>CM077230.1:35511910-35994410 GCA_039654775.1 Spinibarbus caldwelli | reverse complement strand
CATGGGTAACCACACTTGGCCTCACTTCGCTTATCATTATTTGCCAGTATTTTTATGATCGGCTTGCAAATTTACTAAGTCTAAAATGTAAATAGATAAGTACTTAAAGGCACAATATGTAAGATTTTTTTTAAATTAAAATATCCAAAAACCCCTAGAACAGTGTTATATATTTTTGCCTACATTAGTGGTCGACTGTGGCATAATAAAAGTTCCTCTGCTTTCGAGCCATGTATCGCGCTCTCCTTCATTAGCAATTGCTCCAGCATCCTCGTTTCGCTTCCACAACTTTCAGCCCCACCCTGCTTCATACTACGATGTTAATAAATCTTTAATACATTAGCTCATCAATGAACATGATTTCTGCCTGAGTCCCGTCGGATTGCATCGGCTGTGAGGACAAAGACAACAACTCCCATGATTCCACACTCAATCATGGCGTTATCAAACTACGCCTTTGTTTCTTTGTTTGTTTTGAATATGCCCCCTCTAGAGGCAAAAACTTATATATTGTGCCTTTATATAAAACATTATACAGTATTTTACCGCTTATATTGTGGTGATCTAATTCAGTCCTTTTCCTGCAGCTTTATGCCCATGATCTCATTGAAACAATCAAGGAAATGGCAAGCAATAACAAGTTCTCAAAGGTAAATACAAACATTTATATACACCAATTAAAAAATAGTTTGTATATTTTATGGGCTCTTGTCCCAGAACACCAGAGGTGGAAAAAGTACTCAAGTACTTATTAAGTGTTATCTATACTTTTCTTATCTGTAATCTGTTGCCTATTTAGATATTAATTCAGTAAACCAGGTACTTTTTACTTGAGTATCCAAAAGTGAAAGTATACTATGATTTAAAGACAACTCTGAATTTGAATTTATTCATCTTTAAGAAGCGAGCCATGCATATTTTACAGCACGTGTGCACGGGTCATAAATGATCTTTTCCATTAAAGGGCAATATTTATCAGAAGTACACAGTGACTGGGAGGTGACATGTTCGGTTCACTTAGTTTTGTCATGGCCACGACATAATAACTCGTGGGAACATGATAATATGTCGTGGCCACGAGATCATTTTGTCGAGGTAATGACATCCATATTTTTCTCATGGCCACGAGTTTAATGTGTAAACAAATCTGCGTGACCATAGCAACCCGGGATTATCAGAGATGCATTCATTAATATTTTATTTAGAATTAAGAAATCATTATATTAATTATTATAGAAATTATTACATTATGAAATTATTACATTAACCATAGGCCTTGGCTACCGGACTATATGGCTAGTATAGCAAAACCATGTTAATGTGTGGTTGCTTTAGTTTTACTTTAGTTATTTATTTGTAGTAAACCCGTGTTTAATTTTCATAAAGGTGCATATGTAATTAAAACATTACGTTACTGAGTGCAGAAATGAACGCGAGTAATTTTACCTGACGCTGATATTACAATAGCCAGTCTGAATGCACTCTTAAAACAGATGTGTTAAAAACAACACAACGTGTTATATTTTAACACACCTGTGTGTCTAGTTAAGGACAACACATTCTGTGTTAATTTCAACTCAACCAGTGTGTTATTCTTCTTAACACAGGTTGATATTCTTCAAATATTTAAATAGTGGACGTTTAAGAATAGCACATCTATGACACAAATTGTGTTATTTATGATACATTAGTGTGTTAAAAAACAGATGTGTTAAAAACAACACAACCTGTGTTATATTTTAACACACCTGTGTGTCTAGTTAAGGACAACACATTTTGTGTTAATTAAATTTTAACACAACCAGTGTGTTATTCTTCTGAACACAGGCAGTGTGATAAAATATTTAACACACTAATGTGTCATAAATCCAGAAGTGGGACTTTCAAGTCACAAGCTAGTCTCGAGTCAAATCCCAAGTCCTCAAAGAGTTAAAGTTAATGAGATAATTAAGTGACTAATTAAATGATGATTGTGCATTAGTGATGAACACCTGCTGTTAACAAGCGGCATCACTGAAAAAAAGAGAAACACAAGAACTACAGACTTCAGCCACAGCCTTGGATGGAATCAACTGAAAAAAAACAAAACAAAAAAACGATGCCACCATAATTGTGGTCAAGGTTTGCTTTAGTTGGTCTCTACTCCCTTTTTTTTTTATTCAAAGTAATTTGCTTCTAAACAACTGCAATATTGTTTAACAGCAAACATTTGTGCATTGCTGAATCAATTCTAGAAGTAGCAGATTAACTTATGATTTCTGCTTATAACTCATGGTGAATGAACATCATGAAAGGATCTCTCTTTGGTTTATTGACTGACATTCAGCTATTACAGATATGCAAAAAAAAAAAAAAAAAAAAAATTACCCTATTAAACAAATACCACTGTAATGCTTCAATATATATATATATATATATATATATAAAAAGAACTGTTTCCACTAAGGCTTTCAGACATAAACACTTATCATATGATCCTCAACAGTGGCGACAATAATTTTTCATACTGCAGTGCATGATGGGAGTTTTTATTATGGCGTTACCCAGCATGAAGCATTTTGTTGATTGTCACCATTGTTGAGATTCATATACTGGTTCTTGATGTCTGTGTGTGTGGAAATAATACTGGAGTTTAAATTTTTATATTTATTACATAGATTTAAAATTCATTCACTATAACTATTAGAGCAACACTTTGTTTGCATGCTGTAGTTTCACAGAGTTGATTATGCAAAACCTAAACATAATCATAAGTTGTTGTTTTTTTTTATTGTAATCAAGCCACCTCACGGTGACTAGCTCATCACATAAAAACAGCTAATATCTCCACTCTGCTTTACAACACCACATGCATTGCTACAGGGAGAGATCTAACACAGGAGTCAAGGGTCAAGAGCCCAGAGCCCAACTAAAGCAAACACTGATCTCCATGATGGTGGCATCATTTTAACCAATAAAACATCAACATCTGATCCTCTGTAATACTCAATAACAGCAGGTGTTCATCACTAATGCACAATCATCATTTAATTAGTCACTTAATTATTTCATCAACTTTAACTCTTTGAGAACTTGGGATTTGACTCGAGACTTGACTTGGTCCCACCTCTGCCCAATCCTTTAAAGAACTCCACATTTACATTTACATTTAGTCATTTTGCAGACGCTTTTATCCAAAGCGACTTACAATTGGGGAATACATAAAGCGATTCATCTTGAAGAGGCAATCAGACAGAGGAAGTGCTCGTAACAACAAGTCTCAGGCATTGTTCAAATAAGTACAAGCTAGAAAGGAAAGGAATAAATAAAGAGAAAGAAAGTTTTTTTTTTTAATTTTTTTTTTTTATAAAGTTTAGGATGAAGTCAAGTAGTGCTGAAAGAGATGAGTTTTCAGTTGTTGCTTGAAGATTGATAGGGATCCAGCATTCCGGATAGGGGTGGGAAGATCATTCCACCAGCCAGGAACGGTGAATGAGAATGTTCTGGAAAGTGATTTTGAGCCTCTCTGTGATGGTACCACGAGGCGTCGCTCACTAGCAGATCTCAGACTTCTGGAGGGGGTGTAGATTCGTAATAGTGAGTGGAAGTAGGCGGGTGCTGAGCCTGTGGTTGTTCTATATGCAAGCATCAGTGTCTTGAACGTGATCCGAGCTGCAACTGGTAGCCAGTGCAAGGAGATAAAGAGAGGTGTAACATGGGCTCTTTTGGGCTCATTGAAGACCAGTCGTGCCACTGCATTCTGAATCATTTGTAGAGGTTTGATTGTGTTTGATGGAAGTCCAGCCAGAAGAGCACTGCAGTAGTCAAGCCTAGAAATGACAAGGGCCTGGACAAGAAGTTGTGCACCATGCTCTGTCAGAAAGGGCCTGATCTTTCTGATGTTGTGTAGTGCAAACCTGCAAGATCGAGCAGTCTTTGCAATGTGCTCTTTGAAGGTCAACTGGTCATCAAAGATTACACCAAGATTTCTAACCGAAGTTGATGGGGCAATTGTTGATGAACTTAACTGAATCGTGAAGTCATGCTGTAGAGTTGGAGTAGCAGGGAAGACAAGAAGCTCAGTCTTTGCCAGGTTGAGCTGTAGGTGATGTTCTTTCATCCATGCCGAGATGTCCGCCAGGCAGCCTGAGATCCATGCAGCTACTGTTGGATCATCTGGTTGAAAAGAGAGATAGAGCTGTGTGTCATCAGCGTAGCAATGGTAGGAGAAGCCATGTGCCTGTATGATGGGACTCAGTGATGTTGTGTATGTGTAGAAGAGGAGGGGTCCAAGAACCGATCCCTGAGGAACCCCAGTGACCAGTTGATGTGCTTTGGATACCTCCCCTCCCCAGGCCACCCTGAAAGACCTACCAGTGAGATAGGATTCAAACCAGCGAAGTGGAATCCCAGTGATGCCCAGAGATGAGAGGGTAGACAGGAGGATCTGATGATTAACAGTGTCAAACGCGGCAGATAGATCCAGCAGAATGAGGACTGATGATTTGGAGTCTGCTTTTGCAATTCGCAGGGCTTCAGTGACTGAGAGTAGCGCAGTCTCAGTTGAATGGCCACTCCTGAAACCTGACTGTTTAGCATCCAGTTTGTTGTTCTGTGAAAGAAACATTGAGACCTGGTTGAAGACAACTCGTTCGAGTGTTTTTGCTATGAATGGAAGGAGAGAGACAGGTCTGTAGTTTTCAGTAAGAGAAGTGTTTAATGTAGGTTTCTTGAGCAGTGGGGTTACCCGAGCCTGCTTGAACGCAGTGGGGAAAATGCCTGTGAGGAGAGATGTGTTGATGATGTGTGTGAGTGCTGGTAAGAGTGTGGGAGAGATTGCTTGGAGAAGGTGTGATGGGATTGGGTCTAGAGGACATGTTGTAGGATGGCTGGAGAGGAGAAGTTTGGATACCTCTGCCTCAGTGAGTGGACAGAAGGAGAAGATGGGAGTTTTAGCAGTGGATGTGGTTGGTTGGAGGTCATGTGTGTGTGGAGGAGAGAACTGACTACTGATTGTTCTAGTTTTGCCTGTAAAAAAAGTGGCAAAGTCATCAGCTGTTATAGAAGTGGTGGGAGGTGGTGGAGGGGGACAGAGGAGAGAATTAAATGTTCTGAAGAGATTACGCATGTCTGGAGCGCTATTGATCTTGTTGTGGAAATGTGAGGATTTAGCAGTGTGGACTTCAGCAGAGAAAGATGAGAGCAAAGACTGATACCTACTCAGGTCCGACGGATCGTTTGATTTGCGTCATTTTCTCTCTGCCGCTCTGAGTTTGGTCCGATGCTCACGAAGAACATCGGATAACCAGGGGTTAGAAGGGGCAACCCGTGCTGGGCTGGAGGAGAGAGGACAAATGTCATCAAGACAAGAGGTTAAGGTCTGGCATAGAGTGTCAGTAGCTGCATTCACATCCAGAGATGAGATGTCCTCCATGAAAGAGGACAGCAGCCCGTCCAGCTCCTCTAGGAAGGTGGCTAGAATTTGGCCAGGGGGACGGTAAATTACCACAATCTGGAGTTTTATAGGAGTTGTTACAGTAATCGCATGACATTCAAATGAGTTGTAATTGCATAGGGGAGAGTGGGTTGAGTATGTCCAATTCTTTGAAATGAGCAGCCCAGTACCCCCACCCCAGCCAACTTGACGTGGGGTGTGAGAGAAAGAGAAATTGTTAGAGAGAGCAGCTGGGGTTGCTGAGTCTTCTGGACGAATCCAGGTCTCAGTCAAGCCCAAGATGCTGAGTGTGGATTGTAAAGAAAAAGCAGAAATGAAGTCAGCTTTGTTGGCAGCTGACTGACCATTCCAGAGACCCACAGAGAAAGAAAGAAGTGTAGTAGAAGATGTAGAGATAGGGCGCAGGTTAGCAGGATTACGTTGCCGTCTGCGTGTGATGTTAGAGCATGGTTGAGAGACAACCGGAATGGTTTGAAAACACATGATCGAGGTGGAAAGAAAGAGGATAGAAAAGGAGAGTGTGTGAGGGAAGATAGAAATGATACTTAAGTTCGTTGCTCGGTTAAAGTCGCGCAGGAAAAAGTCGTTCGTCTTTACAGTCGTCGGTCTTCACACGAGGAGGCTGAACACGACGCTTCCGCGTCAGCACACGGACATCAAATAAATACACAGTCTAACAGACTAGAGTGAAAACAGCTGTGGCTGGCTTCTGATTAGCCCAGCCAATAGCCAAAAAGGAGTGCAAATAGCTCAAGACGAAACTAACACTTAGCACAAGGAGCAATGCAAATGACACAGGCTCCTTCTTAGCCGAGGCGCAAATTATTATAATTACCAGTAAGTGCAATCAAAAATATAAACCTCAACGAAAATGCAGAATAGAAATAGGTAGGAAACAAAGTATTCCTTCCTAGCAGCAAGTAAATAATTTAAACAACAGATCTAAGAACAAGTATTACAACAACACTTACGCGCTGCCGTCCGTCTCTTCTGGTGACTAATCGGCTTCTCCCACGTCATCTCAGGAAATGTTCTGGGAACGTCATTGACACCGGTGGGACCTTCTGAGAACGCTCTGGGAACTTTACTTTTCTAGTGAGGAAATCCATATACCTGACCATATACCTGAGTGCATCCACGTCATCCACCAATGAAAAAAGAGGCGCGAATTTGATTAACAGCTTGTGGAGTGATTCAGGCAGCAATGTGATTGGATGATAGTTAACACAGATTGTGTTGGACACACTGTGCTGTTTCTCTCTCTCTCTTTTTACACATGATCAACTTAAAATTACACATAATGTGTTAAAATGGCCATAACACAAAAAATGTGTTATTAATACATCCTTTTTGAGAGTGTGGTTTACGTGATCTGGCTCTTGATTTTATTATTGTTTTTTTTTTTTTTTTATTATTATTATTTATTTATTTATTTTTTATTATTTCTTTGCCGGGAGGCAAATATATCAAACATGAGCGCGATAAGAGTGTCTACGGTAATTCACCTTGGCCAAAACACACAAGGAAACGCGTTGTGAAAAAAAAAAAAAAAAAAAAAAAATGATATATATATATCACAATCACAGACATCGCATTCGGATGGGATTAGTTTTCTCAGAGGTTCACTGAGTTTGCTGAAAAACAGTAGGTAATTTGCTCTGGAATTATTACAGAGGTTGTGTGAGAAAAACACAGACGTGGCAGATTCGGAGGGATTAAAATCACCAAGTACGTCTGTGAAACACAAATTTCTCTAACGACCCCTGTAAAACTAGTCCCATCCGAATAGGGCTTATACACCACTCAAACCTTCCGTAAAATAATCTTTCAAAGTTCGGAAAGGTTGAAGCGAATTACAAGGATATTCGCGGGCTTCATTGCAGAGGATTCGCTGTGAGAGACGCGCGCTTTATTTGATGTTACACTTGAACTCTGCGGTCTCGCCCGTCGGTATTTTCCTTACAAATGCTCTACGAAGTCATCATTTATGTGGTTTGGAATGCAGTGGACTTATATATTTAAAATATGAACCTCACTAACAGAACGCTGCTTTCAATTTCAAATGCTGACAATGCTTTGTTTATGAAGACTGCTCGCGCATGCGGCTGTGCGCGGCTCCGTGTAAGTGGTTTAATGCACTTTCGTCTCAAAATGGTTTTATGATGCAAAATTAATGTAAACACAGCCAGTTATGTCTTAAGAGATTAAATGGACAGGGCAGACAACATTACTATTTATATTTCAGAAGAGATCCGTGCGTGAATGCAGCTTAATAGATCTCCCGCTGTCTATGATGTCTAGTAAAAAACAACAGTAAAGATGAAGAAAAATCACTCACAGTTCTTGAATGGAAAACGTTCAGATAATCTAAAATACTGAAAGCACTCTTTGTTTGTTGTTTGTAATATGTTTATTTCTATTTCTATGTGTATTTCTATGCTCCTGTTTATTATTTGCTACTTTCTTGTATGTTTTGAAGTTATATTAATTTAAAATTCTTAACATAGGCCTACAACTGTTTTAATTATTTTTTTCAGTTTGTATTTATTTTAAAAAATACTTAATTACTTATGTAAGGATATGTAAATGTAAGTATTTTAAGATTCTCAAGTCATAAACCAATGAATTAATAAGAGCAAAAAAAAAAGAAAAAAAAAAGTAGATCAAGAATCGTTCTGGAATCGGATCGTCACTCCCAGAATCGGAATCGGATCGGATCGTGAGGTGACTAAAGATTCCCATCCCTATTAATTAGCCAAAATAAAATGAAATATAGCCTATGTTAAATTTAAACTGCATTCCAGTAAAAATTCCAGTCAGCATAATCAAAGCTTTATTGGCATATCGAGCATTTACAGTAGGCTATTATTTAAAAAACTATTCAGAACGTTAAGTAAAGAGATCGAAAAAAAGGGAAAAAAGGAATATAAAATTATTAACCAATAATAATAGGCTAATAATAATAATAATAATATACAAATATTATGGGGAAAAGATGATCAGTTAATGGATTTACAAGACTGTGGGATGGATAAAAATGTTTTCTTGTAGGCCTATTTTATTTTATGCACTTTATGTAACATTTATTCATGATAAACTGACTATCGCACATAGTGTTCGACTTGAAGTGGCGCAGCGCAGAATGATCAGTGTATGACATCAAAGTATCGCGAGAGCGATTCGAAAGCTTAAGGATCCATTTGCTCTCTTATCGCTCTCAAGGTACTTTGATGCCATACACTGATCATTCTGCGCAGAGAACAAGCCTATTATCAACAAGAAACATCTTTGCATCAGTTCTTTAATATGATTGCATAATTTCTCCATTCAGCTCCTCCACCTCTGTAACTGGAAAAGCAGATTCAAGTTTTGATTACTTCAGCTTGTTAGCCCTGATCACGACTTTATTATTTTCAGGTACAGCCACCTTTTATAAAGGTCCTTGCACACTGAATCCAAAATTTTCGTATGCTTTTAAAAAAAAAAAAAAAAATTCCCTTTTCGTCATCCTTTCATATCAAAATGCTTGCTGCGGATGCGAAAACGCAGAAAATCAAACCTGATCCGAATTTTTTTATGACGGACGAAAGTTTCAGAGGCAGTGTGTAAACATGATTGACAAAATGTGAGGTCATATTTATATTTTTAACGTGCGACATTTTCAGACGAGAATTTCGGACCTTAATGCAGGGGTCAGTATGCAGCATGTGATTGACAGGAAGTTTGATGAGAAGCTACCAAGAGGAAAATGCTCAGATGTCTTTAATAGCTCTGGAGATTGTTATGTAATTCTCAGTTATGTCACAGATGTTTCTCCTAATATTGTATTGGAGAAATAATACAGAATTTGACAATTGTTAAACAAGTTGTTAACAAATGAACCTGTAATTTCTCATCAAATACTCTTCATGTTTGAGTTCATATTGAGATGATTGATTGATTAGTTTGAGACATTGTTGAGATCTCTTCTGAAACTCTAATAGAGATTTCTGGATTTTTATTTATTTATTTATTTATTTTTTTTTAATCAGACTTACGTGCTTGAAATGTGAATTCTGCCAAACGCTTTGGAGCACACTAGTTCATAGATATCCTTAAGGCTAACACATTCACACTAAAAGGAATAAAACACTTAGCAAGCCTTGGTATATATGTATACACCAAGGCTTAACAACTGTATGCAAAAAACTTTTACACTGTGTCTACACAATCACACTGTTGTCATGACAAATTTGAACAAAACTCTTCAGTTCATTAATGCACTTAACAGAAACGCTCGCAATTATTTGAAATGGTCAACAGACAATGCAATCCCTCATTTGTTTCCAGCTCTGGCATGCACACTGTTCTCTTTTTGCAAAATAATGTAAAAAAAAAAAACAAGCTAAAAAAAATCATAGTATCAAGAGATGCTTATGTGGAGTAAAAGGTATTTGGCCTAAAAATGTAGCAAAGTAGAAATTGTAATAAATTTAAACACTACAGAAAGTTCAAAATTCTAAAATATCTACCTAAGTACATTTACAGAGTATTTATACTTTACTTTATATTGCAAAACACAAAGTAATAGATTGTTTCCTTCCAAACGAGCTTTTAAGCTTTTATTACACCACTCGATACCTCTCCAACTCTTTTTTTTTTTTTTTTTTTTTTTAATGTGGTGCAGATGGTGATATACATGGAATCCTGTCATTCTGGATCGATGCTCGCCAAACTCCCCGACAACGTTCATGGTAAGAAGGGGAATTATATTAAACTATAATGAAATGATATAATATACAGGTGCATCTCAATAAATGAGAAAAATGTCGTTGAAAAGTTCATTTATTTCAGTAATTCAACTCAAATTGTGAAACTTGTGTATTAAATAAATTCAGTGCACACAGACTGAAGTAGTTTAAGTCTTTGGTTCTTTTAATTGTGATGATTTTGGCTCACATTTAACAAAAACCCACCAATTCACTATCTCAGCAAATTAGAATACTTCATAAGACCAATAAAAAAAAAATAAAAAACATTTTTAGTGAACTGTTGGTCTTCTGGAAAGTATGTTAATTTACTGTATATGTACTCAATACTTGGTAGGGGCTCCTTTTGCTTTAATTACTGCCTCAATTCGGCGTGGCATGGAGGTGATCAGTTTGTGGCACTGCTGAGGTGGTATGGAAGCCCAGGTTTCTTTGACAGTGGCCTTCAGCTCATCTGCATTTTTTGGTCTCTTGTTTCTCATTTTCCTCTTGACAATACCCCATAGATTCTCTATGGGGTTCAGGTCTGGTGAGTTTGCTGGCCAGTCAAGCACACCAACACCATGGTCATTTAACCAACTTTTGGTGCTTTTGGCAGTGTGGGCAGGTGCCAAATCCTGCTGAAAAATGAAATCAGCATCTTTGAAAAGCTGGTCAGCAGAAGGAAGCATGAAGTGCTCCAAAATTTCTTGGTAAACGGGTGCAGTGACTTTGGTTTTCAAAAAACACAATGGACCAACACCAGCAGATGACATTGCACCCCAAATCATCACAGACTGTGGAAACTTAACACTGGACTTCAAGCAACTTGGGCTATGAGCTTCTCCACCCTTCCTCCAGACTCTAGGACCTTGGTTTCCAAATGAAATACAAAACTTGCTCTCATCTGAAAAGAGGACTTTGGACCACTGGGCAACAGTCCAGTTCTTCTTCTCCTTAGCCCAGGTAAGACGCCTCTGACGTTGTCTGTGGTTCAGGAGTGGCTTAACAAGAGGAATACGACAACTGTAGCCAAATTCCTTGACACGTCTGTGTGTGGTGGCTCTTGATGCCTTGACCCCAGCCTCAGTCCATTCCTTGTGAAGTTCACCCAAATTCTTGAATCGATTTTGCTTGACAATCCTCATAAGGCTGCGGTTCTCTCGGTTGGTTGTGCATCTTTTTCTTCCACACTTTTTCCTTCCACTCAACTTTCTGTTAACATGCTTGGATACAGCACTCTGTGAAAAGCCAGCTTCTTTGGCAATGAATATTTGTGGCTTACCCTCCTTGTGAAGGGTGTCAATGATTGTCTTCTGGACAACTGTCAGATCAGCAGTCTTCCCCATGATTGTGTAGCCTAGTGAACCAAACTGAGAGACCATTTTGAAGGCTCAGGAAACCTTTGCAGGTGTTTTGAGTTGATTAGCTGATTGGCATGTCACCATATTCTAATTTGTTGAGATAGTGAATTGGTGGGTTTTTGTTAAATGTGAGCCAAAATCATCAGAATTAAAAGAACCAAAGACTTAAACTACTTCAGTCTGTGTGCACTGACTTTATTTAATACACGAGTTTCACAATTTGAGTTGAATTACTGAAATGAACTTTTCCACGACATTCTAATTTATTGAGATGCACCTGTATATATACATACACACTGTGTTTTGTAGTGTATGCAGTGACTGCAGCGAGAGCAGATGAGAGCAGTTATGCCTGTTTTCTTGACCCTGTGAGGAACACCTATCTCTCTGATAAATTCTCAGCTCTTTGGATGCACTACACTGAAGCGGTTTGTCTTAGTGTGATTTGATTTGATTTGAGTAATAGCATTCAATAACAAATAAGACTAAATAAAAATGTTTGTATTTCTCAGAATGACCTTGATATTAAAACATTCCGGGATCAGTTTAGTTATCTTCAGGAAAAGATGAGGAGTTCTCACTCCTGCCGTTTTGGGGACATGGTAAAAACACTTCACACAGCATACATTAATAAATAAAACACTAAATTCACTTTCTCATAATTGTCACCAATACAAGGTTTAACAGGAAGACATTCATCTTTGGATTCCATCAGTGTTGTATTTTCTGGTTTCTTGTTTTGACTTTTCTTTAGACAATGGGTGATCATCCGATGAGTGTGTTTGTGAATAACACCCCTCAAAGAGTTCGGGACGAGACAAGAGCTGAGGGGCTTGCATTAACTCATTTGACCTCTAACCATGAAGTGCCATTCAAAATCTTGGAGCACCGAATTAAAACAGAAACTGATGAAGACAAAAGACAACATCTGATCAGAAAACATGCAGCTCTTCATCAGGTTTGATGTCTATTTAATACAGTTCATCATATATGTAACCAACATGTCAAGCGCAGATGTTCTACAATAGCTGTGTTACTGGATGACAAAAATCCTTAAAAACCCTTCATTTATAACTAACTAAGGTTTTGGAAGGTCACCTAGAAGATTTCCTGCAGTCACAAACATATCAAACCAATAGATGGTTTCAATGATAACAATATAAACAAACGTTAAGCCCAAACTTAACTTCCGGCAGACTTCTGCAAAGAATCAAGAACAACAGAGTCCCTGTAGAGTAGCGATTATTTCTGACAACAAGCAAAATCAATAACAAGTAAATTACATTAGCTAGCCAGTTAAAACTAAGTCCAGCCAGTATTATTTTGGGCTACCAGTAGAAGAAATGAAGCGTTACTCGGCCAAACTTAAATGCGACAAAGTTACACTACTAGACCCGTTCAACAAATTGTTTACTTATCACAACATAAATTAACATATGAATATAAATTAAATGTAATTTAAATTGTTAAATTAATAGCCTCTAGCCAGACCGATAAAAAATCAGGTGCGTGCGTCCGGTGAAAGCGTCTATAGTCCCACAGCTGAGTTAGTGTTTGTTTGTTGAAACACTCAAATCCAGAAATGTTTTAAGTAAGGAATAATTGACGAATTCTTAGAGAATAATACACACCCCGAGGTGGCAATGCGGCCAAGAATTCAACAGACCGTCGTCAATTAAGACATCTCAAGACATTTGTAAGGTATTTGTCCTGAAATGCTTGTGTCGGTAGAAGTAATTTCTCACACATCTCATCTCAAGCCATTGTTTGAGCGTGTACATGCAGTTATCAGATATCGAGAGAGAAAGAGAGAGAGAGAGAGAGAGACAGACAATGAACATGTTTGCTTCACTGAGACAGAAAAGCCAAATATCTATATTTGTTTTCTTCATGCTCAACAGCCCTGTCATATAAGAAAAGCATAAGGAGAGAAAACCAGCTGTGGTTCTCACAGTGCCATAGAAAGCTTGCTGCTGTGTATTTAAAGCCCATTTTCCTCTTCCACAGACGTATTTTTGACTTTAAGCCAATCATTAGACACATTTAAGCTGTTTTTTTGTTATTTTCGTGTTTCTAAGTGTTTTATCATTAGCCCGCTGATTGTTTCATGGCGTTACCTTTGATATATAGGCTTTCGTTTGTCGTCTGAACAGTCCATTACAGCTGTCACAACATTGCTGTTGAAAGTTTCATGCTGTCCAGTTATTTCTTCTCAGACAGTGGAATTTGATCTGTATTCTGTGGTGGACAGTAGGTTACAGTATAACCTTATTCAGTTAAACTTGGTGCAGTGATATGGGACTGTAATTCAGTCGACAGATCTGGAACTACTTCATAGGTGTAAGTTTCCTGAAAAAAAATGCATTCGTCAGCCAATCAGAATGAAGCATTCCACAGCCCCGCAGTATAACAAACTATAAATGTCTCGTTTAACATACATTTCTGCTCATGCCATGAGAGTGTTTGAAAATACAGTTATACCATCAAATTATGCAGCTTGCATATCCTATAATGTTGAATTAAATGATGTTTTGGTAACAGGATTATTTATTCATCAGAATAATACATGAATCGTTATCTTCCAGACTAAAGCTAAAATTGAAGGAACAGTTGAAGCTATCAGTCAGTGCTTTCCTGGCTTTGAACATGGGGATGATTTGGATGAAGATTATTCTCAGATGGATTTACATGCATTCAAAACTGTAGCTGAGCATTTCAGGACAACCTGCTTTGACTGGCACGAGAAAGAGGTGAACAACACTGCAAAGTAGATTTCATTTACCTTTTAATAGCAGGAAGATGACAGACTCTCTGTACCTCTCATTTATTGGCTTCATGCGTGTATATTCTCTCTCTGTCTGTCTAACTAACTCTGTCTCACACAGTTTCAGATGGCCTTGTCACACACGTATGTGTTTGCTCGTCTCTGTGCACGTGGAGTTGAAGCAGAGAGGTGTGTTCATCACTATTCAGCATCATTTACTTCATTGTTACAGTCTGCGTTAACTTACATTTTATCTTAAATGTCTTCTTAAATTGCTAAATATGTTTTTCTGTTACAGCATCATAGCGGTCATAACAGCAGTCTCCAGGAAAAAGAGACACCTACTGTATTGACAACATCCTTGAGAAGAGCTTACGAAATTTAGATCAATCTCATCCTTGTAATATATGAAACTGATGAAAGTTGCTCATAGATAATAACTTAAAAGTAGAAATTGCAATCTGACATCTGTCAAAATTGAGTTATTCACATATTCTTATTCTGTGACTTATTTACATTGTGATGTACACAGCATGAAGAAAAAACACTTTGGGACTTGTTTTAGAAAAAAAAGAAGGTTCTACAGTATCTACAAAGTCCAATGGAATGCAAAAACTTTGAAGCTCAATATCTCAAAACTGCTCAGAATGCAGATGGAACCGTATAAATCCAAGGTGGTGATATAGCTGGTGCCGTACCTTTTGTTCACTTTTGTCTTTCAGAAGTGTTCATCTACCAAACTCTGAAAATATTGAAAGGATAAATTATGTCCTTCAGAGTGATTCTGTCTACCAGTGCTGCTTTAAGGGATGAAAATTAAAATTATTTTATTATTTATTCACCCTCGTGTCATAAACATTTCTCAAAATATCTCCGTTTGTGTTCTGTAAAAGAGAGTCATGTTTTGAATCACATGAGGGTGAATAAATGGTGACAGAATTTTTTTTTTTTTTTTTTTGTCTATTTCTTGAAGGCACAGAAATATGACAAACAATTCCCATAGCAGTACATACTTGATCAGGATGTTTGGCTGTGCTTCAACAATAGGAATTACTAATAATTAAACAATCCAGGTGAGGGACATCTGAGATTACTCAATACATATGCGTACTGAGACTTATCATGGTGCCCTAAAAGGCTAGAAACTGAAAGTAAGTGATTTATGAGAAATGCTCGTGATATTTGAAATTGATACCCAAACAAGCACTCCTACAAAAACACGCCACTCCCTTTATTGCTCCAGCTGCCCTCAAAATAACAAACATGCTATGCTACACAGTCATGAAATAGATGTGTTTTTATCATAGCTAAGGCCTAGCAAATAATGCAAATGAGCAAACAAATGTAGAAACGACATGAGTACAGGTATATGCAAGCATCACCAGCTTCAGGAAACCAATGACACTCAAAACTGCTCTGTTGCTACATCTAAAGCATCTCTTAGTTCTGTGAAACAACAAAACCAATGCTATTCACATATCGAGCTGAATCAAAGCAACCTCTCTTTCAGACAATATCAGTAATGTGAGTCCTGATGTATCTTTGCAGGAAAAACTAATAGTAGCACGGGTCCCAGCTCCTGCCTGATAGATACACTTTTTACAGTCATAATCGTCAGCACTTTTCCTTTCAGGTGGAATACTAGCCATCTCTCTTTCTACAGATGTCCGTTTGCTCACTCTGTGCTCTCTGCGATCAGGAGTGTATGCGCTGTTTTGCTGATTGACACACTTCATTTTAAAACCTGTATCAGATGTAAAGGCTCAACACTTCTGAGCATGTGCAAAGTTTTCAAGTATGTTTAGAGAATAATAAATGGAGCAGCAGCTACTTAACAAAACCCATTAGACTGCCTCCATCATTAAATGCTTGTACACCTACAGTACTTCATTATAAGGGGATGTTGAGAATGCACTCAGGCAATGTGAGACAAGCTTGCACTGAAACAAATGAGGTGAAACGCTGGCATGAGGAAGATACACTGTGTCATCTATCAGGCCCATCAACAATGACAGATCTCTCTTCTGCTTACACTGAAAAAAAAATGTTTAGTCAGTTCAACTTAGAAAATGTACTTCACGTGGTAACATCTACAATCCAGGTGGATGCTGCACACTGGTGGTGATTGAGGAGATCCCCCCCTTACAATGTAAAGTGTTTTGAGTGTCTAGAAAAGCGCTATATAAATGTAACGAATTATTAATTATTATTACAATAACTGGTTTTGTTGAAATGAAATAAATGATTTAAGATTACTGATTATAACCGAATTCAATCAACCTGAAAAAAACAAAACAAAACAAAAAAAACAAAACAAAACAAAAAAAAACAAGTAACAAGTAAAACAAGTTTTACTGAAGCATAGCTGTTAGTAGATGTAACCTGATTTGTCCAGTTAGGTTAAATTACTTAAGTTTGATATAATCCTTTTTTTTTTTTAAATGATGAAAGTCCTTTTCCACACTGTAAAAAAACAAACAAACAAACAAACAAAAAAAACATGGTGAAATGCATGGCAGCACAGAGTGCTAAACCTTTACCGTTAATGGAAATAACATTCCTGAATTATCATTGTTAAACATTCTCTGTAAAATATAAATCTCTTGCAGTTAACCATTAGCTAACAACAGCACACATGCTTGAGCTACTGTAACTATCACTGCATCAGCAACAGCACAGCTACTGCCTTTATCTACAGGAAAGTGAGTGGTAACACTAGGTACTTCCCTGAAGTGTATATGGTAACAAAAAATGAAACACGGCTGTACTTAACAGTCGTACATACATGGTAATTAGTTTGTACATACAGACAAGTGTGGGAACTTACAGGTAGTGTCCGTACATGGTAACTAATTAGATACTTTACTGTACTTACTAATGTATATACATGGTAAATATGTAGTACTTACAGACAAGTGGGTACAAACAGGCACGTCCTCACAGTATCCGTATATGGTAACTAATAAGACACATTTCTGTACATACTAATGATATGTTCATGGTACATCATCTGACAAAGATGGCGCCGCTGAGTTCGGACGCCGTCCAGGTCGCTCCACTTAGATTGTGCTTTTATTTACTTTCTTACTTACTTTTGCTTTCTCTTTTTACACACTTAACGTCTGCACTGATCACTTACGACAAAGAAACACTTTTGGATATTGGATACCGCTACACTAACCTGTTTCAGGACACTTTATCCTCCAACCCATCGTGGCCATTCGAGATTCTTCGGAACATGGAGATGAACAATGGCCACTTGAATAACCTCCCGAGGGGACGGATCAAGAAACACCGCGGGAAACGTGCTGGGATTTGCAACAGACTGAGGAAAAGAGCTCACAGTCCTCCTCTACCGAGCATTCTGCTCGCCAATGTCCAATCTCTGGAGAATAAGATAGACGAGCTTAGAGCCAGGATAAGTTTCCAACAGGACATAAGGGACTGTAACATCCTTTGTTTGTCTGAAACATGGCTCACGACCTCGGTCCCGGACACTGCTGTAACGCCGTCTGATAACTTCTCTGTTTTACGGATGGACAGAACAGCTGAGGCCGGTAAATCCAAAGGTGGAGGAGTGTGTTTCACGATTAACAAGAAATGGTGTGACTCCAGGAATATCTCCCCTCTGTCGTGCTCCTGCTCGCCTCATCTGGAACATCTATCCATTATTTGCCACCCATTCTATCTGCCCCGTGAGTTTTCATCGATCATCGTTACTGCTGTTTACATTCCACCACAGGCAGACACCGGCTTGGCTTTGTCTAAGCTTCACGACACGATGTGCTCAGCGGCTACATCAACAAACATCCTGACGCTGCTCTTATCATCGCGGGGGACTTTAACAAAGCCAACCTCAGGCAGGTCATGCCAAACTTTTATCAACATGTATCCTGTCCAACTAGAGGACCGAATACACTGTATCATTGCTACTCTCAGTTTAATAATGCCTACAAAGCCCGCTCACTACCGGCTTTTGGCAAATCGGACCATGCTGCCATTTTCCTCACACTGGAATAAAAAGAAAGGCTCGTTCAGGAACCCCCGGTGCAGAGAGTTGTGACACGCTGGTCCTCCCAATCAGAAGCTATGCTACAGGCAGCTCTTGATGACGTCGACTGGGACACGTTCCGGGCGAGTTCATCTGACGTCAGTGAGTTCACGGATGTAGCATTAAGCTTTGTAAATGCGCTAACAGAAGAAGCAACTGAAACAATAACTATAAGGACCTTCTCAAATCAGAAACCGTGGGTGGACAGAACAATCTGTGCTGCGGTAAACAAACACACTGCCGCTTACAAACGCCGGTCTTTTATCGTAGAACATGAGCGAGTACAAAGCATCGTGCTACGCTCTCCGACGCGCAGTAAGAGCCGCCGAACTCCGATACAGGGAGAGAATAGAGTCAGGGACTGAGGAGCATATGTACCTTCGGAAATAAATCCTCTGCTGAGGTGAGAGCAGATCCGTCGCTGGCTAACGAGTTAAACTCTTTCTATGGCCACTTTGAAAGCAATCGCGGCTGCCGATCAGCGCGTCAGAAAGCGCAGTCAGAGTAGCAATAATAATGTAATCACCGTGTCGGAGGACAATGTTCGGAGGGCCCTAAAGTGAGTGAACGTCAGGAAAGCAGCCAGATCTGATGGGATTACTGGCCGTGTTCTGAGGTCCTGCGCTGATCAGCTCACTGGTTCGTTTACTTCAATCTTTAATGAGTCCCTTGCTACCTCTGTGGTTCCCACCTCCTTTAAAAAAATCTGTCATCATTCCTGTGCCTAAGAACAATAAACCCTCTTGCCTGAATGACTATCGTCCAGTTGCCCTCACATCAATAGTCATGAAGGTCTTTGAGAGACTGGTAAAAAACTACATTTGCTCATCCATCGCTGATACTTTGGACCCTCTTCAGTTTGCCTATCGCCCCAATAGATCTACTGAAGATGCCATCTCTCACGGCCTGCACTCTTCTCTCACGCACATTGACAGCAACAACGGGAACTATAAGGCTGCTATTTATTGACTATAGCTCAGCTTTCAATACCATTATCCCCAGCAAGCTAGCTTCTAAACTCATAGACCTCGGCCTTAACTCTTCACTCTGTGACTGGATCCTGAACTTCCTCACTGGCAGACCTTAAGTGGTGAAAGTAGGCCAGTTCACCTCCAACTCCATCACCCTGAACGTAGGAGCCCCACAAGGCTGTGTCCTGAGTCCACTGCTCTACTCTCTCTACACACACGACTGCGTGTCTTCCCACAGCTCCACATCCATCATCAAATTCACTGATGATACTGTGGTTCTGGGCCTCATTTCCAATAATGATGAGACCGCATACTTGGATGAGGTGGAGAGACTTACATCATGGTGCCAGGACAATTGTCTCTCTCTGAATGTGAGCAAAACTAAAGAGCTGATTGTTGACTTCAGGAAGAGACAGCAGCGGCCCTACACTCCTCTTATGATCAGTGGGACCCCTGTGGATAGGGTGAGCAGCTTCAAGTACCTCGGTGTAAACATCTCAGAGGACCTGACTTGGACTACACACATTCAAACACAGGTTAATAAAGCTAGGCAAAGACTGTACCATCTGAGACAGCTGAGGAAATTCAGGGTCTTACCAACAATCCTGAAAATTTTCTATTCAGGGACCATAGAAAGTGTACTAACTCAGTGTATTTCAGTGTGGTATGGGAACAGCTCCAGTCAAGACTGCAAAGCCCTGCAGAGAGTTGTGCGTTTAGCTGAGCACATCTCAGGGTCTACTCTCCCCTCTCTTCAGGACATCTACCTCAAACGCTGCAGAAGCAGAGCTGTCATCAAGGACTCAAACCACCCTAGTAACTGTCTTTTCACTCAGAAATATACTGATAATAATCATTATCAATAATTATTATTTAGTTTAATGGTTTTATTTAGTAATAACAATAATCTTTTTTTTTTTTTGTAGTCATACTGATATATAAAAACAACATTTTTGCCAAATTGTGCAGCCCTACAATCATGCACAACAAACTCTGTGTTCTTTATCATTTTTAGCAAAGAAAAGGTTTGTCTGAAAACATTTCTTGTTACAGTTCAGATTTTGTGTCCAGATTTTAGAATTCATTGGATATTGCCTCTCAGAATAGCTCACTTGCACTCCTATATATATATATATTTGAGGAGTTAAGAGAAAGCACATTAATGACAATTTAAATATTTAAGCATAAAGGTGCATTAAGTGTTAAGTGTAACACATTCAGCATACACGTAAAAATATTAAAAACAGATTATATACAGATTATATATATATATATATATATATATATATATATATATATATATATATATATATATATATATATATATAATCTGTATATAATCTGTTTTTAATATTTTTACATGTGTATGCTGAATGTGTTACACTTAATGCACATTTATGCTTAAATATTTAAATTGTCATTAATGTGCTTTCTCTTAACTCCTCAAATTGCTATGACAGTTTTTACACTAGTGGGGCCCATTTTCATTATCCTGCCTAGGACCCCACAACCCTATGGGCCGGCACTGCCTGCCTTATCTTTAACGACACTGATTCTCTTAACTAATTGGTCCAATAGGGATTTTTCATGATGTACATTCCTAATAATTATGTGTGTAAACAGATTTTATTTTGGAATTATACAGTACCTACCGGACTCACATTTGCACTTGCAACTCCTGATTGTCATGTGTCAAAATCCCTATTTAAAAGGACTGTGCCTGCTAAGTATTAACACTATGCAGTGCTGCACAGTTACTGCCGTGTTCCCAATCAACTTCCAAAGTTCCAAACTGCAATGGCACCTACCATCAATTACTCAATAAGTACCTTGGTCCATCTTTATACCCCCCAACTTGAGTACCGCATAACTTATTCTGTACATTAACTAATAGGTACATACACCAGTACTTACATAGTAAGTATATGGAAATAGGACTGTAAAATAAAATGCACCATTTTACATAAAAATTACACAGGATTTACCAATTCTTCAAACTTTGTAAGCACTGTTATGGAGAGCAATTTAGCATTAACAGTCCTACACAAGCAATTGAAAAACAGTCCTCTTTTTATTAGGTAAGGTTAGGACTTACCAAGTGTACCGTATATACCAAGTACAATATGTGTCTTGTTTGTTACCACATAATTGTTATGGGGAGAACGAGATGTGAGACGTGCAGATCCATTTGCAAGCTTTAATCCAAGATGTGGTCACAAAAAGGCAAGGGTCACACAATGGCAAACAGGTATAACAGGCAAAACAAAGAGTAATCCTAGGGCTAGCGAGGTCTACAATATCCAGAGGGCTTGAAGTGAGGGGTGATCCAATAACAAGAGCAATAGTCCAGGGGCCTCATTTATAACCGTTGCGTATGCACAAAACCTGCCCTGAAAGAGGCATACGCCACTTCTTACGCAAAAGATGGGATTTATAAAAACAAACTTGACAGGAAAATTTGCGCACCTCCACGCAAACTCTGACCCATGCGTAAGAACTCTTTTTCCAGGAGAGAGAAAATTAATGAAGTAAACAACGATTTTAAACTCTGTTTTCATGTTGATATACACATTTACATTAAATATTCCACTCTCATAATGTAAATAAACACTTAAATTACTTAAAGTCATTATGCAGAGGTTAAACAAAAATTAGGCTATATGAATTTAGACATTTGTAGTGGATGCGCTTGGATCAATTTTCCTGTGGCATGCTATGTTTTAATGAAAAGCGAGGAGTGCTATAGGTGCACAATAATTCATCTTTAAACTGCAGATCTCATGTTATGAGAAAATATTTTTAGCGAGAACAATGATCAATGATGCGCACTTTGATATTATGGTGGACACTGCTGGATACTCGGTGGTCGAAGGGTCCATTAATTGTCCGGTTTGAATTGGTCCAATGATAATAACTTACAGTACAACCGCAGATGCACGGAGGTGTTAATGTCGTGTGAAGACATCTCCACAACATTATGAAAAATACCACTGTATTTGAAGGATACAACTGGAAGTAAAAGGTAAGATTTGCATGTTTCATTTTTTAAAATACATCAGTGACGCGCGAGTCAGACAATTGTATTTACACTGCAATAAATATAGGCTGTTTCCAGTAAAAATAGCCAGTGTAAAAGAATGAGATCAACTTTATTCTTTATAACTTTAAAATTTCATTCTAAAATATTTATTTGATAACTCAGTTTTGTTTTTTATGAATATTTTGATATATTTATTCTAAAACACAGCAAGGATATTGGATGACTTTTAGCAAAAAAAAAAAATAAATAAAATAAAATAAATAAATAAAAAATAATAATGTTTGGCACAAATTGCATTTATAGTTCGTATCTCATAATTCCTTAACGTCTTGTACCTTTGATGGTGTTAAACATGGTGTCACGTGGATGGGAATATGCATGGACATGATATGCAGATGAGGTTATGCATAGTAAAACTAGGCGTTGTAAGCTCCATATATGGTGATTTTGGGGAGGAAACGGGGTGGAGAAGCACGTACGCACAATCTTCCCCTGACCAGGATTTATAAAGGGATTTTTGCGCAGGTTCTGGCGTACGAATGGTTTTATAAATCTGAAAACTTTTGTGCACATGCAAAATCTAGCTTTTGTGCGTACATACACTTTTAGGATGAAATCTACGGAAAGTTTTATAAATGAGGCCCCAGGCGAGGTATAAACAGAGTCCGAAACAGAAGGCAAAGGCTTAATCCAAGATACACAGGCAGAAGATAAAGAAACGAATGACTCAGGCAATAAACTAGATAAACTAGACTTAGACAAGGAAACCACGGAAGGGCTCCCTAATGTAGCTATCACTGGGAGAGCGATATACGCTAGACAATACTCTGCAGTGAGAAGGAGGAAGTCCATGGCTTAAGTAGCATGTCTAACTGGACTCAGCTGTGTGTGTGTGATCAGTGCAATGGATGATGAGAACTGTAGTCTGGGGTGAAGTGCTGCAGTTAGTGCAAGAGTCCATGTGGTGAGCGGGTGACCTCTGGTGGTGAGTTCATAGACCGGATTCGTGACAATAATACCACATTTTTTTTCGTAGGTGCTACATATTTACCATGTACATATCATTAGTATGTACAGTAATGTGTCTTATTAGTTACCATATACGGATACTGTAAGGATGTGCATGTTTGTACCCACTTGTCTGTAAGTACTACATATTTACCATGTATATACATTAGTAAGTACAGTAAAGTATCTAATTAGTTAGCATGTACGGGCACTACCTGTAAGTGACCGTTCTTACCCACACTTGTCTGTATGTACAAACTAATTACGATGTATGCACGACTGTTAAGTACAGCCGTGTTTCTTGTTTGTTACCATATACACTTCAGCTAAGTACCTTGTGTTACCACTCATTTGCCTATAGGTACAAGATATTTACCATGTATGTACAAGGAAGTACACGTACTGTTAAATAAAGTGTTACTGAAAATCTAGTCAGATGATGATTCGCGAGTCACATCTGGAGCGTATTATTTAGTTTTATTACATTCACGTTTTGAATTACTGTCCTGCTTTGAATTGTTGAAAGTTTTTAAGTTTTTATGCAGACATTATTGAAACTGGATCACGTAGACTCACAGACATCAAGAATCAGCGTATGAACCTCGACAATGCTGACATTCAACAAAATATTCAGATAAACAGATCAACTCTGAACATCACAAAACAAGCTACTAAAGTCACAAAAAAGGTTTGTGTTGGTTGTCACCACTGTTGAGATTCTACATTGGTGAGACACTGATAAAATTTGTTAATTGAAAAATCACCTATTTATTCACCTCAGCCTTGAAATTCCCGCCAATGAAGAGACAAAAAAATCTGTTCTCCTTATGTCACTAAAGGGGATGGCCTTTTCTTAAAGGGGTGGATTACCCAATACGACAGGGTGGACAACCATTCAAGGGACATGGACAAACTCTTTGGTAATAAAAAATACTGTTTTTGTTACCAAATGATCAATACACTCAAATTGAGTAATCTCTTATTTAAAGCTGCAGTCCGTAAGTTTAGCCTCTTTGTCACCATCTCTGTTTGAAAACCTGATATTGCAGCTGGGTGCAGAATTATCTTTATTACATGGGCTGTACTCCGGCATGGCTCCAGCGCAGATTAATCTAATTTTGAGGAGTATGTGTGTCAGCCTGTCAGTCTGTCAGTCACCGCACTGGTGTGGATGTTTACTGTAATTCGCAATCACAGATTCTAGCCTACTTCTTGGAATATATGACCCAAATCAGAATTTTCACCGTATATTGCCATCTGAACAAGTAAGTAACAAGTCTTCTATATTTGTTCCGCCCAACTGAGGAAAAAAGCATTGCAATAAATCACGCTACCAATGGTGATCAAATCTAATGATCGGTTAGCTCATATCACATCAAACCGTGCAAATTATTATTACTGTTAATACTTTATTCTCAAATTATTAATGTTAACAAAATCAGCATTGCGTGACTATGAGTATAGTGTGTATTAATGTGTACACTGTAAAAAAAATTCCGTAATAAAACGGAGAATTTGCAGGCAGGAAATTACCAAGACATTTTCTGTTAAACTTACGGACATTTCCTTCAACATTAAAACGGAAAATTCTGTAGATTTACATTTTCTTCTGTACCATAAACGGACAATCCGTTATGCAGAAATTTCTAAAAAATTATAGCATAGGCCTATCTTTAGCAGCAAATAAATCCAGCACAATATATACAAACTGAACATGGATTATTTTTACCTCATGTAAACATTCTTAAAAGTGCGTTCAGTAGGGGTGCAACGGATCATAGATGATCCGAGATCCATACGGACCAGTCCCCACGGTTCGGCACGCATGTGATTCGCGGATTAATTGTTAAGTTTAACCATCATAGAGTGAAAGTTTATCCTTTGCACGTGTTTTGTCTTGCCAGTTTACACATTCAAGCAATTTCAGACCATTCAGATGAAGGAGAAGTCGAATCGGGACTCGCACACCGTTTTCTGTGCTCAGCCTCTGCCGCACACACTGAAGCGCGTGCGATTCAGATATTGCGTTTCAGACAACGCCTCAACGGATGGATACATACACACAAAGTTATGTTAAAATACCCGTTTTAGCAAGTATTCTGGTAAACACAGTCGTTTATGTCTTAAGTTAACGTATACAGCTGAGAAAGAAACCGGATGCGTGTCAGTAGCCTACGTCCGTGCATTAGTCTTAGAGACAGCAGCCTATAATACCTGCTTCTGTCTGCTAATCATCTGTATTTAACTTATGCAGTAAATATTATTGTGTTGTTTTACACTTAATTTTTACATTTCTGCCCCTAACTACTGTTACTGTCTTTATAATTTTATGTTGTAGGCCATTCATCTATGCTTGTAATTTGTGTAATTGTTCTTGTTTTATTACTGACTTTAGTAGCTAGTAGTTTCTGCTGGGGTATAGAAGTACTTAAAGTAAGCTTTTAGTAATTAATGAAAAGCAAACTATTTTTGCTGATCCGAAAAATGATCCGATCCATGACTCAAAATCCGTAGTATGATCCGAACCGTGAGTTTTGTGATCCGTTGCGCCACTAGCGTTCAGTAGCTTTTATTTGCCTTTAACAAGTGAAGACAAAAACATTATGACATCAGTTAATTTAACAATGTGTAAAAGCATCATTGAAAATGCTTGTATTGTGGAAAACTTTAGTTTTAAACAGCAACAGGCAGAAAAAAGAAAACATGAGTAGGTACTAGTACAATATTGGTCTTGCACCAAATAGTGGTCACAAAGATAAACTTCACTGTGAAACAGTCAAGATTCAAAATATTTTCAGATACATGGGAAAAATATATACAAAGACAGGGCTGTCATTAATAGACTTATAGTCAATAGTCAAGTGAAATGTTATTTAAAAGGACAGTTCACCCAAAAATGTGAATTCTGTCATCTACAATTGACATGGTCCTTCAAAAAAAAAAAAAAAAAAAACCTTTCTTGGCCAGCATTTGAAAATAAAGGACAAAGATTCATGCACTCATGCCTGACATTTCAATGTGAAACTAAGAGAACAATACAATCTAAATTAAGAGCGGGGCTCCAAGTGTTTGTGTGCTTTAGTATCTATTGCCATGTGCCAGCTTGGGGAAACTTTTTTTTTTTTGCTGCATGTTCAGTGCAAGTTCCATGTTGAGTTTTGAAAAAAACTCAAATTGTACATGGATTCTCGAAGTTGTTCATACACGAGTCTTGGAAGCGTAGGTTCCCTTCGTCTGAACCTTTGACCCTCGTTCAAGATTTCTTCACAGGAAGACTGGAAATGACAAGAAATTAAATGAATGAAAGTGAAGTATAGAGTAACGTGCAAAACAGGTTGAGATTAAATTATCAAGTTCCAGTTCAAACATTTTTAAAATGCTAAACTTGCATTTCCAGTGGTCTCCAATTGTATCTGTCATGTGATCTTGTCAACAATGTTTTATGATATACTTAAAGGGTTACTCCACCTCAAAATGAAAATTCTGTCATTAATCACTTACCCCTGTGTTGTTCCAAACCCGTAAAAGCTTTGTTCATCTTCAGAACACAATTTAAGATATTCTGGCTCAGAAAAGTATGAAAACCGTCTTCAAAATAGTCCTTCTGCCATCAGTGGTTCAAGCTGAACTTTAATGAAGTGACGAGAATACTTTTTGCATGCAAAGAAAATAAAAATAACGACTTTAACAATTCGTCGCATCTGTGTCACAGTAATGCCATTTTGGAGAACATCTGCTGAACACAAACTGCGTATGCTGGTCTGTGTCAGCCGCGCCACACGGATATGCTGTTTTTGTTAAATTACGTCTTGTTGAATAAAGTTATTTTTATCTTCTTTGCGTACAAAAAGTATTCTCATCGCTTCATGAAGTTCAGATTGAACCACTGATAGCAGACTGTTTTAACGATGCTCTTATACTACATTTCTGTGCCTTGACCGTGTAAGGACCCTTGCTGTCTATGGAGGGTCAGAAAGCTCTCAGATTTCATCAAAAATATCATAATTTGTGTTGCAAAGAAGAACGAAGGTCTTATGGGTTTGGAACGACACAAGGGTGAGTAATTAATGACAGAATTTTCATTTTTGAGTGAACTAAACCTTTGATTATTTTCAACTAAACAGCAACACAACAAAATGCTTTATTCACAGTTTCATTATTATGTTCCTTACATTTCTATGAATTCCAGCGTAGGTGCCATCTCCTCTGGATGTTTTATGTTTAAAATAAAATGAAGAGAATGTGTAGCTCAGCCACAATGGGGGAGGAAATGATAACTTCTTGAATGACAGCAATGTGGAATCACCAATAACAATAAACAAAAAAGAAATTATGAACAACACATTGTAAATTCAGAAAGCCACTCCAAACATTGATTAAAGCTTTCCTACACAAACAACTTCAATAACAAAGTCAACTGAATGAATGACTCAATGACTAATTTCTTGTCAGTATTGAACATCCCTAAAGGTAAATAAAAATGGAAGCATATGGGTAGCAAAATTCATGAAATGTAAAAATTTGAAATGTTCAATTTGAAATATGCAAAAAAAATAAAAATGGCAATGTAGTTCTGTATTTTAATTTGCATTTTGCCATACGTGTCCAAAATTTAGTGCTAAATGAAAATTCAGTTATATAATTTACATTTGCCATTTTCTACACTAGTTTTAATATGCAAATTCAAAACATACTTTAACACTTTATAAGTTGCAAAATTAAAACAAAAATGTATTACACAAATTTATTAGATATGTTTAATATGTCCAAACAAAAACTGTAGCAAATTTATCATTTAAATGCCTTTTTTCCTAAATGCATTTAGACTTAGGACACTTGGGATTGCATTTCCATCATAATACCGCGTGATAATTGTAGCAAAATGTAGTGAGAATTTGAGGATGCATTCTGAGCCAAGGGTGCAGCAAAAGGGTAGCAAAATGGTGATTTAAATGTCTTTGTTAGGCATGTGATCAGCTAGAGGCAAAAAAGAAGGAAAATCTGACCACGCCCCAAGTCACACCCACAAGCCACGCCCCCAGCACTTATTATTAAAAATACATATTTTAGCACATTAAAAGATATATCTTATATTGTAATAATACATACTATTGTCCTGTAAAAAACAATAAACAGCAGCATTTAATAATTATTAAAACAGTATAATATAATATACTATAATAAAGTACTATAACATTACAGTAAAGTATATAGAATTGTTATTATTATTAAAGTACCTGCCAAAAGTTTGGAAACATTACAATTATTAATGGTTTTGAAATAAATATCTTCTGCTCATCAAGGCTGAATTTATTTGATCAAAATAATGTAAAAAAAAACAAAAAAAAAACAGCAATATTGTGAAATATTATTACAAATTAAAAAAAAAAATCAATTTTAATATTATAAAATGTAATGTTATTCCTGTGATGCAAAGCAGAATTTTCTTCATCATTACTCCAGTTTTCAGTGTCACATGATCTTTTAGAAATCATTACAATTTATTTGACTCAAGAAACATTTCTGATTATTATCAATGTTGAAAACTATTTTGCTGCTTCATATTTTGTGTGGAAATGGTGATACACTATTTTTCAGGATTTTTTGATAAATATATAGTTTAATGAACAGCATTTATTTGCATTTATCAAATATATTAATTAAATTTGTTAATGCATTTATTAAATAGAAATCATTTTAAATGTCTTCACTCATTTTTTTTATCACTTTAATGATCAATAAAATGATTAATTTCTCTCTCTTTTTTAAATCTTATACAAATGTTTGAGTGGTATCATCGTTTCCACAAAAATATTAAGCAGCAAAACTGTTTTTAACATTGATAATAATCAGAAATGTTTCTTGAGCAGCAAATCAGCATATTAGAATGATTTCTGAACTATTATGTGACACTGAAACTTCTCTTTGTATACAACAACAGATTTATAAACGTTTCTAATGACGAATGTTGCTTTCCGAAATGCAAATTAAAGCAGCTCAAACTAAGCGCAGCACAAAAAACAGTACTGTAACAGCAGACAAGTAGCGCGTCAGACTACAGCCAATAGAGTGGGGGAACTATGACGTCAGAACCCGGAAGAGTAATTCGCCGCGGGTTCCTTAGAGATTTTCCTATGGGGTTTTATAATGGTGTTTTTCAATTTATGAGTAAAATAAAGCCTGTGGTAAACATAACTTGATGATACTTTTACGTTTTGTTCTACAATGTAAACTGCACACACTCACAGCCCAACCGTTCTTATCTAGTTACTTATTAAAAACATACGTTTCAAAAATGAACATAACTGCTTCAAATTTTTAGTTTTGGGTATGGATGTGTGTAATTTATGTTGTAAATTACACACTAAAAAACCCAGAACTACGTTTTTATAAGCTGTCGACTCAAATGACGAGCGTTTAGGACACAAATAGTTGTAGATGTCGGGGTATTTCACATTGGGCCATTCAGTTGGATCAACAAAAAGAAAGTTAGAGAAAGGGGCACTGACATAGACCAATAAAATTTAGTGTCTCCTCCTCTCAGATTCACATAGGGTGGTGAAATAATCCTTTCACATGGTTAAAATAATTAATGGTCTTGTCGCTGATTACGTTTCCCTCCAGTGGGCGCAGTTCTCAGTAATATGACACATTGCGCTCTACTTTTGTGTCCTAAACGCTCGTTTTTTTTTTGTTTTTTTTTTTTGGCGCGACAGCTTGTAAAAACGTAGTTCTGGGTTTTTTAGCTTGTTTACTGTACACCTTGTCACATAGCAGCTTTTAGGCATTGCTCTGTTTTTTGTTATAAGTCAAAAATGACAAGGACGCAGCTTCCCGCAATAGAAAGTCAATGGAGAGCGTTGGATTGTTTCCCCCCTGGTGGACGTGGTTTTCAGATTATGACGCGTGTTGCTCTGTCTCTATTATATAATTACATCACAACCCCTGCGAAATTTATGACAGCACTAGCAATCTCAAATTCTCAGCGCCATTCATAAACAGTTACCGGGTCGAGTAACTCGCTTGATTCTACTCGCGTTTGGCTCTTTGAATCATTTGAACACTTTTAACTGTCTTGCAGATGGCGCCGCGAGCTCGTGCAGCGCTCTCAGGACCATTCCGTCCATGGTCCATGTTTTAGAAAACAATCTAACGATTGACAGGTCAGGGGCGTGTTGCATTTTCAAATGCATTTCAAATCCACATTGACTTTATATCCATAGTAAGGTATTAAATGAAAATGCAATTGAAATGTCTTATATGTAACTATCAATGTATTTAAGAAAAATAAAATATTTAAACCACCATTTTGCTACCCTTTTGCTGCACCCTTGGCTCAGAATGCATCCTCAAATTCTCACTGCATTTTGCTACAATTATCATGCGGTATTATGATGAAAATGCAACCCCTAAGTGTCCTAACCCCCAAGTCTAAATGCATTTAGGAAAAACAGCAATTAAATGATAATTTTACTACAGTTTTGGCTTGGACATATTAAACATATCTAATCAATGTATGTAATACATTTTCATTTTGCAACTTATAAAGCGTTAAAATATGTTTTTATTTTGCATATTAAAACTAGCGTAGGAAATGGCAAATGTAAATTATATAATTGAATTTTCATTTTTGCACTAAATATTGCACATATGTATAGGAAAATGTCAGTTTAAATACAGAAATACATTGCCATTTCACATATTGCATTGCCATTTTGCATGTTACATTTCAAATTGAATTTTGCTACCCATATGCTTCCATAAATAAAAACTGTTAATAAATAAAACAGAATACAAACCCATGATAAGAATGCAGGGGGTGATTGGGATGCACAGTACAGCAGCAATAACGACCTGTCATTAGAAAAGAAAACAAAAGAAACACCATGAATGTCATGAACTGCTGTCCCTTTAAAACATGACTCACATCTACACACATCTGACATGTCCCAACTCTTTACATCAGTCAAGACATTTTAACTTATTTAAGACTGTCACTCGCAAAAAATGGTCATTTTGACATAATTTTGTGTGCTTTTGTCTGTGTAAGTGCGAGAGATCAAAACTCGGTGCGCTACTGCCGCGCTGTCTGAAGCTGCATTCTCTGCGCGTGCATGACACGTGTGTGCGTTCACAGACAGCGTGCCAGTAACGGTAAGCCTGGAATACACTACACGATTTTTGCCCCGATTTTCCAGTCTGAACAAGCTGATGCTGGTTGAGGAAAAGTCAGAGCCAGTCTGCAGTCGACAGATTCCACAGAAAATCGCGTAGTGTATGATGGACACACACTCAAAAAAAAAAAAAAAAAAAAAAGATTCGGTCTAAATTTACATTTTATGTAATTCAATTGCACTGAAAAGAAAATGACTCATTTAAAGGTAAGTGATTGCAATCAATTTATTTTAGCTACATTTAAATAAATTTAGTTGAAAGTTAGTCAACTAAATTTATTTAAATATAGCTCAAATAAATTCATGCAGAAGCTCAATCTTCCTGCAAAGAAAGTTAATATTTTAATGAGAACCATGAATCAGGACAAATCCATCAGCTGTTATGGTCTGAATGATTTGGAGGTGTCAGGTTTGAATCAAGAGCATTTCTATTCTTTACCAGAGGTATACACACAGAAGACCATGCCTGTGAACAAATCTAACATTTCTACACAAAATGATCTTGCTTGTTGGCCTCATTTAAGCCACATATGTTTGCCTTCAATTGATGCTGGTGTAGAACTGTTGATTGGAGCTAATGTGCCAGAGGCACTGGAGCCATGGCAGATCATTCATAATCAAAATAATGGCCCATATGCTATAAAGACCACATTTGGATGGGCAGTTAATGGACCGATTAAGCGATTGGAGGAGTAAGTTGTTGAAAATCATCCTCACATGACTGTTATGGGATCACTGTTATGAAGCTGAATGAGTTGTGGGAGCAACAGTTCAAGGCTGACTTTCCTGAATGTGTTCAAGAGGAACAAATGGGAATGTCTAAGGAAGATCACCAATTCATGGATTTTGTGTCAAATTCTGCAAAACTTATCAATGGGCATTATCACATTGGTCTTCCACTTAGAAATGAAAAGCTAGCTATGCCAAATAATAGAGCAATTGTGGAACAACGCGCTCTGAGTCTTTAAAGAAAGTTTAGGAGAAATGCTTCTTATCATGCAGATTATACCACCTTTATGGAAAATGTTATCTCAAAAGGCCATGCTGAAAAAGTTACCATAGCAGAACTGGAAAGACTTGATGGATGCTTATGGTATATACCTCACCATGGGGTGTATCATCCCAAGAAGCAAAAGATCAGAGTTGTGTTTGATTGTGGAGCATCATACCAGGGAACATCATTGAATGAACATCTTCTGCAAGGTCCAGATTTAACTAGTCCTCTGATGAGTGTTCTGGTACGATTCAGAATGGAGTATGTGGCCGTAATGGCTGACATAGAATCAATGTTCCACCAAGTCAAGGTGCATCCTGACGATTGTGATCTTTTGAGGTTTCTTTGGTGGCCAGGAGGAGACATTGATTGCAGTCTGGAAGAGCACAGAATGTTAGTTCATTTATTTGGAGCAACGTCATCTCCAAGTTGCTCTAGTTATGCACTGAGAAAGTGTACAGAAGACCATAAGGATCTGTATGATGCCATGACTGTAGACGTTGTCTACAATAACTTCTATGTAGACGATTGTCTTGTATCTGTACCTACAGATTCAGATGATATGCTATTGTATCAAAGGCTCACTGAAATGTGTAGCAGAGGTGGATTTCGTTTAAAGTCCCCCTGTGGTGAAAATCAAGTTTTTTATGTTGTTTATTTGTCTGTGTGGTGTTTTTAATATGCTTTCAGACAAACCATGTGCCAATCCATAAATCAACACCATTGCTGAGTATTTTCTCCTTAAAACTGTAGTTCCCCAAAGGCTGACCCAGAAATGCAGTTTGAAACAGCCTTTGGTTTGCTATGTCACAAAACTGAATAACCAATCACGTCAAGGATAGGCTCCTATCGTTATCATGTCATTAAATGCTGCAAAACAGAGGGTGTAGTCAGAAGTCAGCTAGGTTAATCCGGTACATTACGTTAGATGTTTTGCTAGCAATGAAGTTGGCAGCAGTGTCAAAACTGAGAAAGAGGGCCTGATAAGGAGTCTATCTTTTCTGGAGGCATCTGGGGTGACAAGTACAGAAGTATTTGAGAGAGCAGAAGCCAGAAGTCAGGCATTTCTATGATGTGTGGCATGTTGCAAAAGGCATCTAAAAATAGACTGAACTCTAAGTAATTTCAGATTTTTTTTTTTTTTAATTAAAGGGTTAGTTCACCCAGAAATGAAAATTCTATTATTAATTACTCACCCTCATGTTGTTCCAAACCTGTAAGACTTTCATTCATCTTCAGAATTTTAATTTTTGGGTGAACTAACCCTTTAAGCCCTCAGTATTTCACTTTCATTTCCTCATTCACTCTATTCAGGTGTTTCTAAGAAGTTGGAGCCCCTTTCCAAGGAATGGGACTGTGGGAAAGTGAAGAAGTGGCAGCAGAGTGTTATCAACCATCTGTACTGGTGTTCCACCTCATCATCATCTGGTGAAGAAGTGGTTGCTAAATGGATATCAGTTGTCAGTCATGTGCAGAATATCCATACCCACAACAACTCCATCTTCCCAGTGTGTCAGCTCCATCTGAGAGGCACACCAAAAAGTGGTTGAAGCCAGGTAAGTGCAAAATTCAGTTACTTTATATTATTATTATTATTTACAAATCTTAGCACTAATATATATATATATATATATATATATATGTATTAGTGCTGTCAAATGATTAATCGTGATTAATTGTTTCCAAAATAAAAGTCTTTGTGTGTTCTGTGTATATTTATTATGTAGATATAAATATTAAGGGTGTGACGGTATACGGTATGAGGAAATTATGTCGCTCCCTTTGCCAAGTGCATTCCAAACGATTACATAATGGCACGCACATTCCCTGCACTCTTAAAGCAGATGATTTAAAAACAACACAACATGTTATATTTTAACACACCTGTGTGTCTAGTTAAGGACAACATATTTTGTGTTAATTAAATTTTAACACAAACAGTGTGTTATTCTTCTTAACACAGGCAGTGTGTTAAAATATTTTCAAATTTTTTGTTTGTTTGTTTGTTTTTTTGCCAAATAACCCTGTGTATGTGTCCACCCAGCAACCCCCCAACTATGAAGGTATTTTTGGTGCAAAACAACTGAGCGTCCGTGACAGCGGAATTTGTAGTTGTAGAGAGTAGCCACACATGTGTATCAGTAAATTTGAAGCCACAGACAAAAGTTGCAAACTTGTAGATTTGTTTCTCTCTCCCACAAACACAACACAACAGCTACACCTTCTCGGATCCTTCTTTTGCAGATACACAAATGCTATTCTATGAATCACAAATCAAGAAACTCGTACGCTCACGTTTTGCTACTACACTCTCAAAAAGGATCTGTTAATTAATAACACATTTTTTGTGTTATGGCCATTTTTAACACATTTTGTGTAATTTTAAGTTGATCATGTGTAAAAAGAAAGAGAGAGAGAGTGAAACAGCACAGTGTGTCCAGCACAATATGTGTTAACTATCATCCAATCACATTGCTGCCTGCATCACTCCACAAGCTGTTAACCAAATTCGCGCCTCTTTTTTCATTGGTGGATGACGTGGATGCACTCAGGTATATGGTCAGGTATATGGATTTCCTCACTAGAAAAGTAAAGCTCCCCAGAGCGTTCTCAGAAGGTCCCACCGGTGTCAATGACGTTCCCAGAACATTTCCTGAGATGATGTGGAGTTCTTTAAAGGATTGGGCAGAGGTGGGACCAAGTCAAGTCTCAAGTCATATCCCAAGTTCTCAAAGAGTTAAAGTTGATGAAATAATTAAGTGACTAATTAAATGATGATTGTGCATTAGTGATGAACACCTGCTGTTATCGAGTATTACAGAGGATTAGATGTTGATGTTTTATTGGTTAAAATGATGCCACCATCATGGAGATCAGTGTTTGCTTTAGTTGGGCTCTTGACCCTTAACTTCTTGTGTTAGATCTCTTTATAGCAATGCATGTGGTGTTATAAAGCAGAGCGGAGATATTAGCTGTTTTTGTGTGATGAGCTAGTCACCGTGAGGTAAAAACCTTTTTATAATTATTATTTTTTTATAAATATATGTAGGTTTTGCATAATCAACCCTGAGAAACTACAGCATGAAAACAAAGTTTTGCTCTAGTATTTATAGTGAACAAATTTTAAATCTATGTAATAAATATAAAAAATTGAACTCCAGTATTATTTCGACATACACAGACATCAAGAACCAGCATATGAATCTCAACAATGGTGACAATCAACAAAATGCTTCATGCTGCAATGCATGCTGGGTAACACCATAGTAAAAACTCCCATCATGCACTGCAGTATGAAAAATGATTGTCGCCACTGTTGAGGATCATATGATAAGTGTTTATGTCTAAAAGCCTGAGCAAAACCACAAATTACTTTGAATTAGTAAAAGGGTCAAGAGACCAACTAAAGCAAACCTCAACCACAATTATGGTGGCATCGTATTTATTTATTTATTTTCCTCTCAGTTGATTCCATCCAAGGCTGTGGCTGAAGTCTGTAGTTCTTGTGTTTCTCTTTTCTTCAATGATGCTGCTTGTTAACATTTAGTCATTTACATTTAGTCATTTAGCAGACGCTTTTATCCAAAGCGACTTACAATTGGGGAATACATAAAGCGATTCATCTTGAAGAGGCAATCAGACAGAGGAAGTGCTCGTAACAAGTCTCAGGCATTGTTCAAATAATTACAAGCTAGAAAGGAAAGGAATAAATAAAGAGAAAGAATTTTTTTTTTTTTTTTTTTTTTTTTAGGATGAAGTCAAGTAGTGCTGAAAGAGATGAGTTTTCAGTTGTTGCTTAAAGATTGGTAGGGATCCAGCATTCCGGATAGGGGTGGGAAGATCATTCCACCAGCCAGGAATGGTGAATGAGAATGTTAACAGCAGGTGTTCATCACTAATGCACAATCAACATTTAATTAGTCACTTAATTATCTCATTAACTTTAACTCTTTGAGAACTTTGGATTTGACTTGAGACTTGCTTGTGACTTGAAAGTCCCACTTCTGGATTTATGACACATTAGTGTGTTAAATATTTTAACACACTGCCTGCGTTAAGAAGAATAACACACTGGTTGTGTTAAAATTTAATTAACACAAAATGTGTTTTGCCTTAACTAGATACACGGTGTATTAAAATATAACACAGGTTGTGTTGTTTTTAACACATCTGTTTTTTTAACACACTAATGCAGGGGTGTCAAACTCAGTTCCTGGAGGGCCGCAGCCCTGCAGAGTTTAGTTCCAACCCTGCTCCAACACACAAACCATGTAGTTTTCTAATAAGCCTAAATGACATGATTAGCTGAATCAGGTGTGTTTATTTAGGGTTGCATCTAAACTCTACAGGGCTCCGGCCCTCCAGGAACTGAGTTTGACACCCCTGCACTAATGTGTCATAAATAACACAATTTGTGTCATATTCTTAAAGGTGCACTATTTAAATATTTGAAGAATATCAACCTGTGTTAAGAAGAATAACACACTTGTTGAGTTGAAATTAACACAAAATGTGTTGTCCTTAACTAGACACACAGGTGTGTTAAAATATAACACATGTTGTGTTGTTTTTAACACATCTGTTTTAAGAGTGTACTGCTGCAGTGAATATGGTGCAAAACACATTCACACACCTGCATCAAAAATGTGAAGTCGGGGACGAATTTTGTACATCCGCAAATCAGTATGTGAATACTTGCAATGAGATTTGCACACTTGTAGAATGTTTTCTTACATATATATTTTTTTCTTGGATGCTTTTTCTAGCACAAACACAAGTGCATAACGACAACGGCTTGAATCTGCTGCTACGAGTCTCAAACGCTGTTTTTCACCTGCAAATGACAAGTTTCGCACACTCTCCCTTTTGCACCACATATCCGTCTGACAAATGGAGCAAAAGTGATTTGTGCATCTGTAGAGGCAGTGGCGGCAGTAGTAGCAAAACATATGAGCGTCCGAGTTTCTTGATTTGTGATATGTAGAACAGGATTAGTGTATCTGCAATGAAGGATCCAAGAAAGTGTAACTGTTGTGTTGTGTTTGTGGGAGAGAGAGAAAATCTACAAGTTTGCAACTTTTGTCTGTGGCTTCAAATTTACTGATACACATGTGTGGCTATTCTCTACAACTACAAATTCCGCTGTCACGGACGCTCAGTTGTTTTGCACCGAAAATACCTTCATACCCAACCCTCGGAAAAAAATTCAGGCTCAGGATTTTTTTTTTAGCTTTAACCCCTGGCCTGTGTTTCGGCTGCCAGCGGGAGACATGATGCTCACGGATCCGACAGAGATGCTGCTCCACGAAAATGTCAACTGTGCTCCGTAAGTCTTGTTTTTTAACCTTTGCTAACTACCAAATCAGTGAACATAATTATTTAAATAATGAGACACAACGAGATGTATATAAGTTGTTGTAAAGCACCGCAGCTAGCTTATAAGCATTAGCAATATTGTTATATTTTTAAAAACCGTGTAAAAACGTTACGCGACAAGGCATAGCTGGTAAGTTAACCTCAGTTTGCTAATATTATAACCATCAAGTCTAGTGACAGCTTAGTGACTTGGTTTGCACAGCTAATTGGTCATTTTTTGTCTTGTGGTGTGTTTATAAGGCTTTGGAAGACAGATGAGTATGAAGATCTGAAGCAGTGGAGGCCAGCTGTTATGAACCACCTCTACTGGACTGCAGCTTCCACTCCTAACGGAGATACAGTGGAAGAGCCAAGTGGAAACAATAATAACCAACTGCAGAACCGCAGAACTATTAAGTCACAACAGTCTGAGGACAGCAGCACCAGGCCAGCAGTCTGAGGCCGGAAGTGGGCAGAGTCAGTTCGGAAAGATGGCGGGAGGATGGCGGAGTTAACGTCATGGCGGGCGACGTGGTAAAAAACTATAGTTTATTAATTACAGAGAGACATTTATAAAAGCTTCAAATTATCTTGAACGCCACGCAATCATCAGCGCTGAAACGTGTTTCTCAACCAAGTGACTTTTTATGAATGGCGGTGAGAATTTGAGATTGCTAGTGCTGTTGTCAAATTCGCAACGGTTGTGATGTAATTATATAATAGACTGTACTCTGACGCACTACATGTCTGCTGTTACAGTATTGTTTTTAGTCGCTTTAATTTGCATTTGGGAACGCAATATTCGTCATTAGAAACATTTATAAATCTTTTGTTTACAAAGAGAAGTTTCAGTGTCATGTAATCCTTCAGAAATCATTCTAACTTGCTGATTTATTGCTCAAGACACATTTCTCATTATTATTAATGTTAAAAACAGTTTTGCTGTTTAATATTTTTTGTGGAAACAATGATACATTTATTATTATTATTATTATTATTAACAAATTTAATTAATATATTTGATAAATGCAAATAAATGCTGTTCATTAAACTGTATATTTACAGTATCACCATTTCCACACAAAATATGAAGCAGCAAAATTGTTTTCAGCATTGATAATAATCAGAAATGTTGCTTGAGAGTCAAATAAATTGTAATGATTTCTAAAAGTTCATGTGGCACTGAAAACTGGACCAGTGATGAAGAAAATAACATTACATTTTATAATATATTAAAATTGAATAAAAAAAAAAATGTTGTAATAATATTTCTAAAGCAGCTCGTAAGTGTATTTACTTGTCTCATTAGTGTTTAGCGCAGTTGCCGTTGCTAGGAAACAATTGTTTTGTTTACTTAGTGGAGACGTGCTGAAATCGCGTTTGGTCTCGTACTGTATCGCGTACCTTGTCAGTGTCTGTGCTTGCTTGGCCATTTATTGTGATTAACAGGAAAGTGTGTCCAGCTGAATTCAATTAGTGATTTGTTAGATGGTATAAATAAGCTTAGTTTATCGCGCCAGCCCTTGTGTGAAGCCCTCGTCGTGTGAAGACCGAAGAGTGTAAAAACCATCGACTCTACCGTGCGACTCCACCGGACAGGGACACTGGCAAAGGATATAAGTATCGCTTTTTATTTATCCTCTTTCCTATTACTTTTTCACTTCTGTTTTATAACTAATACTTACTATGTGTTTTCAGATCACTACTATCACTACCACTCACAAACCTCACATCACACACTGTAGGCAGCACAATCCTAACAACCTGCACACTTTGCCTATGTCTGCTAATACAATACTTTCTTTTTCTGTTGGTCTCTGGAATTGTCAGTCTGCTGTCAACAAAGCTGATTTCATTACTTCTATTACTAGTCATTCAAGGCTAAACCTCATGGCCCTGACAGAGACTTGGATCAAACCAGAGGACAATGCTACACCTGCGGCACTCTCCAATAATTTCTCCTTTTCCCACACCCCCCCGTTTGACTGGAAAAGGTGGAGGTACTGATCTGCTCATTTCTAATAATTGGAAATTTAATCCTTTACCATCTCTGAGTATCAACAGCTCCTTTGAATCACATTCGGTTACTATTGCCTACCCTCTAAAAATCCATTTTGTAGTTGTTTATCGACCTCCAGGACCACTAGGTAACTTTGTGGAAGAATTAGATGTGTTGCTCTCAACCTTTCCTGAGGATGGTACTCCCTTAGTTAAACTTGAGGACTTCAACATCCACCTCGATAAACCTCAGGCTGCAGACTTCCACACTCTGCCTCTTTTGATCTCAAAAGAATTTTAACTACGGCTACTCACAAATCAGGCAACCAACTGGACCTTATTTTCACATGACACTGCTCCACTGATCATGTGCTGGTTACTTCACTGCACACCTCAGATCACTTCCTCCTCACTCTTAACCTCAACATGATTCCTGACACAACACATACCCCTCCACATGTCACTTTTCGACGTAACTTACGCTCACTCTCACACTCCCGGTTATCTGCTATGGTTTCATCTCCCTCTATACAGTTATCATCTTTTGATGCTAACAGTGCTACTGATACTTTCTGCTCCACTCTGACATCTTGTTTAGATACTTTCTGCCCCTTATCTTCCAGGCCAGCCCGTACCACCCCTTCTGTCCCTTGGCTATCTGACGTTCTCCGCGAACATCGTTCTGAGCTCAGGGCTGCAGAGGAGGGTATGGCGCAAATCACAAAATCCTACTGACCTTCATTTATATCGATCACTCCTCTCTGACTTCTCTGCTAATGTCTGTACTGCTAAAAGAACATACTATCAAGACAAAATTAACCATTCACCTAACTCTCGCATGCTCTTTAAAACATTCTCCTCCCCCTCCTTCATCAACTCTAACAGCTGACGACTTTGCCACATTCTTCATTAATAAAATTACTAACCTCACTGCACAATTCTCCACACAACAAACTGTCAAACACATCTTACCATCAAACATACACTCATTCAAATCCTTCTCTACACTCTCTGAGGCAGAAGTCTCTAAACTCATCCTTTGCAGTCATCCTACTACTTGTCCGCTTGATCCTATTCCATCCCATCTCCTTCAAGCCATTTCTCCTGCAGTTGTACCTGCACTCACTCACATCGTTAACACATCCCTTCACACTGGAGTTTTTCCCTCAGCATTTAAACAGGCTCGTATAACCCCACTTCTTAAGAAACCCACTCTTAACCCAATTCTTTTAGGGAACTATAGACCGGTTTCCTTTCTACCTTTCATTGCAAAAACACTTGAACGAGTTGTGTTCAACCAAGTCTCTGCCTTTCTCACACAGAACAACCTCCTGGAAAGCAACCAATCTGGCTTCAGAAGTGGACATTCGACCGAAACACAACTCCTTGTTCAAGCTCTTGTTCTGTCCAGACTTGAATTTTGCAATGCTCTCTTGGCAGGTCTTCCAGCCAATTCCATCAAACCTCTACAATTAATCCAAAATGCCGCTGCAAGATTAATCTTTAATGAGCAGAAAAGAATGCACGCCACACCTCTGTTCATCAATTTGCACTGGCTGCCAATAGCAGCTCGCATAAAATTCAAGGCATTAATATTTGCCTACAAAACCACCTCTGGCTCTGCACCCCTTTACCTAAATTCAGTACTTCAGACCTATGTGCCCTCTAGAAACTTGCGTTCTGCAAGTGAATGGCGCATTATTGTGCCATCACTTTTTCATTAACTGTTTCCATCTGGTGGAATGACCTGCCCAACTCAATCTGAGCAGCTGCCCACATAGCAATTGTCATCTGGCCCAGCTCTGGGCCAAACACGCAGTTACACTCGGCCCACATGCAGCAATGAATTACGGCCCTTGTGTGGCCCAGACCCTGGAATACAGACATGAGCCACACATGAGCCATAACTGGGCCAAATCTCAGCCAAATAGTAAATTATAACCAGCCCTGAACTGGGCCAGAACAATTTTTAATAATGCTGCCCAATCTCAGCCTTCAGTAAACCATATAGAGACCAGTCTCTAACTAGAAACCCCAAAACTGAGCCATTGAAAAGCCAAATAAATAAATAAAAAACTCAGCCACGGATCCATCAAAAGGCAGTAAAACACACAGCTACACCTTCAGACAATTAAGCACCTGCAACTCACACTTCTTCAGATTGCGAGGGAAAGACTTTCTGGTTTAGCTGGGACTCGAACCAGAGATCTTCTTGCTGTGAAGAGACAGCATTTCCCACTGAGCCACTTATGCTGCTCTTAGCCACAGACATTAAATACAGGTACAGACATTTATAGGTACAGAACTCTGTTTGGACAGATGCTATGTAAAACATACACAGCAAAATCCTCGTTGAACACTGCACACAATGTTAAAAGAAACACTAAAGTAGTGTTGAAGTTCATGAGATGAATGATCAAATTAAATGATCATATAACTGATGATCAAGCATTTGGTAAAATCAACTGCAAGTCAAACACATTAAATCTCTGAAGATCTCAGCAAAGGATGATTTAACAACTCCACAAACAGCATTACCAGCTTCACTCATTACTAACCAGACTGACTTTATTTCTGTCAGATGTCTACAGAAGCTCTAATTTATAATTAATTGAGGTTTAGATGTTGGTTTGTTTCATTTGAAGTCAGCATTGTGGTGGGCAGTGTTTGCTTTAATTGTGATCTTGGTCCTCATACTTCTCGTCTTAGCTTTTTTTGGCTGCTGTAACTGTGTGTTTGTAAAGCACAGTTGTTGTGGCAAAGAAAGCCAAGCTCGAATGAGATCAGGTGAGATCTTCCTATCTTGATGGTGATGACAAAGTTTTAACAAAATAAGCATCTAATAACTTTAAAATTTCATCAGTAGATGTAGTGGTGTTTTGTTTTTAATATTATAATCACATATTATGAAGGTGGGTAAAATGCATGTGCACAAAATGCTAATTTGAGCAAATGCGTTATGTGGTCACACACAGACATCAAAATTTTGCATATGAATCACCACAGTGGATACAATCAAAACTAAAAAAGCTTGGGAATCCAGGATGTGGAATTAAGGAGGAAGCGAGTTTTGTACTATGAAGCCACCCATCATGCATTGTGCAACATGAAGCTTTTTCGTTTTGATTGTCACCGTTGTTGTGATTCAGACGCAAAATCTTGATGTCTGTCTTCAGGATGTGTGATCATTTTAATGATATTAGTGCTGATACTGCAGTTTAAGAAGGTTGGTGGCGATAAATGTCAAAGGTGAACAAAATTCAAAACAAAACACCATTATAAATACTAACAAAATCTAAATGTTGTTAGATGCTTATTTTGTTATGACTATCAAGATAGGGAGATCTCACCTGATTTCATTCCATCTTGGCTTTCTTTGCCACAACAACTTTGCTTTACAAACACACCGTTACAGCAGCCAAAAAAAGCTAAGACGAGAAGTATGAGGACCAAGATCCCAACTAAAGCAAACACTGCCCACCACAATGGTGACTTCAAATGAAATAAACCAACATCTAAACCTCAATTAATTATAAATTAGAGCTTCTGTAGACATCTGACAGAAATAAAGTCAGTCTGGTTAGTAATGAGTGAAGCTGGTAATGCTTCATGTGGAGTTGTTAAATCATCCTTTGCTGAGATCTTCAGAGATTTAAAGTGTTTGACTTGCAGTTGATTTTACCAAATGCTTAATCATCAGTTATATGATCATTTAATTTGATCATTCATCTCATGAACTTCAACACTACTTTAGTGTTTCCTTTAACATTGTGTGCAGTGTTCACTGAGGATTTTGCTGTGTATGTTGTACATAGCATCTGTCCAAACAGAGTTCTGTACCTATAAATGTCTGTACCTGTATTTAATGTCTGTGGCTAAGAGGAGCATAAGTGGCTCAGTGGGAAATGCTGTCTCTTCACAACAAGAAGATCTCTGGTTCGAGTCCCAGCTAAACCAGAAAGTCTTTCCCTCAATTGTCTAAAGGTGTATCTGTGTGTTTTACTGCCTTTTGATGGATCCGTGGCTACGTTTTTTTTATTTTTTTTTTTGGCTTTTCAATGGCTCAGTTTTGGGGTTTCTAGTTAAAGACTGGTCTCTATATGGTTTACTGAAGGCTGAGATTTGGTAGCACTATTAAAACTTGTTCTGGCCCAGTTCAGGGCTGGTTATAAATTACTATTTGGCTGAGATTTGGCCCAGTTATGGCTCATGTGTGGCTCACGTCTGTATTCCAGATCTGGGTCACACAAGGGCTGTAATTCATTGCTGCATGTGGGCCGAGTGTAACTGCGTGTTTGGCCCAGAGCTGGGCCAGATGACAATTGCTATGTGGGTGAATCCTTAGGCATCTTCAAGAAACGGCTAAAAACCCATCTCTTCCAACTTTATTTGACCCTCTAACTCTAGCATTCTCTTTTCTAATTCTATTTTATCTATCTGCTAAAAAACTTGCTACGTGTACTGCGTTAGGCTAACCGAGACTTGTCATAGTGCTTGCATGTTGTTGCTCTTTTGTTGGTTTTGATTGCTTCTATTGTCCTCATTTGTAAGTCGCTTTGGATAAAAGCGTCTGCTAAATGACTAAATGTAAATGTAAATTTCACAATGTCAGTCTTGTCAGGGCTAAAATTAGCCTATAGGCATTAGCTATAGCATTACACTAACATCATACTACTACTACTACTACTACTACTACCACTACTCCTAATAATAATAATAATAATAACATAATGGCTATTTTGTCATACCATTGAAGTAAGCTATTATTGATAACGGCCAGGCTAGTCTTCCTAGGATCAGACATAACATAGCCTACCTGGAACCGTGGCAGATTGAATGACAGCAGTTGTTGAACGAACGGGAATTTTAGCTTAGCAATAGAATATATATATAAAAAAAAACTATATCAAAAGTAGGTAACAGTGATACGCATCTACAACTGCGGGAAAAAGTCGCAAAAGCTGAAATTATACGCCGTCTATAATGCGAACGGTCAATTTGACCGCTATGGCCATTCAAGTTAGAAATACTCAGAACTCTTTTATGTTTTGTAATTTTAATAAAATAACAATGTTAGAATAAAATATTCACACATTTAGGAAAAGTCAAGGTATTATATATATATATATATATATATATATATATATATATTATACAGTATATATTATATCAGTTTTCTTTCAATGAAGTTATTACATTGCAAAATTTAAAAACGGTCAAAATGACTGCCTTGGTAGTTCTAGTGTTAAAATCCATCTAGATCACTTCAGTCTTGAAACAACTGTCACCTCCTGTTTGTTCCATGATCGAGCCTTCGCTTTTGCATTTGCTGAATTAAAATCATTGTTAAAAATGTGTCTATTCTTTGTAACTTTGATCGGTCTCATTTTTTTTTTTTTTTTAAATCTATATATAGCAATTTTGGCCAACCAAGGCTGTTTAAATGTGCTTTATAAATAAACTGAATTTAATTAAAATTGAATTTTCAAAGTTTGGTAACTTGTCTAACCATACTAGGAGGGCAGGAATTATTTTGTTGTGAAACAAATAAACTCTGTCCCCATCTAGCTTTCATCTTCAGTAAGATAAAAATAAAATCAGTTGTGTTAACATTATGAGGTGTACACTAAACACCACAAAAGAACAAGCATACAGTTGTGTTTGTGCAACTCTTTGGTTTTCATCACACATCTAACAGATGTCTGTGTGCTGTCAAACATACAGTGTTCTGGTAAAGAAACAGAATGACAGCGAAAACACCAAGACTTCAAGAGCGGTATGCAGTGTTATTTAATTGTTTCGTGAAATTTAAAGTAGCATTGTCAGATTTTTTTAATCATAAACACAAAGTTTCAGTAATTGTAGTTACATCATCTGTAACTGAAAAATCTCTTTACTATATTAAATGATTCCAGACTCATTTTAACCAGTACATGCAGATATCTACGTAAATAATTACTTGAGAATGTATAGTTAATGTATTGAACTGAAAAGCACTTGATTATCCTTGGAGTTCAGCGATCCTGAAATGTTGTTATTCATGGTTGTGTGGGTGAAGTTGGAAGGTTTGTCTTACTGGTAATCTTTAAATCACACCAGAACACTGGTTCTTGTCCAAGACACAGTTTGCGCTGCCACAGATATAAACGCTCCTTTGGCTTCAGCCCAAATGTGAGTTGCTCTTCCTCTTCAGTTGCGTCTTTCCAGCTTTCGTCTTCAGTGCTGACATGTGAACCTCCATATTCTGCAGAAAAGGAGAACTGCAACTTCGCAATTAACTTTGCAAGCTCTCCAGATTCAATCGAGGCTGATGTGTCTATCTTCCAGTTGTAAGTGATCTGGGACATCTTTTCATCATTGAATCCAACCTTTTTAGTGATCCTCTTTTGCCATGTCACCAGTGTATTGCTGTCGTTATTTATAGTTTTAATATTCTCCCACATGCCAATGGCTGGGCCTTTAGTTACAGAGAGCCCACCAGGAAGGAAGTTAAGAACATCGGGATGAACAGAATAGACAGCATTGTGCTCGTCTTTGCTGAGATCAGGACCGGTGCAGAACTCAACACCCCATTCTGAGGCGGGCTTGAGGAGGGAGAAGCCAGTTTGCTTGTAGTATGGTAGGCCCCAGTAATACAGACCATCTCTGAAGTTGGGATCCAGGTTGAGTTCTTCACCATAATAGTCTTTAGTCATGTTGGTTGTTTTTCGGTAAGTGCCTTTTTCTTGGAAGATGATGTAAAAATAGCCATAGGCTGCGAAGTAGTGGTCTCCACCCTGGCAGTTGGTATGAAGTTTGTAAACTACAGCATCGCTGTCTGTCTCCAGGCTTGTCACTCTGCGGTAGGAATCGCCCTTGATGATGTGAAAGTAGCTATCTCCACCAATGTAATGGTCTCCATTTTGGCAATCAGGGTGCAGACTGAAAATAGAGATATCTGCACCTTTATTTAAATCACTTGTCTGCATATAGCAGCCGAGGTCAGAGCGGATTATATAATAGTAGTTGTTAATTGCACAGATGTCAGTGCCTTTTGCTTTGCTCCTGGGAATAATGCTGCTCATCGTGCCTGAACCTGCAACACAGAAGTAGCCAAACATTCAATCAACTGCACATACAGGATGGAATGCTGTTATTTTAGTCCTTCTATAGATTGAACTCAGTGATTACTGAAGGGAGATAATCAAAAACCCTTCTCTTCAACATTATATATATATATATTAACATACATATGTCTATACGTATATGTGTGTATGGGTGCCTACATATACAATGTATATATATGTATGTATGTATGTATGTATGTATATTAGGGGTGGAACGGTTCGCGGAAAATAATCGAAGCGTACGGTTCTCCACACACGGTTCTGCACGCGGACTGTGGTTCAACTTAAATCTGACAACGCACCTGCAATATGGTTTGTTATAAATAACACCTAAAAAAAAACAGGGTTCGGCTAATGTATGCTTCTGTTGATGGATGCGCATTCTGGCTTCCCAATACATTACAACAACAGCGAAGGAAAAAAAAAAAAAAGTGGTCAAACCATTCACTCTTGTTCAGTGCGAGTGCCGTATGCTGGAATATGAGCAGTCATTTATTCCGTCATCACCCGGGTGCTGATAGCGTACGCTCACATGTGAGACCTGAACAGCACAGTTGATATCTGTGTTTAAATTAAACTCATGTAAGCTTTGCCAGTTTAAATATTTTAGAGCCAGAGGATGCGAGCTCGCGCGCGCAGTGAGAAGATTTGTGCGTGAGCTCATCCGAAGCGCGCAAATATTAAGCTCTCTCAGAAGTATTGTGTTTGAATGGACAAATTCACACAAAAATAGTCAAATGCCCGTCTTGGTAAGTATCCTATAGCATACATAGCCGGCTGAACGTACAGTATCAGTGCATTCTCTTAAAGTGACAGCACTTTCTTAATATCAAACAGCAACAACAAAGAAATCACTTACTGCTCACGATTGAATCGCTTTTGTAACTTTAATAAAACATAATCTTTAATTTATACAGTCAAATATGCAATGCTGTTTTACATTTGATTACTTTATTCAATTTCTGTACCTAAAAAAAAAAAATGCTATACACTGTAAAAAATAATCGTAATTTTATGGAAAATAGCTGTGATTTTTTCAGGTTGTTTTCTTTTATTTTGAATTGCAGTCAAAACTCTGTAAAACGATCTCTGAATTAACTACTTGGCTGTTATTTTAAGGATTATGACATTAATGACAAATTACAATAATTCACGTTTTTAATACAGAAAAAGTACTGTATTTTTATATACCGTGGAAAAGTTGAACCGTTCCACCCCTAATATATATATATATATATATATATATATATATATATATATATATATATATATATATATATATATATATTAGTAAAGCAAGCAAAATGCAATTTGTTTTGTCATATGCCATAGCTATGCATGATGACTACACACTTGACAAATGCAGCTAAAGTGAATACATCTCAATTTTCAGTCAAGCAATGAATTAATGCATAATGAAATAATTATATTTTATTTACTGACGACAACAACAGGAAACATGATTATATGAGTAAAAGAATAAATAAAAGTAACCATAAAAATAAATAAATACAAGTTAACAACACATGAAACCAAGCTTTATTCAAATGTATTCTAACAATCATGTATTTACAGACAGTGAACCCACATCATACTAGTGCTGTGTTCGATACATCGATACCGACGATGTGTTGTCACAGAGATTTGACAATACGAGTATCTATACAGCTGGCCCTTGCTAATAAACAGTAAATAAAAGTTATTTAACATGATTATGATGACTTGAATCATTTATTTACATTTTTTACTTTGAATTATTTACAAAGGTTGTGTAGCATGCGGCATGCAGCAAGCACTTTAGGAGCAGATGGGGCGGATCTCCAAGGCCCTCAGGAAGATAGCCCTCCAGCACGTTTAGAGCTTTCCAAAGATACACCTATCCTTGGCATGGTGCTTGTTAAAGCCACCTTCAACACGGCCTGGTAGTAAGAAACATAGTCGTGTTAATAGGTAGGGTGACTATACGTCCTCTTTTCCCTGGACATGTCCTCTTTTTGGACCTAAAATATGCATCCGGCTGGGATTTCTAAATCACCCAAAATGTCTGGGATTTGGCTTTTGCTCCATTCATTGTGTGCGTATTTGTATTAAAGCCCTGCATGGTACTGTTTTCTTGTTTCCCGTTGAATTTTTGACCTACTGCCCACTCACACAAGCATTCTAATATTGAATATAATTTGCAGAGTATTTAAATCACTTTGGAATCCGGATGCAGCTCATGTTGGATGCAGGGTTGCCAAATCTGCATTTTTTGTGCGGATTGGGCTGATTTTAAACTGTTGCGGCCCAATGGGTTAAAGGTTTGAAATATTGCATAAATTACATTTGACTGAAATGCTTGTATTGAAACATTTTGCCTTCTACCTATGATAAAACAGTGGTAGATTTTAAGTTTTGTGAAGGACAGGGCACTGGTAGGAAGCCTTTTAGCTGTGTTTATGAACATCTGCATAATGGTGACTGTACAATATGTATTTTAGGCATGTAATTGACATATTTAGATTTTTGATACTATATTTGGGATATGGTCATTGCGCTACTTTGGGGGTTACTTTAACCCAACAATCCCATCGCATCGGCAGCTTTCTTGAAGGCATTGTGCCCAGCCAGGCGGGCAAAGCCTGCTCCAAGCTCCTCCATCTCCTGTGGCCCTGGAAAGTGAATTATTCAGTGCAGGACTGTCAACATGTCCTCGATCACATTGTGCAGAACCCGGCACACTGTGGATGTTGGCATTGCAAATGTGTCTGCCGTCACACGGTGAGATGTGCCACATGCCAGCCAGTAGAGCAGAACGAGGACCTCAATCTCATTGCTCCAGCCATCATCTTTTTTCTTCTCAGCGCCTGTGTCAACAGCCCAGTTGTTGCCCTGCTGAGTCTCAATGAAGGCACTGTGTCATCTTCAGAAAAATAAACTCTTTAATATTTGAACTTAGTTCAGCACAACATATTTTTTTTCCTGTAAATACAACGATCATGTTTTATTTATGACCACATATGCATTTTAAACTGAAAATTTGTTATTTTCTCATTTTTAATAAATCAATTTAATGGTTTTCTATAATCATTTGAGTCTTTTAGTTGTCTGTGTTTATTACTTATATATAAAATAAACTATTAATTACACTTTACAGTAATAACACTTTACAATGGATTTCCTAAACTGGGGTTTGTGCATTTATGAAAAGCCAAGAATAATTATAAATATGTAAAATTTTAATAATTTTAAAATAAAAATCAATATTAAAGTTAATATGTTAATTATTTTGTTTAACTGCATGCTATTAGATGAATATCTCAGATCAGAGAATTGAGAAAATGCAAATGTGTTGATAAATTATTGGAATATTAATTTAAAATCTCAGAGGGACTTCAAGAAAATAATTTCTGTCAAAAGTGTTCAGCTGACAAAAAGTTTGGGAATCCCTGCTTTACAACAATGTTCAAATTGCTGCCATCTACTGGGCATGTCACTGCTTTACCATTTGTCTGTTTGTGTGGACTTATAACATAATTCATGGAATCCTTTAATTATTAGATTACTCGGTGCAGTTTTTATTGACATATGACTGGAAGATTTCATTGGAAGAGATGATAGTACTTGATAGTGACAGCTCTGCTTACTGAGGCAAGGATGAGGGTCGTCAGGGAACGCCTTAAATCCTCCGCCTCCTCCTCTTCCTCCAAATATAGCGTTCCTGATATAATGGCAGCAGCGATTACTTCCCTCCTCACCTTTTTTTTTTAATTTTTTTTTTTTTATATTGTTTACTGATATATTTTGTTGTTAAGTCCCACTCGAAGGTATTCGCAGATCAATGACCAGGTACCTATCCTGCTCTAGTTTATTTCTGGAGATGATTTAAGACCAGCCTTCAGGCTCTCCAGGAACAGCATCAACATGCTGGTCCAGATGCTGCCCCGGCAAAGAGCCCATGGATGGAGCCATGAAACTGAAGTGCTGGTCACAGTATACTGGCTTGCCTGTGGAGCGTCCTACAGGGTAACTTCAGACACCTTCAGCATGCCAATTGCAACGGTCTGTAGGACTGTTCACAACGTGGTGGAGGAGATGATGACTATCCTCCACAGAGTCATTCATTTCCCCAAACCAGAGAAGATGGAGGAGGTGGGGGCCGGCTTTGCTCGCCTCGCTGGTCATGAGGCATCCCGCTCTGCTGCTGGTGCCACAGAAAAGTGTTAAATAAACAGAAAGCTTTTTCCTTCCATCATTCTGCAGGGCGCCTGTGATGCCAAGGGTGCATTTATAGATACTGTCTCTTGGGAGATGGTGGATACCCGTGCCTGTAGCATCGTATTGCAATCATGAACTGTATTTATGCTTTTTCAATCATTTTCTCTTAAAGCACCTTAAAATGTCGTCACTTGCTCATTGTTGCAGCTGGTCTGACAACCCCAGGCATGGTGACATGTCTTATTTTGCCTTCTTGGTAACACTTTTTAATAACTTTCATTAATAAATCATTAACAAACTGTTAAGAATGTTTTAGCTCTTTATCTTTTGATGCCGTTCGACTATTCTCAGTCCTTGCATTCACGAAGACATGGGCCCATGGAAAGAGTTATGAACAAGAAGCCAATTGTCTTTTCACAAACTTCTTCCAAGTTTATTGTTACATCCATACATTATATAGTTTCATTGCTAGGGGTGGTGCAGTGGTACATCCAATGAGAATTATACACCACATCTGTGTGGTACTCGGGCCAAGAAATATACGTCATATAAAATGGAAGTCTGGCCAGGAAGTTCTGGACATATTAGGGATACACTTGGACGGAGAGAACTACATCTTTATGCCAAATGTCAATAGTACAGACTAAACTCAGTCACCTCCGAGTTAGGAGGCCCTCTTCTTCAGTTGAACATTTGAACTCCATTTAAGATGTATATATGTGAGGATAAGAGAGATACAGTCAAACAGAAGAGAGAGAGAAAGCACAGACGGGAGGAGGGAGCAAAACATAGAGAGAACGGGGGAAAAACACGTATGGGAGGGGGGAGCGAGACAGAAGAATAGGAGTGAGAAGGGAGGAGGGATTGCATAGAGGCAAACTCACAGAAACATCTGGCAGAGAGCATGATATAATTTAACAGTTCCCCCATTTGTTTATATAATAAACACCATAAAGGCTCTCTGCCCAATTCCCTTTCTCTTAACATTCAATCAACATTTTTCTCATTACACTTAAAATCAGCACATATAACAGTTCTAGTCATCAAGGCACTTACGAGCATCTTTTACCAACTTGTAAATCAAGACAAAAATCATTCTGAAGTATTCACTACTTCCCTTGCCTACAATTCCTAAGCATTCCTAGACATATTCAGTAAACCTTCATTAATCAGCATCCGTATCAGGGGTGTATGGGATGTATGCAAAACAATATTCCTACGATAACACACTTTGCCCTTCAGACAGTCTATTGATTTTGCAGTGCAGGTAACTGTAAGCCTTGTAGCTTTTCCTTGGCCTCAGATTTAACAATATGTTTGACTGGTCACTAACACGTTCATAGCAGATGTGTGGTATAACTTCATTATCTAGCCAGTTTTCCTCACCCATCTCTTCAAAGAAATATGTACAGGTGAGCAGGCTTTCAGTACAGCCAGGCATATTACCAGTTTTGCAGCCATGGCCTAATAATTTTAGTAATAGTCTTGCAAGTTCTAATTTCCTTCACCTAATTCCCTATCTAAACATTATATCGTCGCTGTTGGGCAGAAACCTCCTATGTCCAAATTTTGTCAATTTCATATTTTTTCACAAATCGATGCTATTGGTCAGTCCCCACGTGGGTCTTTTATTTTTACAAATTATTAACCAATCTAAAGTGTTGAAAATAGCTTGAGAGCAAATCTCTTAACTCCATTGGACACTTCAACTGTCTGAGAAGTCTCGTAACTCCACCTCGTCTTCACTCCGTGGGAGCATCGCGCCATTATGTCTCATCAAGATTGAAATCTTTGGATAACTCTGTCTGTTTTTTTAGACAATAACGAGTGAAAATACTTAGGTTAGATACATTTGAGTAGGCCTGTTTTGTTAAAAATCGATAGCTGTAATGCTTCGGTGCAGAAGGAAGCCCGTGAACCACGAAGGTAAATTTGCGAGCAGATTAGGCTAATTTCCGCCTATTAGACAGATTAGTTAGCTCATTGTTTTTTGTATTGCGTCACTTATAGCTCTTAAACCTTTAAAATGGAGTTTAGGAAGATGTTTGTAACACAGTCGTTAGCTTTGGTTAACTATTGAAGCCTTTTCTCTTGTCAAAAGAATCAACGCGACCGCAGACTTTGATGAACACTGCTGGCAGCAGCGATGTCTGTGTCCGTACCATTCTTATCAATGACAGCGTAATCTCGTATCTCCCTGCTCCCAAGTCATAAATCTCCTATCTCCGATTAAACATGATTTTGGGGAAATGTTGTGTTAATGTTGGTACACAACAGTATACGATAGCAATATAAGGTATAATACCAACTTTAACGATACAATGTTTAATAACTCAAAAAATATGCCATTTTTTTCATTTCCTGAAAAATAATGGTTTTGGAGATGCGAGGATTCCGCCCGACAGCGACAATATATTAGATTGCAAAATTTCAATGCTTTTCATTACATTGTTCACATCTTTGGTTTCTAAAAGGTTATGAATACATATTTATTACCAACCAGATATCCGTAAGGTATGAGACCTTAACCAGGACAATCAGATTTGGGCCAAAATAAGAACTAACCCCTATGTCTCCTGGACTTCTGCTGTGTCGAGGACTTACTACAGCTCTTAGGCTTTTAGTGTCAGGAGGCCTTCTAGGTGTGGTCAGATTTTTCCACACATATAATGTATGCTACCATTTTAATTTTAGCCTGTGATAGGAATGTATCCAGTGTAAGTGTCAAGTTAGTCTAACAAATTAACTTTTAAAGTCTATTTCAATACTATAGACCTATGCAGGAACTCGAGTCAGCTAAAATAACAACATTATCAGTAATGTCAAACAAACAGACAATCAATCTAAACCACATCGCAATCTTCATTCCATGCTGTATCAGAATGAGGTCAGGATCAGGATTATTTAATCAGTCTCTCTTGCATTCTCCTTGTTATACTGAACACTGAGTTGCTCCTCAATCTATCCTTGATTCCGGCAGGCTCTTTATCAGTTGGAGCAAACGGCGGGCTTTTAAGCCACCAGTTGAGTTTGCTCATTCTCCTCGTTGGTCCCCCTAGGGGACTCTTCTGCCCCTGCCAGGGTTAGAGGCACGCCTGGTGTGCACTCAGGGTGTTTCTCCTTTCAACAACGTGAAGGTAACACTGAAACCATGTATCTCACTCTGTCAGTGCAGATTAGCAGAGTAAACCATCCTTGATATCAGAAGAACTACTTCTACCTGTGAAAGGAGATCTTAAAATGCTTTTGTTAGGGACAACACATATTTACTCCTCACCCAGTCGATCCTTGTTGTAGTGACCTGTGAGGAAAAATTAATGTGGCCTGAGGGCTGTCCATTTTTCCTATAACACCAGTAGATTGACAGGGCTGGAACCCATATCATTCCCAATTTCAGTCAATATCATTTATAAAATAATCTGATTTCTTTCATATTCCCCCTGTATACCACGTCTAGGTGGTATACACTAAATTTAAATTCATCTCAATTATGTCTTTGTTGTTTAAAGGTGTCTCACTATTCAACAAATAGTTTCTTAAACATGACTTTTATTTATTTATTTATTTTATTATTTTTTTTTATTCAGGCTTTTCACCCACTAATATCCGTTTTTTTTTTTTTTTTTTTTTCTGTGAAACACTCAGCCCACATGTAACATATTAACAAGCACAATGGATTTCATACATTTGACACAGAATCAATTTGATGAAGTCCATCATGACATCCTGAAAGGGAAAAAGTTAAATATGGGGTGGACAGGGCAAGCCTTCTTGCTCTGCCTTCCCATGTTTTACCCTGCGCAGGTGTGGCACTTTTTCTTTCTGCCACAAAAATATCCCAGGCCAGGATAATTAGCCAAATTAATCCATAGCCATTATTTCTCGGGCATAATCTACATTGTATGCCCTCTTTGAAAACAGCTGTTCATGGCAGTTTGTCTGCCTTGGTGCACCATCACTCACACACTTTCACACACTCTCACACACCCCACCTCTGGCCAGAGCATCATCTCTTTTTGTCACTGCCTCCGAAGACAGTAACTGAATGGGGAATGTATATTGTTAGGGTGGAATACCACCAAGTCTACTCGACTAAAACAATTTCGATAATGACAGACACTACTCAACGTAGGCACTGTGTCATTCCCCTTGCGACAGTGTCTAAACGTTGGACTAAAAGAGTTGGACGATGTCCATCACAATGGGGTTGAATTTCATCTCGCGGTCCTGAACCCAAATATTTTCAATATTTTGTCCAAATAAACTTTTAGGCCTAGGCATGCCATAATTAAAAGAACTAATTTTAACTTCTGAAATATAATTCATTATTCAACTGTGCACTTTAATTTCGTCTTTATTATCTCTCTCTATTGCTCATGAGCTGCTCTAAAACGATTGGAGATCTCTGCATGATCTTGGATCCATGGCCAATAACATTAACATCATGTTACCGCAATCTCTGGGTAGGACAGCATTTGTGATTTTCTGAATTTAGAATTTTTAGAATTATTACTGATATTCAGCCCTAGGAAATATCTATTAACCAAGATGGAGTGACCAGTTTCGTTGTTTTACCATCCATATTGTGATCTTGGACACTTTGTGCCCCTCTATTCCCTTTATTTTTTTTATTTTTACTTTTTTTTTTTTTTTAAGGAATCCTAGAATTTTTATCAGCTTGACAAGAAGCTCTGTCTTTAAATCAGAATCTAAACTCTCTCTATATTTAACAGTAACTCCTCTCTGTGCTAAATCCAGTCCAAATTGTAGCTGATTGAGAAATCAGGCAAACACATTACTTCTTTCAATGGTGTTGGACTGGTGCCTATTAAAAGAAAGCAGTGTGTTGTTAGTTGAACAGATTACAAAGAACTGCTATAAAACCAGTGAATTATCAAGTTACAAATTAATATGACAAATCAAAATCCGAGGCGGTCTCTGTAGTGATCATTGTATATGCAGTACCTGCCCACGAGGGAAGAGATGAAAGTCTCTGATATCATCAGTCAGTTGAACATGTTTTGGCTGTTTTAGCGTCTCTCACTTCATGCAGTGTCTTCCGGTCTGACACTCGGTGATGAGGATCTGGTGGGGCATCGGAGTTTTGACTCTGAATGCAGTTATCTTCCTCTGTGCCTCTCATGGCAGATGTTTCATGACTGCATTATTTCTCAGTCTTTCTCCATTCTAACCCCTCCCTGAAGTGTCGGATTCCTCTTATAGGGGGGTTTAGCCGATCACCCATCAGCTTTTCCTGTTCTCCACAGCCATAATGTCTCTTTTTCCATGTTGCATCCCCATTGGCAGCTGTCCCAGAAGTCATCTGGTTTCTTCTATAAAATGAACACTCAAGAGAACCGCTTTGTAAATTTTGACCACAACTGCATATAAGCAATCTGTGCTATGGTCAGTCATCTTGTGCAACTGTCCAAAATTTAAGGAATCTCATCCAGTTAACAATATATAGCAGTTCTTTATTTCATTTTAATAAAGCAAGTTCTTCTTTGCGAGAAAAGAGCAAACAATTCCTTCTTTGCAGAATGCAGAAAAGAGCAGTGACCTATTCTGTCTAAACTGAGCATATCATACTTCTATAAGCCTTATAAATACATCAGCGTGATGCATTGTATTATAACTTCAGACTGAAATCTTGTAAATAGTCTAGCAAATGTGGCAATCAAAGTCAAGAAAAAAAAAATAATTTTCTTCTTTTCTCTTTTTATTATTATTAGCTGAAAATGGCTGTTTAAATTAGTCACTCAATCTTGTTCTCATTGATCACAATGCACAAGTTATTTCAGTTAACACAAGCTAAAGTCTTAATCTCTGCACTATATCACATTTCAAGCTGTCCCCCAGGGATAACGGACACAAACTTCATACATCTAAAGATAACAAGATGTAATACAAACTATATCTTTGAAGACCTGTATTTAACATTATACTGTTTATTAAGTTATCAACATAATTCTCTCCTGGCTCCCACATTTCATATAAAGTATAACCTTTAACTTTTCGGAGCCAATAACTCAAATCTCATGAAAAAATCTTTTCAGCCAAATTATCTAAATACAGTTGTACATCTCTGCTCTATACATTGTCATCCACGTAATCAAGTAAGTAAGTAAGTAAACTTTATTTATATAGCACATTTATCTCAGCAAAGCTGACCAAAGTGCTGAAAAACAGTCAAAGATAAACACAAAATAAACAAGACAGATGAAACAATAAAACAAAACAAAATAGATAAAATCCAAATTAAAATGCCTAGGAATAAAGATATGTTTTCAATCTCATTTTAAAAGTTGTAATAGAAGGTGCAAGGCAGATGTCCAGTGGCAGTTGATTCCAAAGACGGGGGGCAGCAACTGAAAAAGACCTATCACCCTTTGTTTTTAAGCGTGAACGAGGGACAACTAAGAAAGCCCTGTCAGAAGATCTTAGAAATCTGGAGGATGAAAGAGGAGTAAGATGATCTTTGAGATAAGATGGGGCTTGACCATTAAGAGCTTTAAAAACAAACAACAAAATTTTAAATTGAATTCTAAAATGGACAGGAACCCAGTGAAGAGAGGCTAAAATCGGTGTAACGTGATCAGCTTTCTTTGCCCTAGTCAACAACCTTGCAGCAGCATTTTGTACCATCTGTAAGCATGCAATGGATGATTGAGGAAGACCCAAATATAATGAATTACAATAATCAAGGCGGGAGGTAATAAAAGCATGAATGACCTTCTCCAGGTCATTAAAAGACAAAAATGATTTCAATCTCAAGATGATCCGTAACTGATAAAAACTGTTCTTGACAACTGTATTAATTTGCTTAGTTAAGCAAAGTTCAGAGTCCAGAATGACACCAAGATTCCTGACCTGGGAAGAGACTGAGGAGAAATGCTTGCCAAGGTCATTTATAAGACCACTTCTCAACTTTGGGGGGCCAAAGACGATTACATCCGTTTTATCTTCATTAAGTCGAAGAAAATTATTAGACAGCCATTTCTTAATGTCCCCAAGGCAGGCCAATAAGGGTTCAATGGTATCACCTGCTTTCAATTGTATGTACAACTGGGTATCATCAGCATATAAATGAAATGAAACATTATGTCTCCTAATAATATCTCCCAATGGTCGCATATATAAATTAAAAAGAAGTGGCCCTAAAATGGATCCTTGAGGCACCCCACAGATAATAGGAGCAAGAGATGAAGAGAACTTACCTAACTCAATGGAAAAAGACCTGTCTTTAAGATATGAATTAAACCACTGCAAAGCAATACCCCCGATACCAAACAAACGCTCTAACCGGCAGAGAAGAATATTATGATCAACTGTATCAAAGGCAGCTGTAAGATCGAGAAGCAGCAGGACTGTATTTTTACCACTATCAACTGCAAGTAAAATGTCATTGAACACTTTGAGCAAAGCAGACTCAGTACTATGATGGGCAGAGAAACCAGACTGGAGAGGTTCAGTTAATTTAGCTGGATTCAAAAAGGAGATCAATTGAGAATAAACAACTTTTTCTAAAAGTTTTGATAAAAACGAAAGCTTAGAGACAGGCCGGTAATTATCAAGGCAGCTTTCCTCCAAACCCTGTTTCTTAAGCAAAGGTTGAACTACAGCATGCTTAAAAAATTTCGGGACCACCCCAACAGTTAGGGACGAGTTAATCAATGACTGAATGGAAGTACCGATTTCAGAGAAAGAGGTCTTAATAATCTCAGAAGGAATGACATCAAGTGAAGAGGCAGTTGTCTTCATCTTATTAACCAAATCACAGTGTTCCCTCAAAGAAACATTTTGAAAACGAGAAAAGGAAACCGGACTAGCCAGCAAAAACAGTAACAGATCTGATAACTGCAAGGTAAAAGAGGAGTGAATAGCTAACACTTTATCAGAAAAAAAACTTTAAAAAATTTTCACAGAGTTCAGTTGAGGGTTCCACATGAAACTGACAACCTGGATTAATTATTGAGTTGATTGTGGAAAACAAAATCTTAGGTCTATGAGAGTGCATAGCAATCAGATCTGAAAAATACTTTGACCTAGCTAATTTTGCAGCATTCTGAAAGTTAATCAAACACTCTTTAAAAAACTCATAGGACACAGTTAAAGAATCCTGCTTCCATTTCCTCTCAGCTTGACGACAAGCCTACCTAAGAGAGCGAGCATGATCGTCCAGCCAGTAATAAGATTTCTGCCTGGGTAATTTCAATGTATAGAAAAGAGAAGTCAGATGTATAGAAAAGAGAAGTCAGTTTATCAGGCTCAATGGAAGACTCAACAGCATTCAAAATGGATCCTTCAACAATGTTAGCACAATAGATTTCACTAAACTGAGAAGGAGTAGCTGAATTTATACAACGAGAGTAATGGCCCAGATGCTTTTTCACAACTGCAGAGTTCTCAAAATGGACATTAAAAATAACTGGACTGTGATCAGAGAAGGAAACATCTTCTATGTTTACATTTTCTACAGTGACACCATATGACAAAATAAGGTTCAGAGTGTGACCATGGACATGAGTTGCTCCATTTATATGTTGCATAAAACCAAAAGATTCCAAAATGTTACAAAATTCACTGACCAATGGTCGACCTGGGCAGCACACATGTATATTAAAATCTCCCAATAATAACAGCTGATCATATGATGGCATAATATGAGTTACAAATTCACCAAACTCTCGTATAAAGGCACTGTCAAAATTAGGTGGCCTATAAATAAGCGCACAGAACACTGCAGTGGAATCAAACTCCAGCACAATACACTGTAACTCAAATGATGAATAACTCCCAACAGAAACGGGCCGTATATTAAGGGATTGTTTAAAAACCATGGCAACCCCACCACCCTTGCCAGTACAACGAGGTGTACTAATAAAACAACAGTCCGGCGGACAGAGTTCCTCAAAAACTGACAACTCACCAGCAGAGGCCCAAGTCTCAGTTAGGAATAGGATATCCAAGTTTCGTTCGGTACAAAAGTCATTTAAAATGAAAGTCTTATTGCACACGGACCTAGCGTTGACTAGAGCCATGTTGAGATGAGACTGTGATGCCAGGTTCCGATCCAATCGAACAAAATCCAGTTGGCGAAGATTTAAACATTCCACTCCTCTCCGGCGAAGTCGTAACCGTGGCAACGTGGAGATAGATGAATCACCGAAGACTGGGTAGACTGGAAGATGAAACGCATATCTATAATCCCAAGAGCGTCGCGCCAGGTTATGCCCCTCCAAACCTATTGTATCCAAAGAAAACTGGGTCGAGGATTGTATGGTGGAAGCAATTGCCCGTCTAATTCTCACCCGAACACCGCCACAACAACCTCTCTTTCTGCGGCGTTTCCGTAGAGGAGGAACGCAGCAAGGTAACCGGTGAACGCACTCTGGCGCGAGTTGATTGAAAGAGGATTGAGAGCGGGAGTAGAGAACAGGACAGCTTCCCAGGTAACCAGATTCCATACAACATTTGATGTTGAATAGGGCTTGGCGATCATAGGTTAGCACTGAGTCTACATGATACCAGTGCAACACCACACAGAGTACAAACAGTACAAGTACTAGAGACTGAGACACACGAGAGAGACGGCATGCCGAGTGCCGAGTGCCCATACTATAGCCTACGTCCCGTATATCTTAAAATACGAGGATAACCCACTCTGCCAAATATGGTAGAGTGTAAATTCACGACACGAAAATGTGCTCAATTTCTTAACAGACAGTAAGAACAATTCATTACAGATTATTTCTCACCTGTCTGTAGAAATTCCTGGAAAGACAAGCCCCCATTTGTTAAGAATGTTTTAGCTCTTTATCTTTTGATGCCGTCCGACTATTCTCAGTCCTTGCATTCATGAAGACATGGGCCCATGGAAAGAATTATGAACAAGACGCCAATTGTCTTTTCACAAACTTCTTCCAAGTTTATTATTACATCCATACATTATATAGTTTCATTGCTAGGGGTGGTGCAGTGGTACATCCAATGAGAATTATACACCACATCTGTGTGGTACTCAGGCCAAGACATACGTCATATAAAATGGAAGTCTGGCCAGGAAGTTCTGGACATATTAGGGATACACTTGGACGGAGAGAACTACATCTTTATGCCAAGTGTCAATAGTACAGACCAGGGCCGGTTCTAAGGGGGGGCTAGGGGGGGCAATGCCCCCCCAGATTCTCCTTGTGCCCCTCCAGATTCTTCTTGTGCCCCTCGATCATCCACTGGATACTTAAAAAAATCTAAACATTAAATTAGTTACATATTAAAATGACCAGAGATATAGCGCAATTGTAGCCTATTTTTTTCTTTTTATTGCATTCTACAGCTCTCCCACACTGACAGATTTTCATGTGAAATGTTCAAGCTATATTACCGTAATTTTAGATTCCGACTTATAAAAAACATTCACGTCCTCATCCTTTTTATGAGATGTTTTCCAAAGCTTTCTCGCTTCTCAAGACGGCCACTGACAATCACATAAACACAACAGCTCTTTAATTGCGCTCTAGTCAAACGCGCTCAAACCACTGTAGCCTGTAATCTATTAATATGCAAATCATAAGAAGTACCATACTATGTCATAAAATATTTTAATAAGTCTGAATTTGTATTTAGCCTGATCACAAACACATAAAACACATTTTAAGTTTATAATTATAACTCCGCATGTCCAGTATTCAAACAACAAATACAACGAGCAAAGAACATTTACATTATCGAAGAACATTATCACTGACTTCAGTCTATCGTGTGTAAGCACTCTAAAAAAAAAGCTCCAGTTATATCAGTGATGCTGTAAAAACTCGTAAAAAGAAATATGATGCACTATTTGCAGATCTAAATTTAATGCTGCAATAGACACTTTTCATTTCATTTTCACTTTATTCGTGACACGCTCCGCATACTTTTATGTTTAAGTCATAAGTTTACAGAATCTGGAATATATTAATAGCCTAAAAATGAAGGGAAAAAAGAAAAGAAAAAAAAAGATATTTTAAATTGCATGTTGTTGTTTTTTTTATTTAGTACTGCCCTGAATAAGCTTTTTCACATAACAGGTGTTTACATAGTCCATATATGCATTTACACAAATTAAGCAGTTTAAAAGTTTACTTGCGCTTGATTTTCATTACCTGATGGTCCAGACTGTTTTTACGATTTGTTTTTATGATATGTCCCATGTTTGTCCTGTGCAGTCTTGTTCTGCCCTCTGTTCTAAAGAAAAAATTTAATATGTTGCCTTGAGCATCAGTGAATGTTTGCAGTTTTTGATCATGACAACTCACAGTATTAAGAATCAGTTTTAAGAATTAAGAATCAAGCAAGTAATCTTTTGAGCTCGATTTTTTGTGTAATTTCAGTTATTATTTAGTCTTGTGGTCTATATGTGGAAATATATTAGCCTATATAAAAATAGCTTATTTTAAAATAGCTGTAGGCCTACTAAAAACAAATACATTAAATAATAATTTTAAAATCATTAACATTTTGCAGATCCTGTAATGGTGACTTCAGCTGTACATACATTTAATGTTCCCTTGAAATTACTTTTGGTGCAATAACCAATCCTGAATAGTTTTCTTTCAAGACATTAGAGAAAGCATTGAAATATTATTTAAATGTATTTTATTTAAAACTAATACAATTTAATTACTAGTCAAAGTGAATCATTATGAATTTGCCAAAAAATGCTTTTGAATTAAACCAAACACCTATAATTCATGAAGTGAATAAAGTCTGACCAACCAGGCCCGTAGCCAGCTATGAGGCCACCGTGGTCCGGACCTCGGTAAATGTCTCATGTTCAAAAATAAAATTTGTTCTATGCATGACTAATTTGCTGTTAAACTCCTCATATGAATGTTTGCATGACATGTATTATGACAATTTGCAAGAATTTTAGTGTCCGTGGTATGAAAACGATCGTTGCGAGATGCTGACGAAGTACACGAGTCTCTTTGAGAGAGTTGTGAGTGAGGACGCGGGCGCAGCCTCCGTGTTGCCAGATCGAGCTATTATAAGCGTTTTTAGACTTGTCCTTTCCACTTAATTTGACACTTTAGAAAGTTAATGAAGTAGGAAAGTTGGGGTCAGCAATATCTTTGTCTTATCTTATTTGCAAAAGATTTTAAATAATTTCGGTTTATTTTTATTTATTTTTTTATTTTTAATAGCATTATCTGGTAACACTGCATCGACGGCACTCAAACTGACAGTAATCAAAAAAAGCCTATGTATGGACAGGTTATTGCTGACAGGATACGACATTCGGTTAGGAAAAAGCAAAAATATCAAATACAGTATTTAACACTACAAAGATCTGTAGAACAAGGTTACATAATGAAATGAAATGAAAGTAAATGAAATACGCAAACACTAGTGACATGAAGAAGTCTATGCTATGTCATAACTATAGTAGTTAAATGTTCACAAATCATGTTATAAACATTCATAAGAGCACTAGACAAAGTTATCAGCTAATCAGCTGATCATCCCTCCAAAACAGAAAAACATCTTCCACAAACATCGACATGTCTCTGTTTATAGTGTTTATAGTGTAGTGTATACAATGAGTTGTATTTGTTTGATATTATAGCACAATTCTTTAACATACCCCCACACCCCCCCACCCCCACCCCCACCACCACCACCACACTGTAAAATAATGCTGCCACACCAAGTTTTTGAAATGCCCCCCCAGTCACGCAATCCTAGAACCGGGCCTGGTACAGACTAAACTCAGTCACCTCCGAGCTAGGAGGCCCTCTTCCTCAGTTGAACATTTGAACTCCATTTAAGATGTATATATGTGAGGATAAGAGAGATACAGTCAAACAGAAGAGAGAGAGAAAGCACAGACGGGAGGAGGGAGCAAAACATAGAGAGAACGGGGGAAAAACACGTATGGGAGGAGGGAGCGATCAGAAGAAAAGGAGTAAGAAGGGAGGAGGGATTGCTTAGAGGCAAACTCACAGAAACATCTGGCAGAGAGCATGATATAATTTAACACAAACATTATGTAATGCTTAAGGGATCATTGGTTAATATATATATTCACATATGTAGAAACATGAAATAATGTGCTTGTTAATTTTTTACTAATAAATGTATTAAACATTACCTAATAATTAACATTTCATGTAAATTAAAATGCTTACAAATGTCATTAAACTTGTAATTCATATGATCATACACATCTTGAAAACCTACAAATGATTTTAACAGATGTTATACAATGATTAAAAGCTTTTGTTAAAGCACAACACTTCTGCTGTTGTTGAGGTGTGATACGGGTATAAGGTTAGGAACAGGTTTGGTGGTATGGGTAGGTTTAAGGTTAGTTAAGGGGTCAATAGTGTACAGGAGTCAGTTTGATTACTATAAGGGAACACGGTTCAATCTGTTTATATTGTATTGTTTTGATAAATTATAAATTAAGTCTTTTCTTTGAGTTTTTTCCCTCCTGTTGTATGATTCAAGGACTATTCTGTTTAATGATACACAATAGTATAGTAATATACGTGTTGAGGTGATAATATGTTTTGCACCCAAATTGCAATATGTTGTCTTTAGCAAGCATTTAGCTATAACTAACCACCCTTTACACAAACGTTGTTACAGTAGCTAAAAGTCCAGTGCCAATAAAGATACTAAAAAATGTATAGATGTTTATAAACATTTACAAATGATGAATAGTCTCAACTTTAGATTGGGTACTGCAAAAACAAGAATAAATGATTTGTAAATATGTGAAAATAGGGTGAATTACAGTCATTTGCGACACTTTTTGCCATCAAAATGACTGGTCATAAAGGTACAAATAATTAGTAAATGTTTATAAACATTTACAGTTGATGAAGAGTTTCCACTTTAGGTTGGGTCCTGCAAAAATATTAACAAATTATTAATAAATGATTTAAGATGTGCAAATAAGAGACGTCTACACACCAAACAAAGACCAAATATATGACTTTTACAGACTGATTATGAGTTAATGAATATATTAGCATGAATAGTTTGTGAAGTGCTTAAAATTAATATTAAGCTATATTTTCACAACATTTGTAAATGTAAAAATGAGCATTAGCTAATATGTGAACTGAAGTTTAATGACATTTGCAAGCATTCAAAAGTACATTAACAAATAAACTTAATATAATAATTTATTTTAAAATCATTTATAGATTTTTAAAATGCAATGAAAGTTTAAGTACATTGTAAACATTAACTAATGATTAGTTAAGCATTATATAATGTTTGTTAATGATTTATTTATAAAGCTTTTAATTATTGTAAACCACCTGTCAAAATCTTTTGAAGATTTAAAAAAAAAAAAAAAATGCATGATCATATGAATTGAAAGTTTAATGACATTCGTAAGCATTTAAATTTATATGAAATAATGATCTGTTAATCATTAGGTAATGTTTAATAAGTTCATTAGTCAACATTAACAAACACATCATCTCATATTTCTAGATATGTGAATATATATTAAGTAATGATTATTTAAACATTATTTATTTAAAGTTATTATAAAGTGTTACTGCCTTCTTTTTGTTGGCCCCTATATTGTTGTTTTTCTTTCTTCAGTGATTCTGCTTGTCATCGTCAGCTTTCTTCAATAATGCTGAATCATCACAAAATTATATTTATGGACATCTCAGGTTAGACTTCATGACATTTACCTTTATTTAAGAAAAAGGTCTTTTTCAGTGGTCTGAATATCTGTATTTTTAAGAAAATGTAGCAGTTTTGTAAAACAAATGTGAAATCATTGTTAAATTTTACTGCATTCTTGACATCTCCCCATTATATTTTTGCACATAAAAATCATGACAATTGCCTGTATATATATTATATTATTGTAACGCCAAACCAGCAGAGAGAGCCCTCACCCGAGTACTGACTGCTTGCCGTTCCCTCTGCTTCCTCTACTGACACTTCCTGTTTGGTGGCCTTTTAGCCGAGTACTGAGCACATGGCAGGTTGCAAAGTATTGCCAGTTTACCTGCCTTACCGAGCGTTTGTCCATAGTTATATTCTGCCTGACTTTTAGTGTATTACTCTGCCTGATTAAAGCGACTACCTATTACCTGGATTTACCCCTTTGCTCTGTTTGCCTGATTGGACTGATGTTTGTGTATGAGCCCTCTGCCTGCCTGCTGACTCTCGTCTTTTGGATTGTCCCTGTGTATGTCAACTGTTTGGACTGTTACTCTGGTTTTGACCATTTGCCTGTCTTCACATTTCTGTCTACTGCTGATCATTTTAATAAACTTCTGCGTTTAAGAACCTCCATTGATCTACTTCCCAACGCCATGCCACCCAAGAGCAACGTCTACCCACTGTCAAGAACAGAGAGTCAGGCCATGGAGGAATACATTGAGGAAGCCTTGAGTTCAGGTTTCATCCGTTCATCCACATCACCAGCTGCAGCAGGCTTCTTCTTTGTTGAGAAGAAGGACGGTGGACTAAGGCCTTGCATTGACTACAGAGGACTGGACAATGTCATAATAAATTTCCGCTACCCACTTCCCTTAGTTCCCTCTGCCCTGGAACAACTACGTGAGGCCACTATTTACACCAAGCTCGACTTAAGAAGCGCATATATTCTGATCAGGATCAAGGAAGGAGATGAGTGGAAGACTGCCTTCCTCATCACTAGGGGGCAATATGAATATCAGGTCATGCCCTATGGACTTGCTAACTCACCAGCCGTGTTTCAACCCTTCATCAATGAAATCTTCCGAGACCTACTGAGCCAGTATGTAGTAGCTTACATCGATGACATCTTGATATACTCTAAGACTGAGAAGGAACACATCACCCATGTGAGAACTGTCCTAAAACAACTCCTTGAAAATCAGCTATACGTCAAGGCAGAAAAATGCGAGTTTCACGTTAAACAAACAATTTTCTTGGGATACCACATCAGCCATGAAGGAGTCAAGATGGATGAAACCAAAGTCAAGGCAGTCACAGAATGGCCGCAACCCAACACTATCAGGGAACTCCAACGATTCCTTTTTTTGCAAATTTCTATCGACGCTTCATTCGAAATTATAGCCTGGTCTCAGCTCCTCTAACCACCCTTCTCAAAAATAACCCCAAGAGGTTACAATGGACAGAAGGTTCCACAAAAGCCTTCACATCACTGAAGGAGAGATTCACGGCCGCGCCCATCTTGAAACACCCTGATCCCAACTTGCCCTTCGTGGTAGAAGTCAATGCCTCGGACTGTGGAATCGGAGCGATCTTATCACAACTCCATGGTCAACCAGGCAAGTTATTCCCCTGTGCATTCTTCTCAAGGAAGCTAACGGCAGCAGAGCGGAATTATGATGTGGGCAATAAGGAACTTCTTTCCATGAAGGCCGCCATGGAAGAGTGGAGACATTGGCTTGAGGGCGCTATTTATCCATTTCAAGTTATCACTGACCATAAAAATCTTGAGTACATTAAGAACGCCACACGGCTCAACCCACGTCAAGCTCGATGGGCCCTGTTCTTCACTCGATTTCAGTTCACAGTCACTTATCGGCCAGGCAGCAAGAACAGTAAAGCAGATGCACTTTCCAGGCGGTACGACCCATATACCGAGAACTCATCCCCAGAACCTATCCTTCCATCCTGCATGGTCATAGCTCCTGTTACCTGGGATATTATGGAAGAACTACAAAGAGCCCAACAGAACGAACCTACTCCAAATGACTGCCCCCCAAACAAACAGTACGTCCCTCATGACATACGGCCACGTATCATGCAGTGGGTCCACACTTCTATCAGCACAGGTCATCCTGGGATCTCTCGTACCCTCTGTCTCGACCAAAACTCCTTCTGGTGGCCATCCATGATCAAAGACATCACCACTTACGTAAAAGCTTGCCAAGTCTGTGCACAATCCAAGACACCTAAGGAATTACCATCTGGTCTTCTTCACCCTCTTCCCATACCACAACGTCCCTGGTCTCACCTCTCCATTGATTTTGTAACAGACCTACCCCCTCCGATGGCTTCACTACTATACTGGTTATCATCGACCGATTTTCGAAATCCTGCCAGCTAATCCCCCTAAAGGGTCTCCCCACAGCTATGGAAACAGCTCTAGCTTTATTTAACCATGTCTTCCGTGTTTATGGCCTACCAGAGGATATAGTCAGCGACCGAGGCACCCAATTCACATCCCAAATTTGGAGAGCATTCTGCAAACACCTTGATATCAATGTGAGCCTCACATCAGGGTACCGCCCACAATCCAACGGTCAGGTGGAACGCCTCAACCAGGAGATTGGCAGGTACCTACGCACCTACTGCAGCCGTGAACAACACCGATGGTCAGAATTCCTGCCTTGGGCGGAATATGCCCAAAATTCCCTAACTCACTTATCTACAGGTCTAACCCCCTTTCAGTGTGTCCTGGGGTTTCAACCCCCTTGTTCCCGTGGTCTGATGAACCTTCTTCGGTCCCTGCTGTGGGCGAGTGGATACAGCGTAGTGAGAGGGTGTGGGACAGCGCCCACATCTGCCTCCAGCGAGCCGTACGAACACAGGAGTTCCAGGCTAACAGGCAACGGCGTCCACACCCTCCCTACCAACCAGGACAACGGGTCTGGCTCTCCACGAGGAAGCTCAGCCCTAGGTATGTTGGCCCTTCTAAGATTCTCAAACGTATTAATGAGGTCACGTACCAGCTTGAACTTCTTGCTAACTACCGGATCTCTCCTTCCTTTCATGTTTCCCTCCTCAAACCGGTCCACCCGAATGCTGACCCCGGAGCCGAAATCCTAGAGCAACCACCACCTTTGGACATTGACGGGAACCCCGCTTACAGAGTGAACATGTTGCTGGATTCAAGGAGGAGAAGGGGTCAGCTCCAATATATGGTGGACTGGGAGGGCTACGGGCCTGAGGAGAGGTCCTGGGTAGCCACCCGTGACATTCTGGATCCCTCTCTCATCGAGGAGTTTCACAGAGCCAGACCCGATCGACCAGCACCAAGACCACGGGGACGGCCACGTAGAGCCCCAGGAGGTGCTCCTAGAGGGGAGGATTCTGTAACGCCAAACCAGCAGAGGGAGCCCTCACCCGAGTACTGAGTACCGAGTCCAAACAGTACTTGCCGCTCCCTCTGCTTCCTCTACTGACACTTCCTGTTTGGTGGCCTTTTAGCCGAGTACTGAGCACATGGCAGGTTGCGAAGTATTGCCAGTTTACCTGCCTTACCGAGCGTTTGTCCATAGTTATATTCTGCCTGACTTTTAGTGTATTACTCTGCCTGATTATTGCGACTACTGATTACCTGGATTTACCCCTTTGCTCTGTTTGCCTGATTAGACTGATGTTTGTGTATGAGCCCTCTGCCTGCCTGCTGATTCTCGTCTTTTGGATTGCCCCTGTGTATGTCATCTGTTTGGACTGTTACTGTGGTTTTTACCCTTTGCCTGTCTTCACGTTTCTGTCTACTGCTGATCCTTTTAATAAACTTCTGCGAATGGATTCTAGTTCTGCCTCAGCACCGTCCTTACAATTATATTATATTATATTATATTAATAAGGAAAATGCCTCCTTTTTTTAGTAACTCTCACAATCAGTTAAATAATTGACAATCATTTAAATTTGGTGTGAATGTATGCATTTTTTATGGAAATTCACACTTCTATAGAAAAATGTGAAATTACTGTAACATTATAAGCTACTGCATTTTCTCTGTAAAACGACTTCTTATTTTAAAAACAGTGTAGGATATAACAGTTCAGTGTTTACAAATTTATATTCAGAGTTATAATTCTACACTATATATTTGGATTTCCTATAATTACTTCCTAGTATTTAATAAACAGATTTCTACCTATTGAAGACTGAGAGTGTATGGGTATTATATTACCCTAAGGCTCGGTGGAAATCCCCTGTGTGTAACTTGCTTGAAAGCCCCTCCCATCCCCGTTTATCTGAACCATGACTATGCAGGACTGCAGGTTTATTTAAGATTGTGTGATTTCCTGGAAAGAAAGAGCCGCAACAACGTCACATTACTGTCACCTTACGATTCATTCTGATTTCATTGCTTACATCCTGCATATTAATGTACCAGTCTATAAAAGAGGCAATGCAGTGACAAAGGAATATAGCAAAGAAATTCAAGGAAACAAGACACAACAGTGATACAGAAAACTTCAGCTTGCTGTTTGGAATTCAGCTCCCTAAGGTTTGACTTTTTTCCCATTTATATTTATTCACTTAGCACGTTTTAATCAAAACCCAGCAATACATTTTTGGTTCCTACCGGGAATGTTAATTTTGTCAGACCATTCCCAGAACATTGCTAAAAGGTTCTTTTTCGCTATTCAGAATATTTGTTGTTGTTTTAGGTTGTGAATAATCGTGCAGGTTATTAAGCTGTTAATAGACATTCTAAAACGTGCGATGTGGCTTATCAAGATAATGAAGGAATAAATTAAGTTGTGCTGTTTTGTTTTGATGATGCTGCGCTGTCCAGATTAGGATGCTGAATTGCACGATCACTTTCCTCCCTTAGAAAGTCGCTATTTGGATGCATTCATAACACAGCAGATGCAGAGACAGACTTATTAACCTAGTTGAATAAAAGCCTGTTAAAACAAGCATCTGCAGAATGATTTCAAAATCCGAACATTTTCAGAGACAGGCGAAGAGATTTTCTGTATACAGTATACAGATCACATGAGCCTTCAGAAATCATTCTGATATGCTGATTTACTGCTCAAGAAACATTTCTGATTATTATCAATGTCTTATCAAAAGTTAGAGCAAATATTTCTGTTTCGAATAAATGCTGTATTTTTTTTTAAATTTTATTCATCAAAGAATCCTGAAAAATATGAAGCAGCAGAACTGTTTATTTATTTTATTTACGTTTTAACGCCACATCAGCAACAATGGCTATATTCATGGCAACATTAACAATATAATTTAAATACATCATTTACAAAAATATAACATTTTCTTAAGAAACAGTAATTATAAAAAAACATACAAGAAACAACAATAGTACTAATAAAAATCATATACAGTATTTCAATTTAATCAATGCTAAAAATTCTCAAATTCTCCCAGCAGAGACTTTTTAAAAAATATCTTTTAGTATATTTTCTGAATAAAATCATTGTCTAATATCATTTAAAGTTGGACATGTTTTACACTCATAAAATTCTTACACAGGTCTCAAACTGGTTTCTCTTCTCCTTTCAATAAATATGAATGTGTGAGTCTTGAATGTCCAATTCGACATCTTGTATATACAACCTGGTCATATATATTTTCAAAACAGTAATTACTTCTTTCATTTACTACTGCATTCACCTCATATAGTTTGTTGTATACGCATCCATTCCATTTGCCATTTATTATTAATGTACAGATTCAAAATAGGTTTTACATCAGATAGCAGCAGAACTGTTTTCAACATTGATAAAAATCTGTATTATTAATCAAATACACGAAAGCTGTGGTGGGCAGGAGAGACTTTACTGTTTCATAAGTTTGGGGTTGGTATGGTAGTGTATGTTTGAGATTTTACTTTCTAGTCCCATGGTTTATAGCAGTGTTTCCCAACCGGGGTGCCGTCTGTCGAGAGCAGGGGTGCCGTGTAAAAAAATCCTTTTTTAAGATTTATAAATTGGTAAAATTTTCAAAAAAGCATCTATTGTATAATATCCATTTCTAATGTTGCCAATAATTAGAGATGCACCAAAATTCCGGCTGCCGAAAATGAGTTGAGCGCTCAGGTTTGACTTTCACGTGGTGTGACGCACTGCGTATTATCCCGCTCTTTGCATGCGTGCTCCGCTCCACTTTATGGCGAGTGGATCGTGCCAGTTCTAAGGCTTAGCAGAAGAAGGAGAAGGAGCAGTCTACCCTTCCGTCGCTGTCAGTCCATGCCAAATTTTGAATGGGTATTGATAGGGAGGGCAGACGATAGACCCACGGTGAGGTCACGGTAGAACCAATCATAGGCGGTGACGTGACGGCGGCGTACGTGAGAAATTTACATAAAAAAATGATGTGTGATAGGTACGTCTGAACTAGGTGCATCGCATTCCATGACATACGCCGTCTCTATGTACGTCGCCTTACAAGATGCTTGATACATAGTTTGCATTAGTAGATGTATTTGTTATAAGCTATTGGTTTTTCAGTAATTAGTTAACTAACAAGTGGCGATAGTGTGTAAGAATTCTAAATTTATTTCATGTATTGTGTATGTGTGTGTGTGTGTGTGTGCATGGGTCTGTGTCTGTGTGTGTATTGGCTGTTACGTTAGTGTTGAAGTGAACAAATTAAACATATTTTGAACATTAAAGGCATTATTTTGACTTGGATGCTATAGCCCTAAGAGCCTATGCTCAATTTTTTTTTCTTTTTTGTTTTTTTGTGATCTTGCCTGAATTTTCTTTAAGTCATTTAACATTTTCTTGAACATTAAATGAGGTGGAGAACAAGTTATTCTGAGAAAATATTCTTGGTTTCATGTATATAGTTTATCTATTTAGGAAAATAAGAGGTTACAAAAAGTATAAACAGTAAGAAGGTGATGGTAGAAAGGATTTTTATATATTATTATTAAATTTGTTACAACAAAGGAATAATAACATGGTAACTTCTGACCAAAAAGAAGAGCAGTTATAATAGATGTATGAATTCCTGATGCTCAGGAGGAGAACAGCAAATTCTAAACCAGGGGTTGGCAGCTATGGTCTTCAAGGTCCACTTTCCTGCAGAGTTTAGCTCCAACCCTAATCAGTTGAGAACTCCTGGTTTAGAATTTGCTGTTCTCCTCCTGAACTATTATAATTGTATTTTTTGGTATTATAATCACTGCTCTAAACCATCAGCTATAAGATAAGGAATCGTTTTAGACTAATATTATTAATTTGATTTCTGTCCCTTTGAATGGAAATAAATGCATTGATTGATCTAATTCATTTGTGTAACTGTTGTGTATAGTTTTATATAGTATAGTATAGTTATATAGTTATATAGTATATGGAGTATAGTTTATATTCATTTACATGTAAGTTTGTGAAATGTTAATCACTAATATTTGATGGTGGAAAAATATATTTTTTAAATCAAATAATGTTTCATGTTTATGTCACGTTACCACAAAGAAGGAGCGTGGAGACGAGGAGTAAAACAAATAATAATTCTTTAATGACATCCAATGGGGACCATGGAGACACGGAATGACAATCGACAGCGGACACCAGACACAGGAAACACAGGGCTTAAGAACTGGGAGGAATTTAGATAATTACACACACACACCTGGAACTCAATGAACTAATAATGACACTAAACGAGGAAAGGAACAGGAAGACCAAATATGGACATGGAAACACTGGGAGCACGTGGAAACACAAGACATGGGGAAACACAGGACAGACAGTACTCCCCAGACAGTAGGGTGGGTGCTCTGGAGGCCTCTAGGGGCAGGGAGCTCAGGAGGCCATGGCGGTGCAGGGCGCTTGGGAGGCCATGGCGGATCAGAGGACTCGGGAGGCCGTGGCGGTGCAGGGAGCTCGGGAGGCTGTGGCGGTGCAGGGAGCTCAGGAGGCCATGGCGGTGCAGGCTGCTTGGGAGGCCATGGCGGTGCAGCCTTCGAGGCCGTGGCCCCAGCCCTTGTCTCTCCGGCAACAGCCATCCCCCCCGAAAAAAAAAAAAAAAAAACCTTGGGAATGCTTCCGGGGACTGGAGCCCTTCCTGGGCAGGACTGGGGATCAGGAGCCCTCACTGGGTTGGACTGGGGATCAGGAGCCATTTCTGGGCTGGACTTTTACATTTACAGTTACATTTACATTTACATTTAGTCATTTTTGCAGACGCTTTTATCCAAAGCGACTTACAATTGGGGAATACATAAAGTGATTCGTCTTGAAGAGGCAATCAGACAGAGGAAGTGCTCGTAACAACAAGTCTCAGGCATTGTTCAAATAAGTACAAGCTAGAAAAAAAGGAATAAATAAAGAGAAAGAATTTTTTTTAAATTTTTTTATAAAGTTTAGGATGAAGTCAAGTAGTGCTGAAAGAGATGAGTTTTCAGTTGTTGCTTGAAGATTGATAGGGATCCAGCATTCCGGATAGGGGTGGGAAGATAGAAAAAAAAAAAAAAAAGAAAGTCGTGACGTATTGTCAAGTACGGTGACCCATACTCGAAATTGGTGCTCTGCATTTAACCCATCCAAGTGCACACACACAGCAGTGAATAGTGAACAAACGCGCGCACACACACCGTGAACACACACCCGGAGCAGTGGGCAGCTATTGCTCCAGCGCCCGGGGAGCAATTGGGGGTTCGGTGCCTTGCTCAAGGGCACCTGAGTCATGGTATCGAAGGCAGAGAGAGTGCTGTTCATTCACAATCCCCACCTTCAATTCCTGCCGGTGTGAGAATCGAACCGGCAACCTTCAAGTTACAAGCCCAACTCTCTAACCATTAGGCCACGACATCCCCCTCCCCCAGATCATTCCACCAGCCAGGAATGGTGAATGAGAATGTTCTGGAGAGTGATTTTGAGCCTCTCTGTGATGGTACCACGAGGCGTCGCTCACTAGCAGATCTCAGACTTCTGGAGGGGGTGTAGATTCGTAATAGTGAGTGGAAGTAGGCGGGTGCTGAGCCTGTGGTTGTTCTATATGCAAGCATCAGTGTCTTGAACTTGATCCAAGCTGCAACTGGTAGCCAGTGCAAGGAGATAAAGAGAGGTGTAACATGGGCTCTTTTGGGCTCATTGAAGACCAGACGTGCCGCTGCATTCTGAATCATTTGTAGAGGTTTGATTGTGTTTGATGGAAGTCCAGCCAGAAGAGCATTGCAGTAGTCCAGCCTAGAAATGACAAGGGCCTGGACAAGAAGTTGTGCACCATGCTCTGTCAGAAAGGGCCTGATCTTTCTGATGTTGTGTAGTGCAAACCTGCAAGATCGAGCAGTCTTTGCAATGTGCTCTTTGAAGGTCAACTGGTCATCAAAGATTACACCGAGATTTCTGACCGAAGTTGATGGGGCAATTGTTGATGAACCTAACTGAATCGTGAAGTCATGCTGTAGGGTTGGAGTAGCAGGGAAGACAAGAAGCTCAGTCTTTGCCAGGTTAAGCTGTAGGTGATGTTCTTTCATCCATGCCGAGATGTCCGCCAGGCAGCCTGAGATCTGTGCAGCTACTGTTGGATCATCTGGTTGAAAAGAGAGATAGAGCTGTGTGTCATCAGCGTAGCAATGGTAGGAGAAGCCATGTGCCTGTATGATGGGACGTGTATGTGGAGAAGTGTATGTGGAGAAGAGGAGGGGTCCAAGAACCGATCCCTGAGGAACCCCAGTGACCAGTTGATGTGCTTTGGATACCTCCCCTCCCCAGGCCACCCTGAAAGACCTACCAGTGAGATAGAATTCAAACCAGCGAAGTGGAATCCCAGTGATGCCCAGAGATGAGAGGGTAGACAGGAGGATCTGATGATTAACAGTGTCAAACGCGGCAGATAGATCCAGCAGAATGAGGACTGATGATTTGGAGTCTGCTTTTGCAATTCGCAGGGCTTCAGTGACTGAGAGTAGCGCAGTCTCAGTTGAATGGCCACTCCTGAAACCTGATTGTTTAGCATCCAGTTTGTTGTTCTGTGAAAGAAACAATGAGACCTGGTTGAAGACAACTCGTTCGAGTGTTTTCGCTATGAATGGAAGGAGAGAGACAGGTCTGTAGTTTTCAGTAAGAGAAGTGTTTAATGTAGGTTTCTTGAGCAGTGGGGTTACCCGAGCCTGCTTGAACGCAGTGGGGAAAATGCCTGTGAGGAGAGATGTGTTGATGATGTGTGTGAGTGCTGGTAAGAGTGTGGGAGAGATTGCTTGGAGAAGGTGTGATGGGATTGGGTCTAGAGGACATGTTGTAGGATGGCTGGAGAGGAGAAGTTTGGATACCTCTGCCTCAGTGAGTGGACAGAAGGAGAAGATGGGAGTTTTAGCAGTGGATGTGGTTGGTTGGAGGTCGTGTGTGTGTGGAGGAGAGAACTGACTACTGATTGTTCTAGTTTTGCCTGTAAAAAAAGTGGCAAAGTCATCAGCTGTTATAGAAGTGGTGGGAGGTGGTGGAGGGGGACAGAGGAGAGAATTAAATGTTCTGAAGAGATTACGCATGTCTGGAGCGCTGTTGATCTTGTCGTGGAAATGTGAGGATTTGGCAGTGTGGACTTCAGCAGAGAAAGATAAGAGCAAAGACTGATACCTACTCAGGTCCGACGGATCGTTTGATTTGCACCATTTTCTCTCTGCCGCTCTGAGTTTGGTCCGATGTTCACGAAGAACATCGGATAACCAGGGGTTAGAAGGGGCAACCCGTGCTGGGCTGGAGGAGAGAGGACAAATGTCGTCAAGACAAGAGGTTAAGGTCTGGCATAGAGTGTCAGTAGCTGCATTCACATCCAGAGATGAGAAATGGGTAGGTGAGGGAAGAGAGGAGGATACTACAGAGGAAAGATGTGAGGGAGAAAGGGAGCGTAGGTTTCGTCTAAAAGTAACCGGTGAGGGGGTTGATGGCACACGGGTATCAAAAAGTAATGTAAATGAAATGAAGAAATGGTCAGAGATATATAGTGGTTGCACCAGAATGTTATCTGCAGTGCAATTGTGTGTGTAAATTAAATCAAGTTGGTTGCCTGATTTGTGCGTGCTAGAAGTGGTAAGGCGTTTGAGATCAAATGAAGCTAGGAGTGAATGGAAGTCTGTAGCATAAGGCTTGTCTAGATGAATGTTGAAATCGCCAAAGACTAAGAGTGGAGTGCCAACCTCCATGAAAGAGGACAGCAGCCCGTCCAGTTCCTCTAGGAAGGTGGCTAGAATTTGGCCAGGGGGACGGTAAATTACCACAATCTGGAGTTTTATAGGAGCTGTTACAGTAATCGCATGACATTCAAATGAGTTGTAATTGCATAGGGGAGAGTGCGTTGAGTATGTCCAATTCTTTGAAATGAGCAGCCCAGTACCCCCACCCCGGCCAACTTGACGTGGGGTGTGAGAGAAAGAGAAATTGTTTGAGAGAGCAGCTGGGGTTGCTGAGTCTTCTGGACGAATCCAGGTCTCAGTCAAGCCCAAGATGCTGAGTGTGGATTGTAAAGAAAAAGCAGAAATGAAGTCAGCTTTGTTGACCGCTGACTGACAGTTCCAGAGACCCACAGAGAAAGAAAGAGGTGCGGTAGAAGATGTAGAGATAGGGCGGGACCTGGAGCTTCACCTGGGCTCGACTCGGGAACTGGAACCCCTCCTGTGCTCAACTCGGGAACTGGAGCCTCTCCTGTGCTCGACTCGGGAACTGGAGCCTCTCCTGTGCTCGACTCGGGAACTGGAGCCTCTCCTGGGCTCGACTCGGGAACTGGAGCCTCTCCTGGGCTCGACTCAGGAACTGGAGCCCATTCTGGGCTCGACTCAGGAACGGGAGTGTGCTTACATGGCGCAGACACTGGGGGGCACTCTGGAAGCGCGGACACTTGGGGGCACTCTGGAAACGCGGAGATAGAGAGGCACCTTCGTGGCGCTGGCACTGGGGGGCGCTCTGGAAGCCCGGACACTTGGGGGCGCTCTGGAAGCACGGAGATAGGAAGGCACCTTCGTGGCGCAGGCACTTGGGGGCACTCTGGAAGCGCGGACACTTTAACTGCCGGGTGGCTTGCCATACTCTCAGGCGGTGGGCTTGAGGGAATCGCGGAAGGCGGCAGGCTTGGCTGGGCCACGGACGGCGGGCTGGTTCCGGCTCGGGCGCGGACACTTCCCAGTTTACTCAGTCCCGTGGTGTCTGGGAGGTCCACGGGGTGGTGGTAATTAGCCCCGAACCAGAAAAGGTGGACGATGCCCGCATGACAGCTCACGAGCTGACAGAATATAACCGCATACTCGGAGAACAGGAGATCCTTCCGACTGAGGGCGAGGAGGCGGGCGGCGGACTCCATAGCCACGGAGGAGGAAAACGGAAAAAACCAGGAACAAAACAAAACTTTTCAAAAATGGGGAAAAACAAAACGGGACAGAGGAGCGCCGCTAACACTGTCTTGGTCCGCTGTTCTGTCATGTTACCACAAAGAAGGAGCGTGGAGACGAGGAGTACAACAAATAATAATGCTTTAATGACATCCAACGGGGAGCATGGAGACACAGAATAACGATCGATAGCGGACACCAGACACAGGAAACACAGGGCTTAAGAATGGGGAGGAAATTAGATAATTACACACACACACCTGGAACTCGAACTAATAATGACACTAAACGAGGAAAGGAACAGGAAGACCAAATATGGACATGGAAACACTGGGAGCACGTGGAAACACAAGACATGGGGAAACACAGGACAGACAGTACTCCCCAGACAGTAGGGTGGGTGCTTTGGATTACAATAATTTATTTACATAATTTCTGCACTTTAAATGACTGCTGTTGCTAGGTGCTAAGGCAGCTTCATGATGAGATGTGTTAACTTACCTGCATTCTTCCATATTTTGGATTCAAGACTTTTAATACTTAGCTTTTGTCATTTGCAAAAATCTCCTTCACCTGAATAACTGTATCTAAGATCTGGTCTCCAGTATACAGTAATTTTATATTTCTTTTTATATTTTTTAATTTTATATTTCCCACTCCGTGAGAACCTAAAACTCCAATAGCTTATGTATTGCATTTGAGTACACAGGTGCTACATATTGGATCACAAAATGAACATACTCTGAATTTTCTTAATATTTTTTATGCAGCTACTATTCTGACAACCCAAAACTTCTAATGATTCAATTAGTAATTATGATGAATTTAAGAGATTATAGACCACTCCCCACAACATAAAATAAAGCAATGTATATCTATCATTACCATTCACTCTTTTCCTAAACGTGAGCAAGCAGAGTACAAACAGTGTCTTCAATTTAATGATTAAAAACAGCAAAATGCTGAGCAAACAAGAAAAAAAAAAAAAAAAAAAACATTGGAAAAAAACAAACAGATAAATATGTACAGCTGAACTGCACAGTAAAATATTAATGGTTTCAAAAGTTTTCACAATTTCTCTGCAATGAACCATTGTTTTTTTTTTTTTAAGAAATCTCAATAATCATAAGTCTTCCATAAGTCTCCTTTTAATTTTTAATTTCCAAAGAAGAAAGAAAAAGAAATACGTGTTTGGGACAACATAAACATCTCTATCCCTTAAACCCTCTGGTACTGTTCTGTTCAACAGAGTTGAGTTTGTGGCAAACCCATTTACGGTCCTTGTATTATTTTATTCTATGCTTGGTACTATTTTTTCCACAATAACTTGCATTTGGGAATGTGGACAAAACTTGTGCTGTTGAAATTATTTGTAGCAACTTAAAAACATACACCAGCAACACATGAGAATGCATCAATACATTTATAAATATGCAAATAAATGTTTAAGGTTTCAAAATAAAACTTTAAACTGTTGGCTGTAGCATTTCTATCATAAATATGTGGCCAAACATTACAGATTAAATGCAATTAAACATTAGATAAACAATGGTTTGCTCGTGATGTAAAGTGTAACAACAATCATCAGGCCGCTGGCGCCCTCTGCTGGCATTTGTTATAATACATAAAATGCTTAAGTTTATATATTTCTTAATGTATTTTAATAGTGTTGATCAGTAAAACAATATGACTACTTACTTTTGATACTTTATTTCAACCAGTTATTATTGCCTCATTATTACATGTATTTAATTCGTACTAAAAGCTATTCACTTATCTTAATTACCAAAAATATATAAATAAATAAAATCTTCAGCAGATGATTAACAAAATAATCATTACTGACAGCCCTAGTTAAAACATTTGAAAATGAACCTGCATTGTTTTGAAATTTGTGATTAGAATAGTATTTTCCTGTCATATATTTTGTCATTGTTGATTTCTTGAAAATAATAGGCTATTAAAATGACTTCATCTCCTGAAAACAATATCGCATATAGTCTGATATTGTAAGCTAATGTATTCACACATTGTATAGTCAGCTGTTAATTAAAATTCTCACCACCATCAAAAGTAAAAGCTCAGAATGACATGTCCTAGAATATTATGTTTACAGATTACAATTATTAAATTTATGTTTATATTTGAAGTTGTTGTAAATAATCGTGAACATAACATAAAATTGCGACTTTGATGGTGTATAATTTGCACAGTCATTAATCTCTAAGAGAAAGTGAATGAATTCTTTTTTTTTTTAAATTATTATGTTTGTAAACAGTACAGAGATGACATTAATGACATACAACTTTGTATACAATACACAATTTGTATCAAGGATATATTCAATATCATCAGAACACAGGAAAGTAAAAGAAAAAAGTTAGTGATTGATAATAAAGATAACAAAGAAAATAAGAAAATCTAGAAAAAAAAACACGAGAGTAAGATATTAATTTATTGTGGTGGCTACGTACTTCTCGACAGTGTTCGTGTCACGTGTCTGTGTTGCGACGTACCCCTTCTCACACGTAAAAAGTACGCGACTGTCTCCTTTGGTAGGTAATGCATGGCACGAACCACTCGCCATACCGCTCCGCCCATGAGCGCTCCACTCATATACCTTTCACGCACATCAGAACAGCGAAGTTCGCAGGAAACATCCCAGCAAACACAGAACGTTCCCCTAACGTTAGTTTTTGGTTATTTTTTTAGGGACCAAATACTAACGTTAGGGAAACATTCTTTTTAGGTAAATTTTTTTGTAACCATAAAATAACGTTCCCAGAACGTTGCAGGGTGGTTATTTTTAAATAACCTAAAATAACTTATAGAGAACGTTCTCTAATGGTTAGTTTTAGGTTTTTTTGTTTTTTTTTTACAACCATAAAATAAAGTTCCCAGAACGTTGCAGGGTGGTTATTATTAAATAACCTAAAAATAACTTATAGAGAACGTTCCCTAATGGTTGGTTTTAGGTTATTATTATTTTTTTTGCAACCATAAAATAGCGTTCCCAGAACGTTGCAGGGTGGTTATTTTTAAAATAACCTAAAAATAACTTATAGAGAACAATGGTTAATTTTAGGTTATTTTTATAACCCTGTAAAACTATCTTTCCAATGAAAACGTGTAATGTTTGTGTAATGACCTATATAAAGCCCTGAAATTCGTTTAATGCAGCATTTATTAAAATACAGAAATTATATCAATCAAAACAAGTTTTAATTTGTAATATTGAGCCAGGATTAAGCAGGGAGCGATAACAGAAATCATAACTTCGTGGGTTTGTTTCATCTTTATTTACTGCGTGCGCGCCTCTGATCTAAACGCGCTGCTCCAGCACGCGCTTTCACCTGTCTTCGATGGAGAGCCGCGCGCTCGCGGAATTTAAAAATTAACGGTCATTTCGTTTTACTTGTTTACTCGTACTCGTACTCGCTCGTTTATCGATCTGTTTATTGAATGATTACTAAAATTAATATAGTTATAACAGTAAATATGATTTCGGAGGGATTTGAAATGCCTAGCTGAAGAGAACATGATATTAAGTGAGAAGTTTTTGTTTACGGATCAAAAGAGGAGTGTCCCGCTGTACAAACTGTACACTTCAGTGGTAAGAAATGAATACTGATGTCCTACTTTAAGTCAAGTCATTTTTTATTCTTTTTTTAAATATCTGTGAATAAACGTCATATTTTATAAACCATACATTGTGTGAAGTCAATTTGATTTGGTGCTTAAGAAATAAAATCTGGGCAGCTACCCCGTAATGGACGGATTTAATCTTATTTAATCTTACATATGATATTTCATGTGCTCAGATTATTTTTATTAATTAAACAATAGATAAAAACAAGATATGTTTTTTATAATACTGATTATGCGTCCATACAGATAATTTCCATGCCCCTTATTCTATATTGGGTCTGTGTGCTGGATGATTACTGACCTACTGTGGAGTGAGCTACTGTGGAGTGAGCACGTTCACAACAGGTGGCACATTTTGATCTTAAACAATTAATTAGTGGACCTACTCGAATAACTAATTCTACTAAAAGTCAAATTGATCAAATATTTACTAATAGACCTGATCGAATTTTGAAATCCTGTAATATGTTAACTGGTCTGTCTGACCATAATATGATTCTGGTAACTAGGAAACTAACTAAGAAGAGGTTTAGCTAATTTGTTAAGAAATGTGAATCCTTTCGGATACTTAAGAATAAACAAAAGAACTTTAAAAGTGCTATTCAGCAGATAGAATGGGATAATCTATTATTGGGTATTGATTATGAGGATGATAGTGAAATTTAAAAAAAAAAAAAAAAAGATTAGAAAATATATTTACTGATTATACCTGTAAATTTAGTCATGGAAAGAAAAAGAATATGGTCCCATGGATAAATGTAGACATTCTGAATTTGATGAAAGAAAGGGATCATACTTTGAAAACCTCACCTAAAACTAAATTGAGTAATGATAGATATCGATTTATTTTGTTAAGGAACTCTGTGGTAAAGAAATTACGAAAAGCTAAAGCAGATTTTTTCCTCACTGTGATAGAAAAGGCAAGAGGCAATCCTAGAATCATTTGGAATCAGTTAAAAAAATTAAAAGGGCAACAAAATGAAGATAAGAAAATTCTAGAACTTAAAGTAAAGGGGAAATCAATAAACAATCCAGCTGAGGTGGTAGAGATTTTTAATCATTATTTTGTAGATTCCGTAGAAACTATTACTCGTTGTTTTCCACCTGTGTATACTAATGTCTGTCCAGTAGTGATGCGCAGATCGCAGTTAAATCCGCGGGCGCTGTGAATAATCCGTGGGTCGGGTGGGTCGGGTAATAAAAAAATGCATTCTGATTATTTGCGGGTGGGTTGCGGGTGGATAAGATAAATCATAATGATGCAAATATTAACTACATTTCCTAAATAGGCTACAGAAATTGAATAAACTGTAAATTAACATTAACGTTATTCAACAAAACAATTAGTCAAGAGCATGAGGGATTTCCTCTGTCTGATTAACATTAATGACAGATGGCACAGCTTTATTAGGCTGCTGTCACGAGACCTATTTCATGGATCCAATACTTATACACATGTGTTTTCTTTCGCAACTGTTTACATTAACTTAGGACAAAACCGACAGTGCTTATGAGGATACTTGCCAGGATGACCATTTTGACATCATTTTGTGTGTATTTGTTGTTATGCTCAAAGAGTCTAGTTTGACCCTAATTAAGCCTATTACTAAAGTTATTAATCTTTCAATTTCTCAGGGAAAATTCCCAAGTGTTTGGAAGTCAACGATTGTTGTTCCAATATTCAAAAGTGGAGGTCCCCTTTCTATTGATAATTATAGGCCAATTAGTATTTTACCCACTGTTTCTAAGGTTATGGAGAAACTAGTTGCAGAACAGATTAGCAGTTACTTGAGTAGTAGTTCATTTTCATTGCATCCAATGCAGTTTGGTTTTAGAGCAAAATATTCAACGGAAACCGCAAATTGTTTTTTTATATAGAAAATATAAAAAATTTCTTAGATAAAGGTGGTTTAGTTGGAGCAGTGTTCCTTGATTTAAAGAAAGCCTTTGACATCGTTAATCATAGAATCCTTATGTCTAAGTTATCTTGTTTTAATTTCTCATTACATATACTTAACTGGATAGAGTCATATCTATCAGATAGATTTCAGTCTGTTAGACTACAAAATCGCCTATCCAATGATTTAGGTACATCAACTGGTGTTCTGCAAGGATCTATCTTGGGTCCAATGCTTTTTGCTATGTATATAAATGATTTTCATCTTGCATGTCCTGGCATTAATATACAAATGTATGCAGACGATACAGTAATTTATATACATGGTAATAGTCTGACACAAGTTGCAAATGAACTTATGAATTCTATGGTTAATTTGTCAGCATGGCTAAAAGAGAATTACTTACAAATAAATGTGTCCAAAACAGTATGTATGTTTTTCTCTAAGTCTAACAGTATTATTAAAGAGCTGGATGTTTACGTGTCAGGGGTGAGGCTGCAGGTAGTGCCTCAATGTAAATATCTGGGAATACTGATTGATTCTAAGCTTACATTTAAAGCTCAAGTTAAAAAGGTTTGTAACCAGGTTAAGTTTGATCTCTAGAATTTTAAGTTTATTAGAGATTACATGTCATTAGAGGAAGCTAAGATGTATATGTATTCTGTGGTTATTTCTCACATGACTTACTGTTTAACCACCTGGTCTCAGGCGAGTTCAGTGACTCTAAAACCATTAGAGTCCTTTTACAAACATACACTTAAAGTCTTTGATAAGAAATCGGTACATTATCATCATTGTCCAATACTGAAGAAATATAATTTGTTAAGTTGGGAAAACATGATTAAGTATGCAAATGTATGCTTGACGTATAAAATTATTTATGGTTTACCTTCTCCCCCTCTTGGTCAGTTAGTTCGTATTAGAACAACTGATTATCGCGCTACAAAAGGCGCATTAAGAGGAGACTGTATCATACCGCTTAGACGAAGTAATTTTAGTCAGTCTGCTTTTTCTGTCAAAGCTGCATGAGAATGGAATACTATTCCAACAACTGTAAGAGATCTGTTACGTGTTGGTTTCTGTTTAGTTCCTGTCTGGCCTTGTTTGGCATTTCCTGTTCTTGTTTTGTTAATCATGGCTCATTTAGATCACCTGTTTTGTATTAAAGGGTTAGTTCACCCCAAAATGAAAATTCTCTCATTAATTACTCACTCTCATGTCGTTCCAAACCCGTAAGACCTTCGTTCATCTTTGGAACACAAATTAAGATATTTTTGATGAAATCCGAGAGCTCTTAGACGCTCCATAGACAGCAATGAAACTGAAATGTTCCCAGGTCCAGAAACGTAGTAAATACATCGGTAAAACAGTCCATGTGACATCAGTGGCTCAACTTCAGCTTTGCAACGTTACGAGAATACTTTTTTTTTTGTGCAAAGATAACAAAAATAACAATTTACTCAACTATTCTTCTCCCCCTAGTTACGTTTTCCGCCATTTTGGAGAGTACCTAAGGACGTATTTGACGTAATCAGTGCTGTTTACGTTCGGGGGAAAGCACGCGCATGAACGTAATCTACGTATTAAGCATTGTTTACGCTTAGGGGAAAGTGTGCATATGCGTTGTGATACTCTCTAAAATGGCGGACGACGTAACTCGGGAGAGAAGAATGGTTGAATAAATTGTTATTTTTGTTTTCTTTGCGCAAAAAAAAGTATTCTCGTAGCGTCGCAAAACTGAAGTTGAGCCACTGATGTCACATGGACTGTTTTACCGATGTATTTGCTACGTTTCTGGACCTGGGAACATTTCAGATGTGTTCCTGTCTATGGAGGGTCAGACAGCTCTCCGATTTAATCAAAAACATCTTAATTTATGTTCCGAACATGAACGAAGGTCTTACGGGTTTGGAACGACATGAGGGCGAGTAATTAATGACAGAATTTTCATTTTGGGGTGAATTAACCCTTTAATCATCTTGTTTTCTCCTTAGTTTCCCGGTCTTTATAAGCTTTCAGTTTCTTTCTCCTCTTTGTCCTGGATTGATGTTGTTTAATGTAATGCAAACTTGTGTTGAAAGCTTTGTTTTGTACTTTCCCTTTGTCATTTGGATTAAAAGACTATGTTTCATCATTCCGAGTTTGTGTATATTCTGAAGAGACACGTTCCGTTACAAGATCTAGATACATATGCTTTTTAGGGTTCAATTGAAGAACTGGTTAAGCATTAGTAAATAGTCAGTTCATCCTTAACAAAGCATAGTCCCAACATTAATAGGCATTAGTAAGCAGTTTATAAATACAGCTATAAATGCCTTGTTCTTGATTTATGAGCATATTTATTACAAAGGAGATTTAAAGTCTCAGTTATCTTCCAAACAGAAAAAATTGAGCAAACACAACACAGAGGGATACAGAACTCATATTTCTTTCAAGTTGCAAAAATGAAACTGTACAACAGCACTTGAATTTTATTTTCTATGACATTACAGAGGCTTATGTTTAATTTTTTATCAAGTGTACAGCTGTACAGTTTCATTTTTTTGCATCTCGAAAAAAAATATTTCTGTGTTCTGTATTACTCTGTGTTGTGTTAATTTTTTTTTCTGTTTAGAAGATAACTGAGCCTATAAATCTCAATTTTAAATGCTTTACAAGGCATAAATAGTCCTCACTTTAGATGAGCTCACAAAAATAGATAACTGACAACTACTAAGGCCTGGTTTCATAGACAGGGCTTAGCCTAAGCCAGGATTAGGCCATTGTTTAATTAGGACAGAAGTAATTTTAATAAACATGCCTTAGAAAAAAAGCATTACTGGTGTGCATCTTAAGACAAAACAAAGGCACTGACATGTTTTAAGATCAGTCGGTGCAAGTTTCTTTCAGTTGAAACAGCTCAGATTTAAATTTTAGTGTAGGACTAGGCTTAAAGTGCATATTGCAGGTTTAAAAAGTTTTTCAAATGAATATATAACCTTGTAGGAAAATACCATATGAACTGTTAATGCATGATTTGAAAATGTTTTACAAGACGTGAGGGCACAAATTTAGAAGAAAAAGAGACGCTTTCCTTGACAGCTCTCAAAAACCGCTTTTTTTTTTCAACATCGCGTCATATTACGTCACGAGAAGGAGTCGCGTGCCGCGCGCTGTTGGTATGCAGTGGGAGCTGGCGCGAGTCAGTGTGTTTTCTGTAGTTATTATTATTTCAATTTATCATTGTCATGGTAAATTATCGTGTTTGTGGAGGCTGCACTAATTCCAGCCTGTCAGGACATCGGGTCCACAGGTTTCCTAACAAGAAATAGGACGGTATCTTGCGGGCCTCGGTGCGTTTGTGCAACTGAAGAGACGGGACTTCACTGATGCTTCAAACAACGTGGTGGTGTGTAACTTAGCGATCACTTTACACCGGAGGATAATCATCCCGGTGATATGATGCAGTTCAACATGGGATACCGCAGCAAGAAGCAAGTGAAAGAAGCGAGTGAAACTGAGCTGGAGCGGTTTCTTCGGTGCACACAGCAGCTTCAGCGGGTCCCGGTCCGACATGATGCTCACGGGTCCGACAGAGATGCTGCTCCACGAAAACGTCAACTGTGCACTGTGAGTCTTGATTTTTAACATTTGCTAACTACCAAATCAGTGAACATAATTATTTAAATAATGAGACACAACGAGATGTATATAAGTTTCTTCTCTTTTCTTTTTTTTTTTATAGAGCACTTTACAACTGCACCTGCAGACCAAAGTGCTGAACAATCAAGAAACAGTCATTAAAACACAGAACATAAGACAACACACATTCAACTAACAGCAAAAACTAGCCCACACTCTCAAAGGCTAAGGACAAGAAATAGTTTTTGACTTCAACTTTAAAAGCATTTAACGATGAGACCTCTCTAAGTACCTGAGGCAGACTATTCCAGAGCTTCGGCCCTGCAACAGCAAAGGCCTGATCCCCTTTTAACTTTAAATGAGTACGAGGGACAGTAAGCAATAACTTATTATTGGATCTTAGAGACCTAGGTGCTTGACGAACAGCAATGAGCTCCGACACGTAAGCAGGGGCCATCCCATGCAATGCTTTAAAAACATATAAAAGAGTTTTATATTTTATCCTATAGCTCACGGGTAACCATTTGAGAGACGCTAAAATAGGAGAGATATGATGACTTCTCTTAGCACCCACTAACAGCCTAGCTGCTGCATTCTGAACTAATTGCAAACGTGAAATAGTGGTCTGGCAGGACTCCACATACAATACATTGCAATAGTCCAGACGAGACAAAACAAAGGCATTAATAACCTTCTCTAAGTCGTTTCTTGACAGAATAGGCTTTAGGCGAGCAATAGACCTAATCTGGAAAAAACAACTCTTTACTACAGCATTAATCTGCTTGTCAAATTTCAGCTCTGGGTCAAACACCACACCTAAGTTCCTTATTTGGTCATGGCAATAATCAGACCATGAACCCAAAAATGTGGACATATCTGAACATCCTCTGACAGAGCCAAAAAACATAATCTCAGTTTTACTCTGGTTCAACTGAAGCAGATTTTGAGACATCCAGCTCTTAACCTCCTCTAAACATGCAAAAAGCAAATTGTAGCCATTATTCTCTCCCATTCTCAAAGGTAAATAGATCTGTGTATCATCCGCATACAAATGGTACGACATGCCGTATTTTTTAAAAATTGAGCCCAAGGGTAGCATATACAATGAAAATAAAATAGGGCCAATAACAGAACCCTGGGGGACACCACAAATAACAGGCACTGTCGTTGAAACATAGTTACCATACTTTACAGAGGATGATCTATGTGACAAATAAGACTTAAACCACTCTAAAACCGTCCCACGAATTCCAACTAAATGGGATAACCGCTTTATAAGAATAACATGGTCTATTGTGTCAAAAGCTGCACTTAAGTCCAACAAAATCAAAGCTGCCGCATTTCCTGCATCTCTGATTATACGGAGGTCATTAACAACCCTTAAAAGTGCAGACTCAGTGCTGTGACCTACTCTAAAACCGGACTGAAATTTGTCTAATATCTCATACCTACTTAAAAATGACATTAACTGGGAATAGACCACCTTCTCTAAAATCTTAGCTAGGCATGGTAATTTTGAGATGGGCCGATAATTCTTCAAATCTAGAGGGTCTAAATTAGGCTTTTTAAGAAGTGGATGAATAACCGCCTGTTTAAGGCCAGTTGGAACTACTCCATTATGAAGACTACTATTGACAATAGACGTAATACTCGGCCCAACAACATCAACCATCTCCTTAAGAAGACGTAAAGGAACCACATCACAACCCCCAGATGTAGGCTTCAAACGCATAATAATATCCCTAACTTGCGCCAGAGACACCTGCTCAAAGTGCTCAAAACTCCTTACACAAGCCGGTAGCATCACAGATTCAGCTGAGAATGTAGGCAAACAAATTCTAATCTTTTCTATTTTTTCCACAAAAAATGTCCGAAACATTTCACATACCTCCAATGAGGGGGTCAAAGTAGAACATCCAATCGGATTGAGAAGTCTATTAATTATTGAAAAAAGGGCTGCAGGGGCATTGCAATTCTGTGCAATTCTGTGCAAGTCTAGTTGTTGTAAAGCACCGCAGCTAGCTTGTAAGCATTAGCAATAACGTTATATTTTTAAAAACCGTGTAAAAACGTTACCATATGAGAAGGCATAGCTGGTAAGTTAACCTCAGTTTGCTAATATTATAACAATCAAGTCTAGTGACAGCTTAGTGACATTGTTTGCAGAGCTAATTGGTAATTTTTTGTCATGTGGTGTGTTTATAAGGCTTTGGAAGATGGGAGTGTGAAGATCTGAAGCAGTGGAGGCCAGCTGTTATTAACCACCTCTACTGGACTGCAGCTTCCACTCCTGATGGAGATACAGATGTGATGGAGGCCAAGTGGAAAAGCATGGTCAGCAGTGAATGTGATCTAAACTTGTGCTTGCTTCTCCCAGCATATGCATCAGCCCTCATGGAGTCTCTGAGAGAGTAATACTGCAGGTCACCACAGACTCCACAGTCTTATCTTCCACTACACCTGCTCCTCTTTCCAGGTCCCTCCAGAGGATCAACAAGATGAGGCTGTTGGCATGTATCTAGCACAGCATTCACGATTTAACACACGTTAACAACACATTAGTGTGATACCCAGACTGAAAGATTGTTAAATGTTTTTAAATGGGTGAGATGATATTTTTTTCTTTTGGTAGTATATGTTTGGTGCATCTATCTAGTCAAGTCAAGTCAAGTCGAGCTTTATTGTCATTCCACTACATGTGTGGACATACAGTGGAGCGAAATGTCGTGTCTCACAGGACCACGGTGCTACATAAATAAGCATAAATATAAACATACAACACTAGACGTAAGAACAATTTTTTAGACCTACATAGCTAACTTACTGAATAATCTAACTATACATATACAATAAACAGTTGACTATACATACACATAACCTAAGACAGACTATACAAGTACTTTACATAATAACTGTGCATGATATTGTGCAATAAAGGTATTTAAGGTTAAGGAGGAAGTAGTGCAATATGATTTGTGATGCATTCACAAGTAAACATTTGTGTTATCTTATTAAGTCCTTTTAACATGGAGTGTTTATAAGAAAGTGTCTGGTGCATATAGAGAGAAAAAGAGTGTGTTTCTACAGGTGGTTTGTCCAGCCCACTCACCTGTGTGTAGCACACTCAGAACTGCACAATGTTCTTGAGGTTTTCAACAGTTTTCATGTGGTGGAGTTAGGGTTGTGGATGGGGTTTCAGAGGGGGGTGAGGTGATTGGAATTGAGGGCTCTCACAGCCTGGGGGAAAAAGCTGTTGAGCAGTCTGGCGGAGCGGGCTCTGATGCTCCGTAACAGTCTTCCTGATGGCAAGAGTTGGAAGAGACTGTGGGAGGGATGGGTGGGGTCTTTCACGATACCGGTAGCTTTACTGGAGCATCGTGCAAGGAAAATGTCCAGGATGGAGGGGAGAGGGGCACCGATGATCTTTGCAGCCGTGTTCACTGTCTGCTGTAGGGTCTTGCAGTCTGCTGCACTACAGTTCCCGTACCAGACAGTGATGCAGCTGGTCAGCACACTCTCAATTGTTCCCCTGTAGAATGTGATGAGGATGGGTGGAGGGAGACTCGATCTTTTAAGTCGACCCAGGAAGTGGAGTCGCTGTTGCGCCTTCTTGGAGAGTGATGTAGTGTTGGTGGTCCAGGTGAGGTCTTCTGTTATGTGCACCCCCAGAAATTTAGTGCTGCTGACTCTCTCCACAGTCGAGCTGTCGATGGTCAGTGGGGGGTGGTCAACAGAGTTCCTCCTGAACTCCATCACAGCCTCCTTTGTCTTACTCATATTGAGGGACAGGTTGTTTGCACCACACCATTCAACCAGTTGTGCCACTTCCTCTCTGTAGGGTGTTTCATCGTTGTTGCTGATGAGACCTACCACAGTTGTGTCATCGGCAAACTTGATGATGTGGTTGGAGCTGAACTTGGCAGTGCAGTCGTAGGTCAGCAGCGTGAAAAGCAGCGGGCTGAGCACACAACCCTGTGGGGCACCCGTGCTCAGTGTGATAGTGCTTGAGGTGTTGTGGCCGACATGGACTGACTGAGGTCTACCGATTAGAAAGTCCAGGATCCAATTACAGAGGGAGGCATTTAGGCCCAGCAGGTTTAATTTGTTGATGAGCTGTTGTGGGATTATTGTGTTGAATGCTGAGCTGAAGTCAATGAACAGCATTCTAACATAAGGGTCTTTGTTTTCTAGGTGGGTAAGAGCCAGGTGGAGGGTGGAGGAAATGGCACCGTCTGTGGATCGGTTTGGACCGTATGCAAACTGGAGCGGATCGAGTGTGTTGGGGAGATTGGATTTGATATGGTGCATGACTAACCTCTCAAAGCACTTCATCATGATTGGGGTCAATGCTATGGGACGATAGTCATTCAGGCAGGACACAGGTGACTTCTTTGGTACTGGGGTGATGGTGGTGGACTTGAGACATGTGGGGACAACTGCTTGGCTTAGTGAGATGTTGAAGATATCTGTTAAGACATCTGTCAGCTGTTCAGCACAGTCTCTCAGTACCCGGCCTGATATGTTGTCAGGACCTGCAGCCTTGCGTGGGTTAACCCTAGATAGGGTCTTCCTTACATCGATTGGAGGCAGACAGAGCACCTGGTCGTTGGGAGGTGTGGGTAGTTTTTGTGCAGGTTTGTCATTCTGCATTTCAAACCGTGCATAAAACTCATTGAGTGCATCTGGGAGGGATGTGTCATCATCACAGGCCTGTGGCAGGGGCTTGTAGTCTGCGATGGTCTGAATAGCTTGCCACAGACTCCGTGTGTCCTTGCTGTCAGTAAAGTGATTATTGATTTTTTTGTGCATATAACCGTTTTGCTTTCTTGATGCCACGGGACAGGTTGGCTCCTGCTGTTTTGAGGACTGCTTTGTCTCCCGATCTGAATGCGTCATCACGGGTCTTTAGCAGCCCACGAACCTCTGCTGTCATCCATGGCTTCTGGTTAGCACGTGTGGTGATGTTCTTGGTGACTGTCACATCATCAGTGCACTTTTTGATGTAACCAGTCACAGTTTCAGTGTACTCTTGCAGGTCTGTGTGGTTGTTGTAGGTGGCTGCCTCTTTAAACATGTTCCGGTCTGTGTCCTGGAAGCAGTCCTGTAGTGCTGAGGTAGCATTGTCTGGCCGTACTGTGATCTGCTTTTGGACCGGTTTGGTAAGTTTGAGAAGTAGTTCGTATGCTGTAATTAGCATAACAGAGATGTGGTCTGAGTACCCGAGGTGGGGGTGGGGTTCAACTTTGTATGCGTTCTTTTCTGTTGTGTAAACCAAGTCCAATGTGTTGTTTTCTCTTGTTGCAAAGTTCACATGTTGGTAGAACTTTGGCAAAACTGTCTTTAAGTTTGCATGATTAAAGTCACCGGATATTATGAAAAAGCCATCAGGGTTGTTTGTTTGTTGCTCGCTGATAGCGCTGTACAGTTCGCGAAGCGCGTCCTTAGCGTTTGCACAAGGGGGTATATACACAGCAACGATAACAATGGCCGTGAAGTCCCTGGGCAGATAGAACGGTCGGCACTTCACAATTATAAACTCCACCAGTAACGAGCAGTGTTTTGACACTAACACAGCGTTGTTGCACCATTCTTTGTTAATATACACACACAAGCCGCCACCGCGATTCAAATCTATCTATCTATCTATCTATCTATCTATCTATTTATTAACAATTGCAATGCTGTGTTTTGAGTTAGGTATTAACAGTGCTATGAAATAATATTCATGATTTAGTGCTGTATAAATAAACCTGAATTGAATTAACCATAAATGCAGATCTGCTTGAAATATATCTGATGTAAACTTCATAAAAAAAAGTTTTTATACAGTAAGACAATTTGTGATTGTGATTATTTTTTATTGCTCGTCACAAAATGGGGCCATATAAAGTCCTCCTTCCTCTGTAAACAGTGTTCTAATGTCTGACACAACACATGCAGGTAAGGGCTGCCCAGAACACCACAGGCCCAGCGGACAACTTGTCTGTATGCTGTCAGTATTGATTGTCTTATACCAATGACATCAAAAAGTGTGACTTGCAGGTAGTTGTGACCTACCTAAATATAGGCAACTTGTAATTGAAAAAACTAAATTATTCAAATGGTTTTAATATTCAAATCTTTAATTTATTATGTATTTATACATACAAGTATTTAGCTCAGAGTAATAAAAGATCTCTGCCCTAAACACACTCATGTCTGCTGGCCTGGAGTGGTCTGTGCTCCTGTCTGAAGTGCATATAGGCTATCTGTAGCACATATGGGTTCAGACAGCAAGCCTCAAAGCCTGAGTGCAGAGTCAGACACCGCACATCAAGTGTGGGGGTTATATTTTCTACTAAGACCCGGTATGTAACGTATCTAACTCCCTGCAGCACTGACTTTCCTCAGCTGTGACCATGGCCTCGCATTTACCACACAAACACTTAATGAAACAAAACCGTGTTTATCTCTCTCCTGCGGTGATAAGAAACCGCTATATCATGTACGTGCCTAATCAACGCTTATTAGTTTCTGTTACTGGTAAGTATCAATACTCATAGATGACCAATACTAGCTTTGCTATTGCCTGATTACATAAGCTAACGTGTGTATATCTGTAAGCTAACACTGGTCTCTCACCAAGACACCTGCCCTGTTCTCCTCACACATCAACTCAGTTTGTCTCCTCTGATCGTTGTTCTGTCTAATCCTGCTGTCCCTGCTCTCTTGGCCACATAGCAGGCTCATAATTGTATCTGTGGTCCGTCATACGAGTGGAAATAAACATTTAAAATGTCCTCAGCGTCCGAACTGTCATTGTGATCCATTGTTTTCCTATGGTTAAAATGGACCGCTCTCCCTCTCGTTACGTCACTTCCGGTTTTGGCGGTATTCAAATGCGGAAGTAAAATTCTCTCACAAAAACGACTCCAGAAGCCTTAATAGCGTATTTTAAAGTATATTTTAAAGAAAATCTTGTTCCTACATTATTTTTCTATACATCGACTCACTGGAGTCTCTAACCTGGAATATGCCCTTTAAGCCTTGTCTGTGAAACCGGGGGTAAATGTTTTATAAGTACCTGACCTAATCGTGAATTGCAGCAGGAATATGTGTTAATAAAGCATTTATTAACACACTGTGCAACTATTATGTGTCTAAATAATACTATTTATAAATGTATATTTAAATAGTATTAATCATTTACTTTCTAAATGATCTTATGAACCACTGACAACTGCTAAATAACTGGTTTGTAAATAACGTAATACTTAATTTAGAAATGATAAATTGATTGTTAATAAAGTTTGAAAATACAATTATTAAATATTATAGATATGCTCAAGAACAAAACATTTATAGCCGTATTTATTAACTGCTTACTAATGCCTATTAATGTTGGGACAATGCTTCATAAAGGATAAACTTACAATTTACTAATGCTTAACTAATGATTCATAACGTGCAGCTATTATAAAGTGTTACCAAATTTTCTTTAGGGTGACTTGTAATATCTTGTCCAGGGACTACGGATGAAAAATTGCCTTTGACTAATTCTGGTACATTTACAGGAATGTTTTATTAATGTACAATGTCCCTGTCAATGTCCCTGTCAACTAAATAAATAAAATAAAAAAATAAAAATGACCTTTACTTCTAAATATCTTTAGATCTTCGCAGTGCCAGTGAACACATCCGCAATCTCTCTGCACTGTGTAAAGAATGAGTGACGTATACATATACATACGTCTGCTATGCCAGAGAAATCAGTCTCTCCCTGCTCTCCTGTGTTCTTCTCTCTCTCTGGAGTTTGATGTCCTCCCTGAGTATCTCCACCAGCTTCCACTCACTCCCTCATCTGTCCCAGGACACTTGCAATCCTAAGGCAGAGCAAATAAACCATGCCTGTTAACAACAACAGCACAATGAATTTCAGAAAAAATCTGTCTATTAACTTTCTTACTTTGTAATTTTTAAGTCCTTCACTAACAGACTCATTTTCTCCAGAACAGTCCTAAAACAAGAGAAAATGGAAACACTTATGAAAAATATAAAGACAGGTTTGCAATCTTAACATTAGAAAATATGACACAGCAGGAAATGCATACAAAATACTGAAGTGCTAAAGTTTGTTTAAAACATTTGTAGACATATCTTGCATGACAGCACTACAAAAACCACCAGACTATTGCCTTATATACTGATTGTCTTATTGTTTGTGGGCTTTGTGTAAAAAAACCTGGCTTTTAACACTTTCACTAGGTATTTGAGTAAATGAAAACACAATACTTACATTTAAATGTAAATTCCCCCAACAGAACTCATCCTCCATGTTCTTTGAACATAAATTCCATCGTCATCTGCGCGCAAGTGATTCTGGGATATAGTAGGGTGTGAAGTGTCCATCAGATGTACACTTCATTTTCCTGGGAAACGGACGGTGCATTTGAAGTCGCTTTCGAATTACAGCAGCCTTCGTTGCGCAGCGATGACGCAATCGCACTTCAAATATGCCCTCCGGAGTTCACGCACTACAGTTTGGGACACAGCTGTTGTGTTGCAGAGGTTTCCCATGTCACAGCTTAGTGAGAGTCGGCAGGTGTCAACTGCGTCATAAATGGCATGTGGCCTGTAGCACGAAGCCGGTTTCAGTTTTTACCCAGGTAAGTTCACGTTTAGTTTGATCAAACTCTGAGTTTTCATGCTCAAGAAGGTGGATTGGTTTTGAGTGGGTTTCATCACCATGGTAACTTATGCTACAGAGCTACCCTGCTCTGGAGCAGGTTTTATTCTGGGTTATGCCGAGTTCACACTGCAAAATTTTCAAACTCGTCGGATCGCCGTTGTTTTTCACACTACGTGACTATCTGGGGTAGCATTCAGTCGCTGCTGTGTTCACATTGCACGATGGAGCGGCGACAGGGGGTTTCAGGTTGCATGATTTCACAATAGGAAGAATCACCAACAACTCTGTCTGATCCGCAAACTACGTTTCACAACAAAACACACACGAGAAGTGATAAGGAAATAACGCGAGAACCCGCGTGCATCAGACCGGACTTCTCGAGCGAGACTGGAAGTATTAAAAAAAAATATAGCCCGCAAATTGTCTGTGCCCTGATTTCCAGCTTCAAAAAGAAAATAGATTATACAGGAGGGAGATGCAGGGAACAGGGATTGTGTGTACAAAGAGAGGTAAATAATAATTTTGCAGTAACTGTTGTAAATGTTTGTGCTTGTTTCTGTATGATATAATTGTATATATCTATTAAAATACTGATATTCTGGTCTATAACTCCTCCCCGAACTTCCCTCTGCCCTCTATCTTTTTCTCTCATTGGCTGAAGGTCATAGCCGATGTAGTTTTCAGTCAGAAATCATTGCATACAGCATGACTGTGAATCGCCGACAGCTCCAGATATTTAGCATGCCAAATATTTCGTGGGCGTCGGCGATTCCCTCAGATCATGTCTTTGATATTTCACACTGCGTGACTGTCACTCGCATGAACGAGCACCGATTTGCCTCAGATTTCGAGCATTTGTCGGCGATTTATCAAAACCTGTTGGCGAGTGAAAAATCGGGCTAAAATCGTGCAGTGTGAACTCGGCATTAGAGATTGCAAACCCAAACTGGACCAATCAGCTGTGAGCAAAGTGACATATACAGTATCTGATGCAATGAAGCCACTCCCCCTTATCTCTCACTCCAAATTAAAGCAGTTTACAGTCAAAGAATTTTAGAGACAAAATTGACCAACTTTTGCAGCTACTTATTTATTAATTTATATTATATTAATTGTTATTCATATAATTATTATATGAAGTGGCAATTAATTTTTTAAGCTTCAAATTTAAAATTAAATATAGATAGATAGATAGATAGATAGATAGATAGATAGATAGATAAGCTTTAATATTTCCAACTTTTAAAATGACTAAACTTATGTTTTCCTTGTGAGTTCTGTGAAACTATAAATAAATTCAGTTGATTCCTTTGCATAGTCATATAATTTATTTCTGCTACAGTAGAAGTGTTTGTTCCTGCCTTGCAAATGCATTTAAATTTATGACATTTTTAATAACGACATCTCTTAATCTTCAGCAGGAAAGTGAATTGCGTTGACTCTCGCGAGAAGTGAATCCAGCTGACGCTTTGCTGATGTTCTCCACACTCCCTGTGATTGGCTGTTTGCTGCACATGCTCCAAAGTTAATCACAAACTCTGGTTCAAACTCTGAGTTGACAGAGAACGCTTATATCGAGATTTGTGAGCCCGGTGAACCTGATCTAAACCAGGTTGGCTTTATCGGGTTTTGTCAACTCAAAACTTACTCTGCAACTCTGAGTTTGTTCATCTCGCTTCGTGCTACAGGCCACTGCTCACAGGTTTCATCAACAAGCTTCGTCCTGAGTTCTGCCAATCCTTCCACTATGTACATCTCATCTCTGAGCTCACACAGAACACTGTCGACAACTCCCTGAATCCTTTGCCGGTGCGGTGATAAACTGAACAGTTTCAAAGTTCGGGCCAGAATGAGTTTTAGATCAGGATTACACAGTTCATCCACCAGTTCTTCAATACACTCGGGAAAATAATATGCAAGTGACTCATAGAGACATGAATATTGTGTTTGCGAAGGATGGTCGACCTCACAACCGTAATAATTTTTCTTCAACTGTCTGTCCACCAGATGTTCCAGAATTATGGCGACAATGATCTTATGACCGATCACACCGATGCAACCGTCGATGGCATCCGAGACGTCCACAGAGGCTGTAGCGTGAGGTGGTGTGTAGTTTGGCAGGAAAGTGAGGTTATAATATCCGAGTCCTGTACAAAATTTGTTCAGCCTGGTGGTGTTGTACATCACCAACCCCGATGTGGATACGCTGACCCTGCATTCAAAGGTAGGAGGAGAAGTATTTTCTTGAGACATTTTGATGCTGTAATCGTTTGAACGCTAGCTCCTCTGTATTTAATGATTATAGAATGTAGGTGGACCTACGTGAACCCCTCTTCGGCTGGACATGCACCATTCAGGGTGAAACAATTTCACTTTTATGTTGTTGCACGTGTCAAATCCCTCACACCAATTAAACAACTTATCTATCTTTCCGAATATGTCTTCTAACGCAGCCACATCTTTCCATTGAAACAATAATTTAATGCTATAGTATTTGAGATGATCCCCTTCAGATATAGACCAAGCGCGTGCAGGTAGGTCCGAGTTGTGGTTGCTACAAAGTATATAAATGTAATCATCAGTGTACTTTTTAACGTGATCCCCAATCACTCTGTAGGGCATACCTGGTGTCATACCACTCCACTCCCCTATGAACAGAGGGTCATCGCACCCGTCTTTTAGATCACGCCAAACATAGTTGTAAAATAAACACCAGTCTTTTACGGTGAAAAACAACTCGGGGTCAGCACATGTGTCATACGTAAGCCTTTCATCATTATCCACGGTACTCAGTCTGACCTCCCAGTTGGTCTTGTCAAAGTCGTATCTGCAAACACGATTACCGGATAAATGAAACTCATACTTAACATCATCCAAAGGTTCGTGGAGGAACTTGGACAGACACGGACCGTCCATGTTTCATCTTCCTCGGCGCTAGAGTAAGATCACCCATAGCAACCTCCACGCCCTTCTCGGGAGTTTCAGCTGTTGATGCCTCGGCCATTATTACAGAATATTTTTCTGTTTTCCAATTCACAAAATATCCATTTGTATTTTGTGTCTAGGTAAGGGTAACTTATCCTCAACCCTTTTTAAAACACATCGCTAAAGCCAGGTTGCGGTATCACCACTACTCCGGTGTAAGGGGGTGGGGTAGTGGGTGTGGTTTGACCGGGACCGGACGTAACTTCATTCTGAGTATCGTCAGCGGAGAGTGAGGATGTATGTGACTGAACAGCGTAAGATGCTCTTTTTCTTTTTCTCTTTTTCTTTTCTAACTTGTGACAAACACTACCTTTTTGAAATTGTAATGTTAGGCTATAACATAGATTTTGAAAACTACCGTGTGATGTTGGTTAACAAACGTATCTGATACATTTTCTTTTAGATATTTCAGCCCTTTTCTAAAATTGTTTAACACCACTTAAATGCTTGTATTGATTTGTTTTATCGTTTTCTGGAAAACACAATCATTACATTGTTCACATTGTATGTATGCTAGATGTTTTTCTTGAAATGTGTGTGAAAAAAAACTTTTAAAAAACTTCCCTTGATCCTGTTTACCAACCGATACACCGTTTCACATTTTCAAGTTTAAACCACATAGTTTTTGATCAGTTTCAATGTCCCCGCTTCAAAAACACATTCCCAAAAAATAAGACGGGTCCTCAGAAATTCCTTTCAATTGCTGGGGTGGATAAAAAGATGTACAAACAGATGTCCAGTTAGATGGGTGGGGGTGTACATGAACAGGTGTCTAGTTAGGGTGGGGAGGGGTGTGGAATTTTCATGACAGGGCAATCAATCAAATTTTGACACAAAGGCGATTATCATCTCTCTTCAAAAAATACTTTGGGTTGTGTTTGTTTTCTTCTAAAAGAGACTAAAAGTAATCAGATCTAGAAGTTTTTAAGGCTTTTCTGTAGGATAGGGTACTTTCCCGCCAAGCAATACGAAATACCTCTAGTTTTGTTTTCCTCTTTAGGGCTGCTCTCTTTAGGGCGCGAGTGTGCTCATTATACCACGGTGTTGGACTCTTTTCCTTAATCTTCCTTAAGCATAAAGGAGCAACCGTATCTAAAGTGCTAGAAAAGATCTAAAGTATCTTGATTTAAGAATTTTTAGATATTTTTACTAGAAACGAGACAAAAATACTAAGTAAGATAAGCCATTTTTTTGCAGTCCAGATTAGTTTGGTAGATATAAGCAGAAATATGTTGAGAGTTAAATTATACTTCAGCAGTTTAAACCACAGTAAGAGTATTAGTAAGATAGATTCCAACAGAAAACAAACAAAGCTACACAGAGCTACAAACAAACAGCAGCACAGCATCTCCAACCAAGTAGTGTCATAAACAAGCAGTTTATTGAACACAAACTGAAATGAAAATGAAAAGTTCAGATGAGTCGTGAGAGATTGTTCAACAGTCCAAACAGCAATTGACAGTAGCGATCTAAACAGACAGACCAAGAACAGAGAATCCAGGAAAAATCCATTTAATGCAGGAGGCTCAGCTAGATGAAGTAATCCAATATGACAAGACATAGGCACAATGACAAGAACAAGACAGGGTATGATCAAACAGTCTGATCTGACGATAAGCACAAAAAACACTACATATAAGTACGGAGTTGTGATTGACTCCAGGTGCACTCAATCAGCTCATGAGCAACACTGACAAACAACAGAGTGGTGACAGGACACACAAGAAGCAGAAATGAACACAGACCCATGAACCATCACAGAATCCCTCGCTGCATCCTGGTGCTTCCAGAGGAACTTACCTGCTGATTGTAATCATCGATAAGGGAGTGATCCAGTGTGTCTCTCACATATGCAAAATTTCATGCGAATCTGGTCCAAATTTGGTCCATATCCTCCCACTACTCAGGTGCACTCAAACACACTCCCATTTGAACCTAGGTGGCCCTATAATAAACACTTATGTTGTTAAGCGTTAAGTGTAGCCACATAGGGGAGGCATAATTATAATATAAATGACATACTAAGTTATGATGTCATATTTATTTTAGGGTGTATTCACATCAGGAAAATCCGCTAGTTCACTTGCTTTGGTCTGGACGAGTGAACGAGAAGTTGTAAACAAAAACGAAAAACAAAACAAAAAGGTCATCCATTCATTGGACAGAAATTCTAAAGCAGGATTCCCAAAACAGGAAGTGCAAAAACAGGCTAATCATGGAGAGCTTTTGTAGTGCAATTTTTAGTCTTTTACTGATTTGGTGTTATCAGATACTAACGCAATATGAAAAAAAAAGCTTATGAGCATCATATGAGACAATGTCATATAATGTTGTAATTACGACTTGTCGAAGATAAAATCTATAGATATAAAATACTTAAAGCATATCACAATGTTAGTTTAAACATTTAACCTAGATAAATGTGCGCTATTAGGTGCATATCCAATCATTTGTGCAGAGAGTGGAAGCTGAAGCACACTTCAGGACATCAGTGGAAACAAATTAAATACGCTGTCATTTTTGCTCATAAAGGTAAGAATAATACATTGTTCGGAACTGTAAAGGGTCTATTTTTATTTGCGTGCACTCACAATATCAACAGAACTTGCTTTTGTAAAATAAAGGAAACAAACAGGATGCACTTGCCGTCTCGGTCTTGAGCAGGAGTGCTTCACAAAAATGAACCGAAAATCAGCGAATATTTTCCTTACATACATGATGAATATATCTATAGAAAGTTTTGAATAACTGCAAAATTAAATAATTAAAATCCAAAACAAGTCTTTCATTATATAATCTGTAAAGATGCATTTCTTTCTAAAGGTACATCCAATAATGAGATGGCGAATCAGGATCATCAATTTCATCTTTGCAACTCAGAAAACACTAGATTATTAAAGGGGTCATATGACATTGCTAAAAAGAACATTATTTTGTGTATTTGGTGTAATGCAATGTGTTTATGCGGTTTAAGGTTAAAAAAAACATTATTTTCCACATACTGTACATTCACTAACTAGCACCATGCCACAAACGAGTTATGAAATAGTTAGTTGAACAGAGTGTTGGGGAAGAGTAGAAAGAGGATGAAGGCGTAGAGGGAATGGGATGATGGTCAAGTTGATCAGGGCATCTAGAATTAATGGCTCAGAGAGACTCAGGGTGGGGGTACTGTCTCAATCATATATTTAGGCCAGACAATTAGGACCCCCCGATACAACCTGAAAGAACGAGAATGTGGGATAAGGCTGGCTGAATGGATGAGAAAGGGAGGGAAGGGTGGGTTCGAGAGAAAGAGAACTTGTACAGTATGAGGCGGCCCGATATATGGAGGTTTTGGGAAGTCAGGTGATCGTTTGCTCCGCCTTTCTGAAACACGTCAATTTTTACAAAGCTCATTGTTCTGAGAAGCGAGGTGTGCTCTGATTGGCCAGCTATCCAGTGTGTTATGATTGGCCAAATACCTCAAGTGTGAGACGGAAATGTTACGCCCCTCACTGTATTGTGATGCTGTGTCCCGGTGCGACGAGACAAAAACAACAAAACCCATTATAAACTAGCCATTTGTTGCATCCAGTGGGGACATAATTACTGATTATAATGACTTATACTGTCTTTTCAATGCAACGCAACATCGACATAAACATTACCATGTCTGCATTTGTGATCGGAGAAACGACAAACAACAAGCACTACACTACACTGCTCAAAACTCGCGTTTGAATCGTCAGTGGCAAATTCTTTAAATAATAAAACGTACTTACAGGCTGTGAGTCAGAAGCTCCAGACTGTCCTTGCAAAGTTGGAACTGTCCCACTGTATAGAAACTAGCAGGCTGGCAGGCTACTCCCAGGTTCAGGAAATAGTACTCCGTAAAATGCACCGCACACACTCTAATATTTGGGTTGAACTGTTCTGGAACAGTGTTGTAAATACAACTTAACCACTGATTTCTAGTTGTGTCCTCTTTTGGAAGCCCAAACAAAGTACTTTCGCTTTCACAATGAAACACAGCGTCTCCAAGACATGATGCCGGCGGCAGCAACAATACTACAGCGAGAATAATAGTTCCACCTTCTTTCTTTGCGTATACGTTTGGGAGGTGTTATGCAAATCTTTCCACACAGTGACGTAGACATGTGGGGGCATGTTTAAATGAGCCGTTTTAGGAGGGTATGGTTGAGTCTTAAATTTGATAAAGAATAACTCTTTGGTTTTGAGACTTTAGTCTTTGCAACTTCAGGAATCTTATCTATGCACAAACAGCTTGTAACACTCCAAAGAGAAAGGAAAACTTGAAATCGCATCATATGACTCCTTTAATAAATAATTCTAGGGCTGCCCACTAATAGTCGACTAATCGTTAGTCGACCAGAAGAGGCTAGGTCGACCAAAATCTTATCAGTCGCTTAGTCACAGAAAAAAAAAAAATCCACATTGGCGAAGTCACGTGCAGATCGTTAATGGCTGGTCTATGGTAATACAGTACATCGGGCAGGACATCCAAACGCTCACGGCTCGCCTATCAATCATCCACCACAAATATGGCTTATCATCTGAAATATCAAGTCAAGTCAAGTCGAGCTTTATTGTCATTCTGCTACATGTGTGGACATATAGTGGAACGAAATGTCGTGTCTCGCAGGACCACGGTGCTACATACTAGTTAAACATAAGATAAACATACAACAATGCAAGTATAGGAAAAACAATAGAGCTATACAACAGTTAACTATCTGACTATACATATACTAAAAATACTATAACTGCTATACCTAGTTGACCACACATACACAAACTGAGACTGTACAAAAACTTTACATAAATACTGTGCATGAAATTGTGCGAAAGAGATATATGTACATGAAATTGTGCAGAAAAATATATATTGTGTACATTAAATTATTGTGCAGAAGAGAGATTTTGTGGGAGACAGTGCATAGTGCAAAAAGATTTTGTAGTGCAATGCTCAAGTAAACGTATTATTTTGTAGTGCAATGTTCAAGTAGACATATATTTTCTTAAGAGTCTTTGTGGCAGGGAGTGTTTGTAGAAAGTGTCTAGTGTGCATATAGTGGGATGAGTGCGTTACTACAGGTGGTTTGTATAGCCCACTCACCTGTGTGTAGCACATTCAGAATTGCACTTAGTAAAATTGTCAACAGTTTTTAATGAGTTAGGGGGTGGGAGGGCTGAGGTGTTCATGGTTTCAGAGGGGGACAGGGGGATTGGAGTTAAGAGCTCTCACAGCCTGGGGAAAAAAGCTGTTGAGCAATCTGACAGAGCGAGCTCTGATGCTCCGGTACCTTCTACCTGATGGCAGGAGCTGGAAGAGGTTGTGAGAGGGGTGGGTGGGGTCCTTCACGATGCTGGTGGCCTTGTTGGAGCATCGTGAAAGGAAAATGTCCAGGATGGAGGGGAGAGGGGCACCGATGATCTTTGCGGTAGTGTTCACTGTCCGTTGTAGGGTCTTGCGGTCAGCAGCACTGCAGTTCCCATACCAGACAGTGATGCAGGTGGTCAGCACACTCTCAATGGTGCCCCTGTAAAAAGTGGTGAGGATGGGTGGAGGGAGACTTGCCCTTTTCAGCCGGCGGAGAAAGTGGAGGCGCTGTTGTCCCTTCTTGTTGAGTGACGTGACATTGGTGGTCCAGGTGAGATCCTCTGTGATGTGCACTCCCAGGAATTTAATGCTGCCGACTCTCTCCACGGTTGAGCCGTCGATGGTCAGCGGGGGGTGGTCGACAGAGTTTCTCCTGAAGTCCATCACAACCTCTTTCGTCTTACCTACATTGAGGGACAGGTTGTTAGCACCACACCATTCAGCCAGCTGTGCCACTTCCTCTCTGTAGTGCGTTTCATCGTTGTTGCTGATGAGGCCTACCATTATCCTAGAGCAGTAGTTTTCAAACCTCTCCAATGAGGTACCCCCAGCACTGCACATTTTGTATGCCTCCCTATATCTGGTACTCTAGAACAGGTTTGAAAACCACTGACCTAGAGAAATGTCCGCTATTCAAGTGTCTGCGGAAGCTAAACAGCAGCACACACACTGCAGGACAGATGGAAGCTCCGGTGCGCTCACTTGCTCTTAAAATACTCCGTCATTTTTGGTTATACAGATAAGAGTAATACATCTTTCAAATCAGTAAAGACTCTGTTTATTTGTGCTACATTTATTACTTCTGCCAGTGCACTGTGGCAAGCTTTATGCGTGTGTTTGAGTGCTTATTAGGCTTTGTAGGCTATTAAAGGCTCATTATAATGATTTAAATGGTTTATTAATAAACATGCGATTAGTCGACTAATGCTTGAAATGAACGACTACTAGTCGACCAGAATAATCCTTAGTTGAGGGCAGCCCTAAATAATTCAAATATCTCCTTACTATTTCCCCCCAACATATACATGGTAACTTTTGCAGCAAGCTTTAGCCTATTTAGCAAACTCACATCATGTTGCTGTGTGCCATGGTCATGAATTTATATGAATTTTTAAGCATTGTGGTTTAAAAACAAGTGATTGAAACGCAAAAATACAGCACTACATGTGCAAGCTGTCTGTTTCTGAGCGTGATTTCTGCCATTGGGTCAGATCATATTCACACCTTAAACGAACTGTACCAGAGTTCATTTGCACCTCTTCAGCTGGGTCTGGGTATGGTTGTTTGGTCCGCCCCAAGTGCGACTGCTGTATTCACACCTGCCCAAAAGATCCACACCAAGAGAGGAAACGAACGATTCAATCGAACCAAACAAGACAGGTGTGAATACACCCTTAATTGCCTTTCTCAATGTTCTGTATATTGTCTTAATACGTGAAAGTGTGTTTGATCCTGAAATTCTGCATCGCAAGACTTCGCTCGTGAAGTTCCTGAATGACATCATCAAAACAGAAAAAGACTATAATGTTTACTCTTTGCTATAGAAGGGGCACACAGGCCAGCGTTCAGGAGAACACGCTCTCGGTGTGAAACAACGATCGTTTGTGGATTATACGTCATGATTTGCCTGCATGTTGGAGTGCTTATCCATTCATCTGTAGAGTTTAATCATTACAATGTATTTTCTTCATGTCTCCACAACTGTGCAGACTTGAATAAAATTCAGAACAAAACATATATCTTCAATTTTATTGACCTCTATAAAATCAATTGGTTATTGTTAGTGTCACGGCTGGTTGATGCTGAGAATGAAATAAAGGCTGGATCTATACGCACACAGTATAGTTTAATGAAAAGAAACTCAAAATAACACTTAGAATAACAGAAATCAAATAACACAGTGAACAGAACAAGCACTTTGTATTACAAGATCAGACAATGAACAGAACAAACACAGGGCTGTTTATACAAAAGTAGACTAATGAACGGAAACGAGAATCAGGTGCATGTCATAATCAAACAATAAGTAACCAAGGAAACAGATGCCAACACTGGAAACAGATCAGGAAACACTGAAAAACCAACTCAAAGTCCAAATCAAACACAGACCAAACGTGAGTTTTCTGAAAAATTTACTTTTTTCTTTAAATCATCAAGTTCAAGACGTGCATTTTGACAGCTAGATGAATAAACACATTGAATTAAAAGCTTGGGATTGTATCATGAGTTAGCTTTCATTTTTTCTCTCTCATATACATATAAAGCCGCTTTGGTAATGTAGGGGAATTTACAGTTAAGACCTAGGACCAGATATGGTAAATGAAGAACAGGAGTCGGAGATCCAATTAATTGAAGAAAAAATTAATAAAGAAAAATGGGAAATAGTTTGCAGTTTCATCAGCAGAAGCCATCTTCAAGTCTCACAAGAAGTTTGTAGACCTCTCTGCAAACACATTCGATACAGCAGTAGTTATTTTCTAACCATGGATTTAGGCACATGGTGACCTTATATGTCATGAAGAGGTGTTGACAGGTCTCACGCAGAATGCCAGTGGTACACCACAACCTGCACACCTGGTGTACACAAATACACCAGATTCACAGCTACTACAAGGTAGAAATCAGCCCGAGCTTTAGCTATAAACTGGAAAGATTCCCAAAACATCCTGATAACATGTTCCAGACCTGGTGAGAAGCACAGACAATATTCAACTTAGATTTTCTTTACTAAGAAATTGTCACAAAACAAGTCTATATTTCACCTCTGGAAGATGTGATCAAATAAGCAAACACTTGTGAAAGCATTTAACTACATTCCTTGCAAGTTAAAAATAGATGATAACATTAATATACAAACACAATAGCATGTCTTCTATTAAGTTTTGGTGAAGCCTCATCCATCCCTAGGCATGACCACAGTCGCTTTTCACACGTAAAATACAGACAAGAGAGAATACATGGAAAGCAAGCGCATTTCAAAACCCAAGCTATCATTTCTATGGGTGCATACATTTGAAAGAAATCAATCAAATCATTTAATACATTGATCATTGATTAATACCTTTACTATACTTACTCATATCAAATCACTCAAAAAGGATATATACATACATGCTCAATCTATAGAAGGACTAAAATAACAGCATTCCATCCTGTATGTGCAGTTGATTGAATGTTTGACTACTTCTGTGTTGCAGGTTCAGGCACGATGAGCAGCATTATTCCCAGGAGCAAAGCAAAAGGCACTGACATCTGTGCAATTAACAACTACTATTATATAATCCGCTCTGACCTCGGCTGCTATATGCAGACAAGTGATTTAAATAAAGGTGCAGATATCTCTATTTTCAGTCTGCACCCTGATTGCCAAAATGGAGACCATTACATTGGTGGAGATAGCTACTTTCACATCATCAAGGGCGATTCCTACCGCAGAGTGACAAGCCTGGAGACAGACAGCGATGCTGTAGTTTACAAACTTCATACCAACTGCCAGGGTGGAAACCACTACTTCGCAGCCTGTGGCTATTTTTACATCATCTTCCAAAAAAAAGGCACTTACCGAAAAACAACCAACATGACTCAAGACTCGTATGGTGAAGAACTCAACCTGGATCCCAACTTCAGAAACGGTCTGTATTACTGGGGCCCACCATACTACAAGAAAAACGGCAAGTCAACCGAAACCCAATTATCCTGCTGCTACTTCCTCAAGCCCACCTCAGGGTTGAGAGTTGAGTTCTGTAGTTCTAAACTCAGCAACTGCACCGGTCCTGATCTCAGCAAAGACGAGCACAATGCTGTCTATTCTGTTCATCCCGATGTTCTTAATTTCCTTCCTGGTGGGCTCTCTGTAACTAAAGGCCCAGCCATTGGCATGTGGGAGAATATTAAAACTATAAATAATGACAGCAATACACCGGTGACATGGCAAAAGAGGATCACTAAAAAGGTTGGATACAATAAGGAGAAGATGACCCAGATCACTCACAACTGGAAGATAGTTGCGTCTAGCTCAATTGAATCTGGAGAGCTTGCAAAGTTAATTGCGAAGTTGCAGTTCTCCTTTTCTCCAGAATATGGAGGTTCACATGTCAGCACTGAAAACGAAAGCTGGAAAGACGCAACTGAAGAGGAAGAGCAACTCACATTTGGGCTGAAGCCAAATGAGCGTTTATATCTGTGGCAGCGCAAACTGTGTCTTGGACAAGAACCAGTGTTGTTCTGCTGTGATTTAAAGATTACCAATGAGCGATCACTCCAACTTCCCCTGCACAGCCATGAATATCAACATTTCAGGATCGCTGAACTCCAAGGATAATCAAGTGCTTTTCAGTTCAATACATTAACTATACATTCTCAAGTAATTATTTACGTAGATATCTGCATGTACTGGTTAAAATGAGTCTGGAATCATTTAATATAGTAAAGAGATTTTTCAGTTACAGATGATGTAACTACAATTACTGAAACTTTGTGTTCATGATTAAAAGAATCTGAAAATGCTACTTTAAATTTCATGAAAATTAAATAACTGCATACTGCTCTAAAAGGTGTTTTCGCTGTCATTCTGTTTCTTTACACTGTGCTGTCTGGGAATGTGGCTTTGTCATACACAGACATCTGTTAGATGTGTGATGAAAACCAAAGAGTTGCACAAACACAACTGTATGCTTGTTCTTTTGTGGTGTTTAGTGTACACCTCATAATGTTAACACAACTGATTTTATTTTTATCTTACTGAAGGTGAAAGCTAGATGGGGACAGAGTTTATTTGTTTCACAACAAAATAATGTCTGAGAGTTTCTGGCCTCCTAGTATGGTTAGACAAGTTACCAAACTTTGAAAATTCAATATTAATTAAAATCAGTTTATTTATAAAGCACATTTAAACTCAGCCTTGGTTGGCCAAAAGTGCTTTATATAGATTTGAAAAATAATAAATAAAAATGAGACAGATAAAAGTTACAAAGAATAGATACCTTTTTAACTGATTTTAATTCAGCAAACACAGGAGTGAAGGCTGGATCATGAAACAAACTGGAGGTGACAGTTGTTTTGAGACTGAAGTGATCTAGATGGATTATAAGTGCTGTAACAAGCAGATCGGATAGAGGGTAAATTATTAAGAGCTTCATAATCAGAGATAAGCATTTTTAAATCAGTTTGGTATCGGACTGGTTTGGTGTAATATGGATTGGTGTAATATGGTCACGTTTACGGGTTCCTGTGAGTGAATGGGCTGCTGCATTCTGCACCGTTTGGAGGTGAGACATGAAGGAAAGAGGTAACCCCACATACAGTAGTCTAATCGTGTAGAGATACAAGCATAGGTGATAGTTTCAAAACTTCTTTTGCTAACCAGCAAAGATGGTAAAAACTGGCACTAACTACAACATTAATTTATTTCATTTAAGACTATTGTCTTGGTAGAATCTTAGGTCTTTAAAGTTCAGCTAAAGTCAGTTGACTTTTTTTCTGACTTACGTTTCTTAGTTAAGAACATGGTTTGTAGCTCTTAATTTTGAACTCTCAAAGTGCATTAGATAGAGTAATTTAACTTTAAAATGTACAAAATGTTTATTTTCTCCCCAATTCTTCATTTGTCTTTTTTTTTTTTTTTAATACTGCAATAAATATGGTATCGTGGACTTCATATCGCAATATTATCGTATCATGAGATTTTGATATTGTTACACATCCCTACGGACAACTAATCTGATTAAAACATTTAATTAGGGAAGCACGGAAATTTTGGCAAGAATGATTCTGATTTTATTGCTTTTGGTGTAAACGGCGATTGATCATGGATAATGTATTGACAGGAACAAGGTCGTGCAGTTGAGGCTTACGCAGCCTGTTTGTATGTGAAACAATCTTCAGGAGAAATCAAAACAAATGAACGCAGCTGCACACACAAGAAACATACTGTGGTAAAAAAGTAGTTTATATATTCAACGTGTCACGACAAAGTGAGTGCAGTTTTCCCTCAAAACCACGATTGCAAATTTGACATTGATTTTATACAAGAGTTTGAACGGGCAGTTAATATATAGTACGATATTGTCAATGTTGACTGTTTTTGCTCGATTTGAGCAACACACAGCAGTGTTTCATTACTGCAAGATTCAGCATTTTTTAATTAATCATTTGAGTCAATGGCTACATTTACATGCAACCAAATAATCCATTTGTAATCGGATTGACGGCTCAATCGGACTGAAAAGGCTTCATGTAAACACCTTAATCGATTCGATTGAGTTTGATAGGAATGACATTTCGATCAGATTGAAGGGGGTGGTTTATTCCTTTTCTAATCCGATTGAGCGTGCATGTAAACAATCGATCGGATTGAAAACAGAAACTTATCAGGAGACATGGTGTTAGCTTTCACTGTTATGCTGATGCACTCTTAAAACAGATGTGTTAAAAACAACACAATGTGTTATATTTTAACACACCTGTGTGTCTAGTTAAGGACAACACATTTTATGTTAATTTCAACTCAACCAATGTGTTATTCTTCTTAACACAGGTTGATATTCTTCAAATATTTAAATAGTGCACCTTTAAGAATAGCACATCTATGACACAAATTGTGTTATTTATGACACATTAGTGTGTTAAAAAAACAGATGTGTTAAAAACAACACAACCTGTGTTATATTTTAACACACCTGTGTGTCTAGTTAAGGACAACACATTTTGTGTTAATTAAATTTTAACACAACCAGTGTGTTATTCTTCTTAAACTCTTTCCCCGCCATTGACGAGATATCTCGTCAATTAAGAGACAACACTTCCCCACCATTGACAAGTTTTTACAGCAATCTGTGTTCTAGGAGTATTACGGTAAGGAAAGCCCTAGCGCATGTCCTGAATGAGTTACGAGACTTCCGGGTCTTTAGGGTGCGAATAAAAGACGATCGGCATAAATGGAAGCGTCAGAGAAAATGTAGATCATATATAGATCATGTTTTGACCATTTTGAATCTGATCGGGACGAAGTAGTCAGTGAGAGAGATGCCTTTACAGAGACAGAAACATCTCTAGTTGTAACCGATAACCCATCGATCTGAATAGGTGTGTGTTTGTGTGTGTGTGGGCGCGATCTATATATAGATCTATATCTATCTATATATCTGTCTATATAATATGTGTGTGTGTTTGTGTGTGTGCGTGCGTGTACAGTATATGTATGCATATGTATGTATAGCCTATATGTGTGTGTGTGTGTATAATCATATGTATGCATATGTTTGTGTGTGTGTGTGTGTGTCTGTTTGTTGTTTATTGAATGCAATTTCAATTATTCATATAATTATTTACAAGTGAAAGAATATGACATCTGAATGTATTTTGCTTGAAAATGCACTACTTTGATAAAAATGCATTTTTCTCAGTTTTTTGTCCAAAATGTTGTATTTTTGATGAAAACTATCTGCATTCAAATGGTGATAAAACATGAACACATGAAGATAGAATAAAATAGTTTTTTTTTTTTTTGTTTAAAAGCAGAGGCTTGGTTCTTTATTTTGATATATAATATGTTCTTATATTCATAGCAGAAAATATTCTGAGGGCCGTCAAATTTAGGTGAAAATCATCAAAAATGCTGGCGGTGACTGGCAACTTTTTTTTAAAAAACGCTGGCGGGGAAAGAGTTAAAATATTTAACACACTAATGTGTCATAAATCCAGAAGTGGGACATTCAAGTCACAAGCAAGTCTCAAGTCAAATCCCAAGTCCTCAAAGAGTTAAAGTTAATGAGATAATTAAGTGACTAATTAAATGATGATTGTGCATTAGTGATGAACACCTGCTGTTAACAAGCGGCATCATTGAAGAAAAGAGAAACACAAGAACTACAGACTTCAGCCACAGCCTTGGATGGAATCAACTGAAAAAAAAAAAAAAAAAAACACGATGCCACCATAATTGTGGTCAAGGTTTGCTTTAGTTGGTCTCTTGTCACTTTTACTAATTCAAAGTGATTTGCTTCTAAGCAGTTGCAATATTGTTTCATAGCAAGAATTTGTGCATTGCTGAACCAAACCTAGAAGCGGCAGATTAACTTGTGATTTCTGTTTATAACTCATGGTGAATGAACATCATGAAAGGATCTCTCTTCGGTTTTTAGACTGACATTCAGCTATTACAGATCTGCAAAAAAAAAAAAAAGTGCCCTATTAAAAAACACCACTATAATGCTTCAATATTTAAAAAAAAAAAAAAAAGAACTGTTTCCACTCAGGCTTTTAGACATGAACACTTATCATATGATCCTCAACAGTGGCAACAAAATTTTTTCATACTGCAGTGCATGATGGGAGTTTGTACTATGGTGTTACCCAGCATGCATTGCAGCATGAAGAATTTTGTTGATTGTCACCATTGTTGAGATTCATATGCTGGTTCTTGATGTCTGTGTGTGTCGAAATAATACTGGAGTTCAAATTTTTATTTTAATTACATATATTTAAAATTCATTCACTATAACTATTAGAGTAACACTTTGTTTGCATGCTATAATTTCACAGGGTTGATTATGCAAAACCTAAACATATTTATAAAAAAAAAATAATAATAAAAAAGATTTTTTTTTGGATTGTAATCAAGCCACCTCATGGTGACAATCTCATTATATAAAAACAGCTAATAGCTCCGCTCTGCTTTATAACACCATATGCATTACTGCAGAGAGAGATCTAACACCGGAGTCAAGGGTCAAGAGCCCAACTAAAGCAAACACTGATCTTCATGATGGTGACATCATTTTAACCAATAAAACATCAACATCTGATCCTCTGTAATTCTCAATAACAGCAGGTGTTCATCACTAATGCACAATCATCATTTAATTAGTCACTTAATTATTTCATCAACTTTAACTCTTTGAGAACTTGGGATTTGACTCGAGACTTGACTTGGTCCCACCTCTGCCCAATCCTTTAAAGAACTCCACATCATCTCAGGAAATGTTCTGGGAACGTCATTGACACCGGTGGGACCTTCTGAGAACGCTCTGGGAACTTTACTTTTCTAGTGAGGAAATCCATATACCTGACCATATACCTGAGTGCATCCACGTCATCCACCAATGAAAAAAGAGGCACGAATTTGGTTAACAGCTTGTGGAGTGATGTAGGCAGCAATGTGATTGGATGATAGTTAACACATATTGTGTTGGACACATTGTGTTGTTTCTCTCTCTCTCTCTTTCTTTTTACACATGATCAACTTAAAATTACACATAATGTGTTAAAATGGCCATAACACAAAAAATGTGTTATTAATTAACACATCCTTTTTGAAAGTGTATTCTCCAATTTGATACTGTTTAGTGCTTTGACAATCTGTATTGTTAAAAGCGCTATATAAATAAAGGTGACTTGACTTGACTTGACTTGACTGATATTTGGCAGTTGGCATTAGAAGTTATATTATAACAGTGGCATATGAGAAGTTTAATACCAAAAGTAAAATATGCCTTGTTCGAAGCTGCTATATATATACAAAAAAACTGATATCTAAAGTTTAGGCATTCATTACTTTCTCTCAATTTAATTAGTTTTTAGCACCCCCTCTGAACCCCCCCCTCCACTGATAATGACTTACATATTGATATATTGCTAACACTATAATAACTTTCATTAATAAATCATTAACAAACATTATGTAATGCTTAACGGAAGATTAGTTCATATTTACATATCGAGAAACGTGAAATAATGTGCTTGTTAATTGTTCGATTAACGGTCCAATTCTGCATTCTTTAAGTGCATTCACAGGATTATTTAAATGCTTCCCCTAAATTCTTTAAATGCTTAGTCAGGGGGCAAATTACACAGCAGCCTTTATGGTTAGAGAAAAAAACAAAACACTTTTGTCTATTGTTGGATGCTAGTTTAATGATGCTATGATGTGATATGGCAAGTATAGAAATGTATGTACACCAAGATTTTTAAAAAAGAGCTTTAAAAGTATTATGTATATGCTAACATTTTGTCACACCAGGTGCGTAGCCATCATTTCAGAAGTGACAGAAATGTCAAAAGCAATAATTTTATGTATTATTTTATTTTATTTTTTACAAGAAATTATTTTCTTATCTCTTTGAATTTGCTATAAGAAATCAAATACACTGCTGGACAATAATCAATCATTTTTAATCTATATTTTTTTCTTAATGGCAATATTATGATTGTTTTATATACTACAAACAATTATTTCAATTTTCTGCACAATAAGGTAGAAAATATATTTTATAATTACTGTACTGTAATAAATATGTCAATTAGCACTGCTTCATTCATAAATTTGATTTATTGTGTTTATTGTCTTAATATTTCACCAGTTCATTCTGCTTTTTATTCAGCTTATTTCCCGCTGCCTTTGTCCATATTAGGGATTTTCTGGCATGTCTTAAGTTCTATGAGCCCGAGATCACTTATCTTTCAGTGCAAAAACCTCTTTATCTCATAAAATAAAATGCTATGGTATTTAACTTTTCCTCTCCATTGGCAAATGATTCTGAAAGAAAAAGCGCCCCATGTCTGTTTGCTATATATAGCAACAAACGCTACTTTCATGCATCTGATTAACAGATAAACCTCGCACTCTTATTTCAAGGTTGTTGTTAATACTTTGGTGATTTTAACAGTTTCCTTCGTACATTCAGTTCATTGTTAAAACACAATTATCATTCAATGGGAACTGTGCGTATGCTTTAGACATTTACATTTTTGCTCCGTCCATGCAATAAATGCGCAGCTTCCCAGCTAACACAGTTACGTCATGACAATGTAACTGGACCGAACCATAGTTGCAGCGACGTACCAAATAACGCTTCAGCGACGTAACTTTGTGATTCCCATATTCGCCGTGGCAACGTTATTTGTTACGTCGCTGGAACGTGGTGCGTATGTCCAAACGACCAAACTGGCACGTTGACAGTACCGGATCATATTGGTCGCAGCAATGTACCAAGTACATCCTAACGACTAAAATACCACGTTCACTTATTTTTAATATTTACACCTCACCTTTAGTCCGGGTCCTGAGGATGTGCTCCGACCATTACCTTGAAATACATATAGAACTAATAAACTCACCTTTGGTGCAAAAAAGAAACCTTATAAAATCTAATAGTAATCTAATTAAAGGGGATTTATAGTAAATACATTCATTACATACATGCAGTGCAAACCAATTCAAAAACAATAAATTCTAATAGAAACTAGATAAAAACACAATGCATTCATTCATGAATCAATATTTATTCTGTGCTACTTTCTATAAATACTAAGCCAAAACATTTTGAACATTACACCCATTCTTTAACCATGTAAAGTCTTACCAAGTCATGAGCACAGAAAACTGACTACATCAATTCATAGACTGCACAATATAATCAACTGAGAAAGTTTGTGTCTCGTTAAGGATGGGCATAGTTTACCCTTAAAGACCTAGAACATTTTTGGGGCACCTGATATGCCTGTACTTTTCTTTGTTTTTTCAGACCTATTCTAGCAGTCAACAACAAGTGCCATATATCATTATAAACAGAAGAACTTGAAGTTTCAGTCTAGCTAATTTAAAGTCCTAATTTTCCCTTTGTTTTCTCTAAGAATTAACGAATTTTCAGAATTTTAAGAAAAATGCAAGCAATAATTGGGTGATTTTTTTTTTTTTTTTTTTTTTTTTTACTGTGTACTCAAACAGAAACTCCTGAAGTTTGATTTTTTTTTCTTTAAAAAGTTGTATCTGTTTATTTTACACTTCCAAATAAAATTTTGTCTACATATAACATTCCCCAAGCAAGTTATACCATTTATTACAATATTGTTATAGGTGCTTTTCAGTGAAAAACAAGTCTATTTACTTTACTAACAATACAGATGTATCCAAAAAACATTTAGGGAGTAAAGAAAATGGAAACCGTGTTATATAATAACAAAATACAGTAAATACAGTTTTTTTTTTCCAGAGGAAAAAAATATATATTTTCAATCTGAGTATGAACAACAAACACAAATAGTGCAGCAAGTTGTGAAAAAAATAGTCTTGTACAACAAAAATATAAGCAGTGCAAATGATTCACAAACTACACACAAAATGGGTGAAAAAAAAATATAGAGTGCAATAGAAAAAACAGTGCAAATGATATTTATGAACTATATAAGTATTATTTACATAATAAAACAGCCAAATGGATTGATCCGCTGGCTGAACTCTGCATCAGAATTGATTTTACCGGGACATCGCCTCGCGACGCGAATACCTAAATTCCAGTGATTTATCCGATATGTACCGCTTTTTCATCCTTGTTTTTGGTTTGTTTTATGCCAAAGTGTTCTGTCCTGTGTTTTTATGGGCTTTTTCAGAGAGTGCTCTCATGCAAATGTGTTATTTTGTGTTTGTTTTCATGCACACATGACACACTTTACTTTCACTTTGCGTTTGCTCAAAATCCCAAAGAATTACGCTAAACAACGGTTCAAAAGACCAAAACGTATGTTTATTGGTTAAATATGTGACAGTTTGAACCAATCTGGGCATGGGGGTGGGACTAAGTGTCAACGATCGTTCCTGTTTGACTCAGAGGAACGAAATGCATTGGTTTCTTCTGACCAATCAATGTTGTCAAAATGTGATGACGTAATCACGTACGCTACAGAGCTTCTGAATATTCAACTGAGACAAATACTGTCGGTGCGTTCCAAATGGGATATATCGCCCTCTGAAGGGCACTTCGGAGTGAAAACAATCATGGCCGCCATATTGAAGGGTCGTTCCAAACCGAAGTGCTCAAAACTAGCCACTTCAAAGGGCCCTTCGGAATGAAGGATTTCGAAGGGTACAACTGATGGACACTTTGGGCTCCTATGATCCTTTGCACAGATTCATTGCATGATGATGGCGCTTCCATATGATGACGCAGAAGGGCACTTCAAGAAACAGTTGTTTGGTCCCCTACACCCTTCAACCCTTCGAAGCTCTCACTCCGGAGGGTAAACCCCTTTGAAGGGATTAGGGCATAGGGATGAGCCCTTCCGAATGGAACGCAGGGTGTATCTCCGAAAAGCAGAGAATCTCTTTACGACACTTTTTAAAGCATTCAGATAGGATTAGCGGTTCAAAAGTTATTAAACATGTAAGAACAATAGTTATTTTTAGCCGCAGGCGGCTGTCTCGGTTTTTGAAGGTTAAATAATGATGTTATTAGTGAAAATTATCAATAATTATCAGTACTCTTACTGATACAACTCCCCATAATTTGGTGTAAAAAATAAAGAAATGATAAAAATATATGAAACAATTCAGTAGATACTTCATTATTACTTTTTTTACAGAAATAAGTTAAATTGTTTCCTGAATGTCCTGAATGTGTACTGTATTAAGTTACCACTTGTAGTACACTCGAGTGTACTAGAGTATGAAAGACGGTTCAAGTGTACTACAAGTGGTGACTAAATACATTTTTCAAATACAGAGATAGTATGTAAAAAGTGCATTTTAGTTCATTTTTATAGTGTCCCAAAATAGCACAGTTGAGTACACTTAAATGATCTTAAGTTTATCTTAAAAAGTACTAAAGAATTATTTTTAGTATATTAAGTACGAAATTAGTGTGCAAAAATAGAGCACTTTAAGTACATTATGGAAGTGCACTTGTTTTTCATCTGAGTAAAAAAGCATCCAACGATCACTTTACATAAAATTCTAGTGGATTGTATATACACTATCTCTAAGTTCTATTTGGATTTTCATTAAAAATACAGTAGAAATGTAAGCAAAACCTTGTAGGTACTTAGGCTACTTTAAATGCTCTAATATCAAAATATTAAGTATGTTACATAAGTTTGCTTTTGCAGTACAAAAGGACAAACCTTAATTATACTATATTTTCAACATTTATTGTCATTAAATAGAAAACAGATATCTGAATGATTGACTCATTTCACATTTGACAGTAATCAAAAATAAATCAATAAACACCACACAGTCTGTGTCAGTTAATATTTAGGATAGGTATGACAACAGTATCTTTTCTAAACTGTGTATTTGCAGAAAATTTTGTAATACAGCTTGCAGTCTTGGAGGATAAGTAGTTTGTAAGTCATCTCGCATTCATAGTAATGTGTAATCAGTTAATAATTAATCTCTCTCTATATTATTTGGGAGTGGAATAACGTACTTTTTGGCTCTTGCTTCTATCAAAGCACATTTTCTGTAGAACATATCAGTGGGAACTGCACATAAATTGTTGGACTCCAATACCTCAGACACAAAAGTGGAAGTATTGTTTAGTTCACTGTCCCTGCAGAGCAGTTTACCGGTCTTCTTGAGCTCCCTAACCAATCCACAGTGCTTTGATACATGGTGTAATCTGAATACTAACATGCTAAGAATTCTGCACAGTCGTCCATCCAGTAATTCTACTGTTGAGTTTATCCTTTTTTTTTAGATTTCTGATTTCTGTGTTGAATGATACAGTATTCCTTTTAAAATGAAACGATGATAAAATACACATTGACTGACTGTAACACCCAGCAAGTGTTTGACAACAGATGATTGTGATGGTGATAGTTTACCAGGACAGGGTTTGCCAAAAACCCTGACATTTGCATTGAGGCTGGCTGAATTACAAGATAGTAAATGGCTGTTGAGTAGACGAGAAAAAATCTTTTTAACACCATAATTTGCATTTGCCTTCACCTTTTCAGCTTTTTGTGTTAGACTCCTCCAGCATAGAAACCTTCTAACAATTTGTTCAGGAACATGGGTGGTTCCATGGAAGTACTTTAACAGAGTGCCTTTAAATGATTCAAAGGAAAAGGTTGATGTGGCCCACAGAGGCCCCAAGTTCCTAACACTTGTTGTAATATGTGTCAGTAGATGACCACTGAAAGTCATATTTGCTGCTCAGTATAACTTCTCAAACTGCAAAGTGAACTTTCTGAGAGCTCTTTCTGCTACATCAGTATCACAGCGTTTCAGTTTTTCTCCCAACAGAATGTGCATACCCAGATAGCAACATAATGTCAGCCCAGATCTGGCCCACATCTGTCACATGTGGAATGATGATCTGGTCCACATGTAGCGTGGAATGATGGCACTTGGGCAGACCGCTCCTGTTTGACAGATCTGGGCCACAAGCAGGCCATAGCAATGCCACATGTCAGCCAAGAGCAAAGAAATAAACCACACTGGACCTTATCTGAGCCACAAAATCTTCATATATTATTTATAGAGTCCTCTCAGCTTGTCTAAGCTTGTTAACAAACAAAATCACTGAAGAAAAGAAGAGAACAGAAAAAAAGAGACAAACAGAAACTCAAGAACTACAACTGACTGCAGCCACAGGCTTAGATGAATTCAGTTGAAGATAAAAGACATTAAATCTCTGAAGATCTCAGCAGAGGATTAAACAACTCCACAAACAGCATCACCAGCTTCACTTATTACTAACCTGATTGACTTTATTTCTGTTAGATGTGTACAGAAGATCTTATTGAGAATTAACGGGTTTAAATCTAATGTTTGTTTCATTTGAAGTCACCATAATAGTGATTGGTGTTTCCATTAGCTGGGCTCTTAACTCTTATTACAGTTAGTTTATCATGGTGTGTTTATCAAACACATTTGCAGTAGCACATTTATAATAATGCAACAAGCAAGCCTATATTCACTTCAATATAAGAATGACTTTTCACATTTCAATCAGCAGACATTTTACCTCTGAGGATTTTTTTTTTGTTTTATGTGTCCTGCTCCTGCTGCAATCCTGCTGTCTGACTGCTTGCACTTTCTGTGAGATGTCTTTCATCAGGTGCATTCTGGGACAGCTAGATTATGCCACTATAGTTAGTGTAATGACGACAAACACAATTCTGTATGAATAACTATATGAATATGTAAGAACTAAAACCGCGGCTGCTGTTATAAGATAATGTTGCAATCTTAAATTGCACATTAAGCAGGCCAGTTGTAGGGAAACTACAGGGAGCTCAGAGTTTGAGCCTCATGAATGCTCTGCCTTCTAGAATGCGCTCCCCTGCCTCTACTGGGCAATTTAATTTGGCTTGTAGGCTACAGTATGCCAAAGTCTATAGAAGAAACAAAGATTTAAATTGTGATTTTTTGATTCTGGATGGATTCTAGATTAATAGAAAAGTCACCAGGCCAAATATGGGAACACCTCAAGGGATGATGATTTGTCATAGGAACCAACATAATCACAGCCTTTGTATCAAAAAATGATGCAGTCTAATAGGCTAACGTTACAGTTTAGCGCACACAGATTACCACCCTCCCTAGATAATATTATAAAATGAACCACTGAGAAAAGTATGTCCATAACTGTTTTTGTGAAATAAAATAATGTAGCATACCTCTTTTAAGACTTGTCTCTTTTCTTTGTGGGAGGATGGGCGATTGAGATAGTTATTGTAACTCCCTATTATTAGTTATTGTAACTAACTATTGTCAAAATAACTGGCAACAAAAGTGAGTACGCCCTAAGTGAACATTTCAAAACTGTGTCCAAAGTGTCAATATTTTGTGTGAGCACCACTGTTATCTAGCACTGCCTTAATCCTCCTGGGCTTGGAATTGACCAGAGCTGCACAGGTTGTTGCTGGGATCCTCTTCCACTCCTCCATAATGACATCACGGAGATGCTGGATGTTAGACACATGACGCTTCTCCACCTTCCACTTGAGGATGCCCCACATGTGCTCAACAGGGTTCAGGTCTGGAGACATACTTGGCCACTCCATCACCTTGGGCAGAGGTGGGACCAAGTCAAGTCTCAAGTCAAATCCCAAGTTCTCAAAGAGTTAAAGTTGATGAAATAATTAAGTGACTAATTAAATGATGATTGTGCATTAGTGATGAACACCTGCTGTTATTGAGTATTACAGAGGATCAGATGTTGATGTTTTATTGGTTAAAATGATGCCACCATCTTGGAGATCAGTGTTTGCTTTAGTTGGGCTCCTGACCCTTGACTTCTGTAGCAATGCATGTGGTGTTATAAAGCAGAGCGGAAATATTAGATGTTTTTATGCAATGTGCTACTCACCGTGAAGTAAGAACCTTTTGTTATTATTATTTTTTTATATAAATATATTTAGGTTTTGCATAACCAACCCTGTGAAACTATAGCATGAAAACAAAGTGTTGCTCTAATAGTTATAGTGAATGAATTTTAAATCTATGTAATAAATATAAAAATTTGAACTCCAGCATGGTTTCGACACACACAGACATCAAGAACCAGCATATGAATCTCAACAATGGTGACAATCAACAAAATGCTTCATGCTGCTATGCATGCTGGGTAACACCATAGTAAAAACTCCCATCATGCACTGCAGTATGAAAATTATTGTCGCCACTGTTGAGGATCATATGATAAGTGTTTGTCTAAAAGCCTGAGCGGAAACAGTTCTTTTTTTTTTTTCAATATTGAAGCATTACAGTGTTATTTGTTTAAAAGGGCACTTTTTTTTTTTTGCAGATCTGTAATAGCTGAATGTCAGTCAATAAACCAAAGATAGAACCTTTCATGAGGTTTATTCACCATGAGTCATAAGCAGAAATCATAAGTTAATCTGCTACTTCAAAGTTTAATTCAGCGTTGCATAAATGTTTGCTGTGAAACAACATTGTAATTGCTTAAAAGCAAATTACTTTGAATTCTTAAAAGGGTCAAGAGACCAACTAAAGCAAACCTTGACCACAATTATGGTGGCATCGTGTTTTTTTTGTTTTTTTTCTTTTCAGTTGATTCCATCCAAGGCTGTGGCTGAAGTCTGTAGTTCTTCTGTTTCTCTTTTTTTTTTCAATGATGCCGCTTGTTAACAGCAGGTGTTCATCACTAACGCACAATCATCATTTAATTAGTCAATTAATTATCTCATTAACTTTAACTCTTTGAGGACTTGGGATTTGACTTGAGACTTGCTTGTGACTTGAAAGTCCCACTTCCGGATTTATGACACATTAGTATGTTAAATATTTTAACACACTGCCTGTGTTAAGAAGAATAACACACTGGTTGAGTTGAAATTAACACAAAATGTGTTGTCCTTAACTAGACACACAGGTGTGTTAAAATATAACACGTGTTGTTTTTAACACATCTGTTTTAAGAGTGCAGTTGGTCTTGGAGTTTGGATGGGGATATAGAAAGCATCATCCTCCATTTCTCTGAAACAAAGCATAAATCATAGATGCAAATCATATGTCATCCCACATTTGGATATTTCAATTGAACTAATACAGGCCTTGACATTAAGCATTCTCATGTGGTTGTCCTTCGGACAAGTAAATTTGTCATTTACTTGTCCAAGTATAAAAGTTACCGGAGAGATTTTTTTTTTTTTTTGAGTTATAAATATAATTATTTATTGTAGTTATACAAAACACATTTAGTTTATTTAGTTACATTTTTCTTTTTAAATAAAATAATAAAGTGTGATAACACTCTTATATTTTAAAATAAAAAGGGAGTGTTAATTACAAATATAATTATTTTACATTAAACTTAAAAATAAAATGCTAATATTTACTTCTTTTTTATATATATGAATTTTATATATGAATATGAAACTTAATTTTTTAATTAGTTCAATTTAATCAGACAATTAGTATAAGACGACATTTGGGCTGTTACCAAACAAATGAAATCAGTATCAACAAAATTCATCTTTGCAATTCAGAGGAAACACAGAAACTGCATCTGAAGTGGAATAGATATATTTACCCACTGTTAATGCAGCTCTGAGGGACATGGAATGCTTTAATCTGCAGTTACAAATGAATAAATAATGTTTTGATTCATAAAACACTGAATACTGATATTTGAAATTATTTAAAAAATGAAAAAATACTTTAAATGTGAAATTAAAACCACCAGTAGGTGGCATCAATTCACTGTTTAGAAGTGAGTCACTGCGACTGAACCGAATCATTTAAACGGTTGATTCATTCAGGCACGAAACGCCGTCATGTTGCTCAGAGACGCAAAACAGTGCTGTGGCTGTGTTTGGAATGATTTTTGTTGGTGAAACAGAGCGGAAACAGGAAATATGGTGTCTAAAGCGTAGTTTCTTAATGTTAACTTCTTGTTTATTGAACTGTCGCTCGATCTTCTTGTGAAACTATATGAAATTATATAAAAATATACATTTTCTGCTCCCATATCTTGAGCAGAATAATTTTATGATCATTCTTCATGCATTGTAGTACTGAATCATGCAGTGAAAGAACGCACTCGCACGTGCGGTAGTCTAACCTAGACGACTTTACGTAATGTTTGCGTGCACTCTGTAGGTGTGTTTTGTTTGATTCTTGCAATACACTCGTTAAAACAACAATTGCGAAATTATCGCAAATTATAGATATCGCACACCCCTATAACAAAGGCTATATCATAAATAAAGGCAGTCATTACTGTTTTTGGTATTGACTTTTTCAAGTTACTTGTCCGATTTGGCAAGTAAATTTCTCTTTCACTTGCCCGTCTAAAACATAAACTTGTCCCGGACAAGCGGACAAGCGTTAATGTCGAGCCCTGTAATATATACTCAACTGTACTGTCAACAAACCTGGAAGATGAGAGGCAGATGCTGCAAGTTCCGCTGAAACACTCTGAAGCTGGCTCTTTTTCTGAGTGAGGTACTGCTGCAGCCGATACATTTTGCTGCCTGGAACACACCGTTTCTGGAGGATGAATGCAGTATATCCATCTGCTCTGCTCTCCCAAATATCCCTCCAAATCTTGTCTGCATTAATCCCAAAGACAACCCAGTTATCATCTTTATTTCTCACGGGTGGTGCCACTGATCTTCCAGCTAAATATTTAATGAGGTCCTCGATTTCCTGGAAGCTTCTACTGTACTCAAGAAATGAAAGTAGGCTGTCCTTCTTGGGACCCTCTGGTTTAAACTGTCCGGCTCTCTCCTCATCCTCAGCCTTCTTACACTCTCAAAAAGGATGTGTTAATTAATAACACATTTTTTGTGTTATGGCCATTTTAACACATTATGTGTAATTTTAAGTTGATCATGTGTCAAAAGAAAGAGAGAGAGAGAGAGAGAGAGAGAGAGAAAAACAACACAATGTGTCCAACACAATATGTGTTAACTATCATCCAATCACATTGCTGCCTGCATCACTCCACAAGCTGTTAACCAAATTCGCGCCTCTTTTTTCATTGATAGATGACGTGGATGAACTCAGGTATATGGTCAGGTATATGGATTTCCTCACTAGAAAAGTAAAGCTCCCAGAGCGTTCTCAGAAGGTCCCACCGGTGTCAATGACGTTCCCAGAACATTTCCTGAGATGATGTGGAGTTCTTTAAAGGATTGGACAGAGCTGGGACCAAGTCAAGTCTCAAGTCAAATCCCAAGTTCTCAAAGAGTTAAAGTTGATGAAATAATTAAGTGACTAATTAAATGAAGATTGAGAATTACAGAGGATCAGATGTTGATGTTTTGTTGGTTAAAATGATGCCACCATCATGGAGATCAGTGTTTGCTTTAGTTGGGCTCTTGACCCTTGACTCTTGTGGTAGATCTCTCTCTGTAGCAATGCATGTGTTTTTGTAAAGCAGAGTGGAGATATTAGCTGCTTTTATGTGATGAGATAGTCACCATGCGATGGCTTGAATACAATCAAAAACTCTTTTTATTATTATTATTTTTTTTTATAAAAAGGTTTTGCATAATCAACCCTGTGAAACTATCGCATGCAAACAAAGTGTTGCTCTAATATTGTGAATGAATTTTAAATATATTTAATAAATATAAAAATTTGAACACCAGCAATATTTCGACACACACAGACATCAAGAACCAGCATATGAATCTCAACAATGGTGACAATCAACAAAATGCTTCATGCTGCAATGCATGCTAGGTAACACCATAGTAAAAACTCCCATCATGCACTGCAGTATGAAAAATTATTGTCGCCACTGTTGAGGATCATATGATAAGTGTTTATGTCTAAAAGCCTGAGTGGAAACAGTTCTTTTTTTTTTCCACAATATTGAAGCATTACAGTGGTGTTTAATAGGACACTTTTTTTTTTTTTTTGCAGATCTGTAATAGCTGAATGTCAGTCAAAAAACCAAAGAGAGATCCTTTCATGATGTTCACCATGAGTTATAAACAGAAATCATAAGTTAATCTGCTGCTAATAGGTTTGAGTCAGCAATGCACAAATGCTTGCTGTGAAACAATATTGCAATTGCTTAGAAAAAAAATCTCTTTGAATTAGTAAAAGGTACAAGAGACCAACTAAAGCAAACCTTGACCACAATTATGGTAGCATCGTGTTTTTTTTCAGTTGATTCCATCCAAAGCTGTGGCTGAAGTCTGTAGTTCTTGTGTTTCTCTTTTCTTGAATGATGCCGCTTGTTAACAGCAGGTGTTCATCACTAATGCACAATCATCATTTAATTAGTCACTTAATTATCTCATTAACTTTAACTCTTTGAGGACTTGGGATTTGACTTCAGACTTGCTTTTGACTTGAAAGTCCCACTTCTGGATTTATGACACATTAGTGTGTTAAATATTTTAACACACTGCCTGTGTTAAGAAGAATAACACACTGGTTGTGTTAAAATTGAATTAACACAAAATGTGTTGTCCTTAACTAGACACACAGGTGTGTTAAAATATAACACAGGTTGTGTTGTTTTTAACACATCTGTTTTTTAACACACTAATGTGTCATAAATAACAATTTGTGTCATAGATGTGTTATTCTTAAAGGTGCACTATTTAAATATATGAAGAATATCAACCTGTGTTAAGAAGAATAACACACTAGTTGAGTTGAAATTAACACAAAATGTGTTGTCCTTAACTAGACACACAGGTGTGTTAAAATATAACACAGGTTGTGTTGTTTTTAACACATCTGTTTTAAGAGTGTAGTCAAGAACATGGTATAGCCTATACATGATTCTCTAGCAGCCAGCAGAACGACTTGCCTCTGTACTTTCCAAACTGAAGCACATTCTCTTCCAGCACATCCTGTCTGTCTGACACATCTCCTCCTCTCATGAAGACAACAGAGCAGGCATTCTCCTTGACCTTGTCTTCACTTTCAGTGGCTGATTTGTCCTGGAGATTGGGGTTGTCTTTGATCCTCACTGTAAAAAGTGAATCTGTGCAGTTATTGCTTTAAGGAGGTATTTCAGTCTGATACTACATAAAATTCTAGTTTTGTTATGGTAACCTAGTTCAACTAAGAATACATAACATAAAACAAGAGGATGTTATTTCAACTTAAATTCATTATGTTGATCCAACACACAACTTCCAATAAAACTCTAAAAAAGTAAAATAAAACATTCAAAACAAGCACACCTGCTCCATGCTGATTAGTAAATTTTGGTTCAATGAGAAATTATGATTTGAAGTTGTCATATAGTTTAAGATTCCACAAAGTGAAAATCACAATTGACTGCTACTGTTCTGCACAATGGTAACCACTGAAAAAAAAAATATATATATATATATATAAAAAAAAACAAATAAAGGTAAAAAAAATAAAAATAAAATAAAATGTCACATGACTGGCAGTAACAAAACATTAAACACTAACAGATCTCTCTCTCACTTATTACAATCCAGTCTGACTTTATTTCTTTCATACTAAACTTCTTATTGAGAATTAACTGAAGTTTAGATGTTGATGTTTTATTGAACATAATCAAGAAGTCACTGTTGTGGAGATAAGTGTTTGTGTTAACTGGACTCTTGATCCTTGCATATTTAACATCAGTTTTTTTTCTGACTTCTGCAGCTGCGTGTTTCTGAAGCGCATTTGTTATAGCAATGAGAGAATATATAGTTATAGTTACTATATATAGTTGTGAGAGAAACTGATCAGATTATCTTGATTGCTTATTGATGATGATTCAATCATCATGTAGTTGTCAGATTCACAGATCATATCAGAAGTCTGGTGTTTGAGAATGTTAGCCGTTAGTTTCATGATAAGATGACAGTCAAGTATTGAGATTTTTCTCTATTTTGTTATATAGAAAGTGTTTTGAGCTGTCTCTTTTTGACTCACACAAAGATCAAGAATCAGTGCATGAATCTCAACAATGGTGACAGTCAATGCAAAACATTTTTTGAGACTTTAGTAGCTTGTTTTGTGATGTTCAGAGTTGACCAGAATATTTTGTTGACTGTCACCATTGTTGAAGTTCATACGCAGATTCATGATGTCTATGATCCAGTCCCAATAATTTCTGCGTAATGATTTAAAAGCTTATAAAATTTCAAAACAGGACAACACTTCAAAATGTGATACTAATAAATCTAAATAATAGACTCCAGATGTGAATTTGCGATCACTACTTGATGATAAAATCGTCATCTCATTAAGTTTTATCAAGCACTTTCGGCTGCATTAAATGTACTTAAACACACATTTACAGCAACCAGAGAAAAACTAATGCTAAAAACTCAAGGATCAAGAACCCAACTAAAGCAAATGGTTATCGCCACAACAGTGACTTCAAACTTTATAATTGTCAATAAAACATCAACATCTTCACTTATTAAGTAATTTTACCTAACTGGAGAAATCAAGTTACATCTACTAACAGTTATGCTTCAGTAAAACTATTTTTTTTTCAGGTTGGTTGAATTCAGTTATAATCAGTAACCTTTAAACATTTATTTCATGTAAACAAAACCAGTTATTGTAGATGTTACCAGTTGACGTACAATTTCTAAGTTGAACCGACTAAACATTTTTTCAGTGCTCTTGGCTTCATCTGAGGGATCTTGTCTCAGATATCCAGGTGGTCCTTTGCTGAAGCAGACTTTGATCTTGCCTGAGAAGATCACTTTCACCTTCATCCTGCTGTACTGTACAACTGTAAAACTGATTACAGTTGCATTAACACACTGAATTAATTAACACACTTCTATTCTGATTTAAATGATTTTATTTCTTAATAAATAAAACAACAATTAAATGTAACAGTTTATTCTGAAATAAATAATTTTTAAATAATGTAATTAATAATTTATTAAATAAATATATCAATAAATAAATGTATCTGTTTATTTTGTAAAATTTCATTAAAAACCATCATTTATTGTTTAATATATTTCACAATATCCTCTTTCACAGACTATTATTGTGTTTATTAATTATATATTTTTTCATAATAAAATGTTATTCATGTATTATACCACTAAATTGCACACACATATTTTTTTTTTGTAATTTAAATGTAATATGTGTGTGTAATATATATTAATTACATTATAAGTACTACATCATACTGCACTGTAAACATATATATATATATATAAACATTTTATTTAAGTACATAGTAAGAGATCAGTGATGAAACATTCACCTTTACAAACAAAGATACTCTTATAAAATAACAGCTGTATTTTATAAGAGTTTTTATCTTTATAATAGTTTGGTTTACTGTATTTTCATAATAGTTTGGCTTACTGTTTCCTAACGTCACAAACCATTCAACACAATTAACAATATGATTACATGATAATATACATGCAATTTAAATGATAAAATATATTAATGATAATGTACAGTGGGGCAAAAAAGTATTTAGTCAGCCACCAATTGTGCAAGTTCTCCCACTTAAAAAGATGAGAGAGGCCTGTAATTTTCATCATAGGTATACCTCAACTATGAGAGACAAAATGAGAAAAAAAAAATCCAGAAAATCACATTGTAGGATTTTTAAAGAATTTATTTGCAAATTATGGTGGAAAATAAGTATTTGGTCAATAACAAAATTTCATCTCAATACTTTGTTATATACCCTTTGTTGGCAATGACAGAGGTCAAACGTTTTCTGTAAGTCTTCACAAGGTTTTCACACACTGTTGCTGGTATTTTGGCCCATTCCTCCATGCAGATCTCCTCTAGAGCAGTAATGTTTTGTGGCTGTCGCTGGGCAACACGGACTTTCAACTCCCTCCAAAGATTTTCGATGGGGTTGAGATCTGGAGACTGGCTAGGCCACTCCAGGACCTTGAAATGCTTCTTATGAAGCCCCTCCTTCGTTGCCCGGGCGGTGTGTTTGGGATCATTGTCATGCTGAAAGACCCAGCCACGTTTCATCTTCAATGCCCTTGCTGATGGAAGGAGGTTTTCACTCAAAATCTCACGATACATGGCCCCATTCATTCTTTCGTTTACACGGATCAGTCGTCCTGGTCCCTTTGCAGAAAAACAGCCCCAAAGCATGATGTTTCCACCCCCATGCTTCACAGTAGGTATGGTGTTCTTTGGATGCAACTCAGCATTCTTTCTCCTCCAAACACGACAAGTTGAGTTTTTACCAAAAAGTTCTATTTTGGTTTCATCATTCTCCCAATCCTCTTCTGGATCATCCAAATGCTCTCTAGCAAACTTCAGTCGGGCCCGGACATGTACTGGCTTAAGCAGGGGGACACGTCTGGCACTGCAGGATTTGAGTCCCTGGTGGCGCAGTGTGTTACTGATGGTAGCCTTTGTTACTTTGGTCCCAGCTCTCTGCAGGTCATTCACTAGGTCCCCCCGTGTGGTTCTGGGATTTTTGCTCACAGTTCTTGTGATCATTTTGACCCCACGAGGTGAGATCTTGCGTGGAGCCCCAGATCGAGGGAGATTATCAGTGGTCTTGTATGTCTTCCATTTTCTAATAATTGCTCCCAAAGTTGATTTCTTCACACCAAGCTGCTTACCTATTGCAGATTCAGTCTTCCCAGCCTGGTGCAGGTCTACAATTTTGTTTCTGGTGTCCTTTGACAGCTCTTTGGTCTTGGCCATGGTGGAGTTTGGAGTTGGACTGTTTGAGGTTGTGGACAGGTGTCTTTTATACTGATATAGAGTTCAAACAGATGCCATTAATACAGGTAACGAGTGGAGGACAGAGGAGCCTCTTAAAGAAGAAGTTACAGGTCTGTGAGAGCCAGAAATCTTGCTTGTTTGTAGATGACCAAATACTTATTTTACCGAGGAATTTACCAATAAATTCTTTAAAAATCCTACAATGAGATTTTCTGGATTTTTTTTCTCATTTTGTCTCTCATAGTTGAGGTATACCTATGATGAAAATTACAGGCCTCTCTCATCTTTTTAAGTGGGAGAACTTGCACAATTGGTGGCTGACTAAATATTTTTTTGCCCCACTGTATATGCAATACAGTTAGTATTGCTAAAGTATAGCATTCAACTTACCTTCTCAGTTTGTCAGCTTAATTGCGTTATTTAAAAACTGTGTGTTTCGAATCACACTTTGGAGCAGTGTTTCCAAACATCTGTGCTTCGGAATCTCCACACCGTGTCAGTCATCCCTATCTGCAACTGCAAGTATTATTTGAGGTGAGTGTTTCATCTTTCTTTCGTTGTTTTGATGCCATTGATCAGTTCCTGCTTCTTTAATGCTTTGCTGAAGTCAATTTGATGGTTTTATTTAAAGCTCTTCATGTGCTGATCAAACAGATGATCAAGTGTGTCCGTCAGGAACAGGGGCGATTCTAGGATCTTTTCAACTGGGGGGCACAGGAGGGGCCACAATTAAAACGGAGGGGCCAATCTTGTGAATTTACACGTAGAAATGTAGATATCTAAATCATTTAAAGTTTAGTAAGCTTTAAAATCAGTAATAAACAGTGATACCTTATTATATTTTAATGGTATTTATTCACTGCAAATCAGAACAGTGAAATACAATTTGTATTAACTTTTCACTTTTCAGAAGTGAAAAACTGTAAAAGAATAGAAGAATCCAATCTGTGAATAGAGTACAACTCACCAAAATAATAAAACTCTACATTAATGCTTTAATGCAGGGCCGATTGAAGAGCTTATGAGTGGCAATTGGTGGTCAACAGAAAGCTGAGCACTGATCGTGCGTGCGTGCATGCGTGTGTGTGTGTATGACGGGACAACCTGGTGAATCCATGACACATATGTTGTTCCAAACCAGTGTGACTCTCTTTTTTTCCATGTTACAAAATAAATTGTGAAGAACGTTATGGTCCGTATATAATGAGTGTCAATGGTGATCAAAATAGAGCTCGATTTGTTTTCCATTGCCTTTCATTACAGTGGACACAACCCAGATAGCAAAATGACTCCGGATCGGATCCGCCCCGGAGGTACCACAAGTTCCGGAACGGATCCGCAAAACGGGTCCGTATCGGAGTCCACTTGCACAGTGCAGCGGATCCGGAACAGATAAGGATTACGGATCCGGACCGGATCCGGTCCAGACCCTATCCGTATCCGCTATTAAAGCGGTTCATCCGGCCCGGATCCGATCCGGACCCACTGATGAAGCAACGGATCCGAACCGGATCCGATCCGGACCCGTTGATGAAGTAGCTCATCCGGCCTGGATCCGAACTAGATCCGTTCATTAAGTGGGTCTGTACTGGGGATGGGAAAATGAAGCTTCATGAAGCCTAATTAAGCTTTTCAGCTTTTCAGCTTTTCAGCCAAGTGGTCCACAAAAGGGTTAATTTCTGGAGCCTTCATTTGCTCACAATACCACCTGGTGGCCAAAGAGTGTAAAACAAGCAGATATATTACAGAGAGAGGTGTAAAGTCCAGGGGTCAGAAAGTAAAAGTCCTCCCATGTGTTTATTCCACCCATGAACTCAGCAGCTGATTTCACCAGAGGAGGAATCAAGTCATTCCTTTCAAGTCACAAACGAGTCTCGAGTCAAATCCCAAGTCCTCAAAGAGTTAAAGTTATTGAGATAATTAAGAGACTAATTAAATGATGATTGTGCATTAGTGATGAACACCTGCTGTTACTAAGAATTACAGAGGATCGGATGTTGATGTTTTATTGGATAAAATGATACCACCATCATGGAGATCAGTGCTTGCTTTAGTTGGGCTCTTGACCCTTGACTTCCTGTGTTAGATCTCTCTCTGTAACACTGCATGTGCTGTTGTAAAGCAGAGAGATCAGTGCTGTGAGCAACTGTTAGTTGTTTTCATATGATGAACTAGTCATATGACGAGACAATCATCAGGTGCTGACCTGTTTACATCTAAAATATATATATATAAACAATATATATGTTTTGAATAACAATCCCTGTGAAACCACAGTATGCAATGAAAGTACTGCTGTAATATAGTGAATTAATTTTAAATCTATGTAATGCATACACATATTTAAACTCCAGTACTATTTAGACACACACAGACATCAATAACCAGCATATGAATCTCAACAATGGTGGCAATCAACAAAATGCTGCAATCCATGCTGGGTAACACCATAGTAAAAACTCCCATCATGCACTGCAGTATGAATAATTATTGTCACCACTGTTGAGGATTGTATTATAAGTGTTCATGTCTAAAAGCCTGAGCAATATAGTCCTTTTTTCCAATATTTAAGCATTACGATGGCATTTGTTCAATAGTACATTTTTGCAGTTCAGTAATAGCTAACTGTCAGTCAATAAACCAAGAGAGACACCTTCATGATGTTCATTCAAGTGACATAAAAGCCAAAAGTGTAAGCTCATCTGTTTCCTCAAGCTTTTACGTCAGCAATGCACAAATGTTTGTTGTGAAACAATATTGCAATTGCGTACACGCAATCCACTTTCAGTTATTAAAAGGGCCAAGAGCCCAACTAAAGCAAGCACTGATCTCCATGATGGTGGTATCATTTTATCCAATAAAACATCAACATCCGATCCTCTGTGATTCTCAGTAACAGCAGGTGTTCATCACTAACGCACAATCATCATTTAATTAGTCTCTTAATTATCTCATTAACTTTAACTCTTTGAGGACTTGGGATTTGACTGGAGACTTGCTTGTGACTTGAAAGGAATGACTTGGTTCCTCCTCTGGTGAAATCAGCTGCTGAGTTCATGGGTGGAATAAACACATGGCAGGACTTTTACTTTCTGAGCCCTGGACTTTATACCTCTCTCTGTAATATATCGGCTTGTTTTACACTCTTTGGCCACCAGGTGGTATTGTGAGTAAATGAAGTCTCCAGAAATTAACCCTTTTGTGGACCACTTGGCTGAAAAGCTGAAAAGCTTAATTAGGCTTCATGAAGCTTCATTTTCCCATCCCTAGTACAGACCCACTTAATGAACGGATCCAGTTCGGATCCGGGCCGGATGAGCTACTTCATCAACGGGTCCGGATCGGATCCGGTTCGGATCCGTTGCTTCATCAGCGGGTCCGGATCGGATCCGGGCCGGATGAACCGCTTTAATAGCGGATACGGATAGGGTCTGGACCGGATCCAGTCCGGATCCATAATCCTTATCTGTTCCGGATCCGCTGCGCTGTGCAAGTGGACTCCGATACGGACCTGTTTTGCGGATCCGTTCCGGAGTCTGTTGCTATCAGGGAAACATTTTCTTTTATGTTTCATGGAAGAAAGAAAATTATAAATGTTATGAATAACATGTGGAAGAGTAAATGATGACAGAATTTACATTTTTGGGTGAAATACCCCTTTAAAGGGATAGTTCTCCCAAAAATGAAAATTCTGTCATCATTTACTCACCCTCAAGTAGTTCCAAACCTGTATGAATGTCTTTGTTTTGCTGAACATAAAGGAAGATATTCTGAAGAATGTGGGCAACATAGCAGTTCTGGGGCACCATTGACTTCCATAGTATTTTTTTTTTCCTACTATGGAAGTCAGTGGTGCCCCAAAACAGCCTGGTTATAAACTTTCTTCAAAATATCTTCCTTTGTGTTCAGCAGAACAAAGAAATTCATACAGGTTTGGAACTACTTGAGGGTGAGTACACTCTTAAAACAGATGTGTTAAAAACAAGACAACCTGTGTTATATTTTAACACACCTGTGTGTCTAGTTAAGGACAACACATTTTGTGTTAATTAAATTTTAACACAACCAGTGTGTTATTCTTCTTAACACAGGCAGTGTGTTAAAATATTTAAGACACTAATGTGTCATAAATCCAGAAGTGGGACATTCAAGTCAAAAGCAAGTCTCAAGTCAAATCCCAAGTCCTCAAAGAGTTAAAGTTAATGAGATAATTAAGTGACTAATTAAATGATGATTGTGCATTAGTGATGAACACCTGCTGTTAACAAGCGGCATCATTGAAGAAAAGAGAAACACAAGAATTACAGACTTCAGCCACAGCCTTGGATGGAATCAACTGAAAAAAAAAACACGATGCCACCATAATTGTGATCAAGGTTTGCTTTAGTTGGTCTCTTGTCCCTTTTACTAATTCAAAGTAAATTATTTTTAAGCAATTGCAATATTGTTTCACAGCAAACATTTGTGCATTGCTTAATCAAACCTAGAAGTAGCAGATTAACTTATGATTTCTGCTTGTAACTCATGGTGAATGAACATCATGAAAGGATTTTTCTTTGGTTGATTTACTGACATTCAGCTATTACAGATCTGCAAAAAAAAAAGAAACACCACTGTAATGTTTCAATATTAAAAAAAAGAGCTGTTTCCACTCAGGCTTTTAGACATAAACACTTATCATATGATCCTCAGGAGTGGCGACAATAATTTTTCATACTGCAGTGCATGATGGGAGTTTTTACTATGGTGGTACCCAGCATGCATTGCAGCATGAAGCATTTTGTTGATTGTCACCATTGTTGAGATTCATATGCTGGTTCTTGATGTCTGTGTGTGTCGAAATAATACTGGAGTTCAAATTTTTATATTTATTACATAGATTTAAAATTCATTCACTATAACAATTAGAGCAACACTTTGCTTGCATGCTGGAGTTTCACAGGGTTGATTATGCAAAACCTAAATATATTTATTTATTTTCGTGTAATCAAGCCACCTCATGGTAACTATCTAATTACATAAAAACAGCTAATATCTCCACTCTGCTTTACAACACCACATGCATTGCTGCAGAGAGAGTTCTAACACCAAAGTCAAGGGTCAAGAGCCCAACTAAAGCAAACACTGATCTCAATGATGGTTGCATCATTATAACCAAAAAAACATCAATTTCTTATCCTCTGTAATACTCAATAACAGCAGGTGTTCATCACTAATGCACAATCATCATTTAATTAGTCACTTAATTATTTCATCAACTTTAACTCTTTGAGAACTTGGGATTTGACTTGAGACTTGACTTGGTCCCACCTCTGCCCAATCCTTTAAAGAACTCCACATCATCTCAGGAAATGTTCTGGGAACGTCATTGACACCGGTGGGACCTTCTGAGAACGCTCTGGGAACTTTACTTTTCTAGTGAGGAAATCCATATACCTGACCATATACCTGAGTGCATCCACGTCATCCACCAATGAAAAAAGAGGCACGAATTTGGTTAACAGCTTGTGGAGTGATGTAGGCAGCAATGTGATTGGATGATAGTTAACACATATTGTGTTGGACACATTGTGTTGTTTCTCTCTCTCTTTCTTTTTACACATGATCAACTTAAAATTACACATAATGTGTTAAAATGGCCATAACACAAAAAATGTGTTATTAACTAACATCCTTTTTGAGAGTGTAAATGATGACAGAATTTTCATTTTTGGGTGAACTATCCCCTTAATTCATCTGACTGCCTTGAAACATTAAACTGGGTTTTCCTGGGACATAAATGGTTTTTGGTGAACATCTTTTCCCTCCGATTATAAGTTGAGGAGAGTGAATTACCTGCTCGAATGGTTCTCCAATGAGACGTGGAGAGCAAATCCAGCAAATTAGACACATATTTAGCAGAGGTTATATTTACATCAAACTAGACTTATTATTTATCCATTATATGATTAATTTTCTTAAATATACACTCTTTCACAATAATAATATGCAAATTTATTATAATACTTAATATTGCTACAATTCTAAATTATTCTAACAACAATTTAATAAATTATTACAATTTAAAAATTTATAAGGACACAAATGTGACCCCGGACCACAAAACCAGTCATAAGGGTTTCAGGCTTTTGAGGGGTGTACGTGTATGCAAAGCCTACAAAATCTTATATCAATTGACAAACTGTAAAATATAACAAGTCGGGAGAGCCCTCTCTGTTATGAACACTACTGATCAAAATCATTCTAGATGCTGGCAGTGTGCAAAGCTACATCTGTCTGCAGGATTTTTAAAAATCAAATTTAAGACATTTTTAAGCCTTGCAAAAATTAATTTAAAAATAAAAATCAATACCATTTGAGCAGGGTAGGGCAATGTCTACCATGGTAACTATAAATACATGATTTAATTACAGTTGAGATAGGCCTACAGGTTTTCACAAAAACACAAAATATGTCTAAAATGATAAACCTCAGAAAAGAGATGAGTAAGAAGCATAAATTATTATATTAATTTAAGACAGGCTTATTGAAAATTAATTTTGATTCTCTGCCAGTAGGAGGCACTTTTGGAACGTCAAACATATAACGGTTTCCCCAGAAACGGCTGTAAACAAAGCAGTGCTGCACTCATGAACGCTACTTTATCAGATAAAGTAGAAGTTGAAATGCAATTGAAACTTTTCCGAAGACACTCGGTTCCTTTCAGAGATACATATAAAATCATCGTTGGGAGACTTTCGTTGGGAGACTGCAGCTTGCTATTCTCAGTCCTGGTTGTTGAGAATCAGCGTTAATTCTTCAAATACAAGCTGAAAGTTATTTGAATTTTTGAGTGACGGACATGTAGAAGGGTAAGGGCGCACTCGGGGGCCAATCAGCTTTCAGGGGGGGCAAGTGCCCCCATGGCCCCTCCCCTGTATACGCCACTGGTCTGAGGGTGTTCAATGTGCTATAGTATTCAGAATCAGAATGAGAAGGAATTTGTGTTTTTTTTTTCAGGAGCTCTTAGTACATATATACATACATATACATAGCAGTGGCATAGCCACGAGGGTTTTCAGATTTCCGATTGCTTTAAAAAAAAAAACAAACAAAAAAAAAAAACACTTTTAAGCCTTTATCACACTTCCGCGTTCGAAAAGCGGAAGATTCAAACAGTAGCGCGGGGCCGTTCACATGTCGCGCCTAAAAACGCATGGAAAACGCTAGGCGCGTGGCTTTCTCCTTCTTTCAAAGCGTTCTGTAGCTTGCACGCTTCCGTGGCGTCTGCCGTTGCTAAGCAACCTAGACCCGTGCTCTCCATGAAGACGCGGAAGTTTCAGCAAAGTATAAATGGATTTCCAGCACTAAAAATTGCTTGTGCTCTGCTACTAAATTTATTTAAAATGGCTATCCCTGTACAGCTATGATCAGCTGTTCCTCCATCTCGGCTGAGCTTTCAATGTTGTTACGAGAAAGGATGAAGCTGATTGGTTGGTTCTTGTCACATGACCCGTGGTGCACTTGCTGCATTCTGAAAAGTTGAAATGTTTTTATCTCGATGCACTGCGGATGCGCCTGCCACGCGTGAACATTGGACTTGAGTACGCAAAAGACGCGATATGTGAACGGCCCCTAAAAGAACTTCTGCTGCAGCCTCTATTAATGGCTGTGCCCATAGCACAGCATTGTTGTGGATTATTTATGTAGAATTCAGCACAGATATGTCTTCTAAAGTCACCAATCTCAGTTTACAACAATTAATTGAGTATTATGAAACCAAGGAATATGTTATCAGGATATCCCGATACATATTTTGTAACTTAAAACAGAAGCGTGCGAGCCATACTGTATGTGTATAGGCAATTCTTCACAGTCTGATCACCTTATTTCATTGCAGAACAGCGAGAAAACTATACAAACAACATATCACATTAAAAAGCATTAGAATCAGCCAAAGCTTAAAACATTATTTACGACTGAAGGCTGTATAGAAGGATTAAATTAAAGGTTTAGGGCAAACTAGTTTTATTAAATATAATGCTCACATTTTTCATGCGCTGACTTTATTATTTAAATAAAGAAATGTTTCCAGCCCGTAGATGATAATTAAAAATAAGTCTGATCATCTCAATCGAGTTATATTCTCCGTGATTGTGTGCAACGATTGATTGTCACTATACTGTGAACAAGAACGGGAGGTTAATCACAATAAATATAATGAAAAAATGAACAAAATAATATTAAAAATAAAATTAAATCAGTCTGAGTATTCCTCTGGCAGTAACTTGAGCCGCGTGCTCGTGCAGACACGAGTATACACCAGGCTTTAACTGTCATGCAGTATAAGCACGCTGCTATTCAGTTTCCAAACGCTGCACAAACACTTGAAAATGCTCACATTTAATATTGACATTATAGCCTACATGTAATATAGAGTGGCCCCCTCATTTTAAGAAAGGGCCCCCCAAAATTAAAATTCTGGCTACGCCACTGATACATAGATGCATACATATATGACATGGGAAAAGGAAGAACATTGAAAGCTGCAGTCCGTAAGTTTTACCTCTTTGTCGCCATCTCTGTTTGAAAACCTGCAATTGCAGCTGGGTGCGGAATTATCTTCCCTGCGTGGGGTGTTGCTCCAGCGCGGATGAATCTAATGTTTTGAGGTGAATATGTGGCTGTCAGTCACCGCACCGGTGTGGATACAGTATTTACTGTACTTCGCAATCACAGATTCTAGCCTACGTCTTGGAATATATGACCCAAATAAGAATTTTCACTGTATATTGTCATCTGAACAAGTAAAACGTCTGCCACGTTTGTTCTGACCAACTGAGGAAAAAAGCATTACCATAAATCACGCTACCGATGGTGATTAAATCTTACGATCGGTTAGCTCATATCACATCAAATCGTGCAATTAGTTTTTTTTAAATCTTAAAGTCCCCATGAAATCGAAATTGAAGTTTTTTGGCTTTTAGTATGAATATGTTAGCCTTAAGATTATCTGTAATCTAGTGTGCTCCAAAACAATGACAAAATGTGCATTTACAAGATATAAGCATTCAAAACTTACAGTCTCTCACTTCCACCAATATGGATCAACGATTTTGATGACATCACCCTGCACTTCAGCTTCTCATCAAACTTTGTCCAATCAAAGGCTCCCTAGAATTTGAAGCGTCTCGCCCCCTGCACTATAAATAGAAACTAAAGCTGCAGCTGAAATTGGTCACTTCTTCACAGAATTAGTGTTTTCTATACAGTGAACAAACAACCATTGGGTATCAAAAAAAGAAGGCGGGGCTGCTTCATATGTCCTGCCCTGTCTTCCTGTTTCAGTTAAAATGACATCAACACATAGAATAACGTTACGTGTTTCAAAGCACTTCAGTGGACCTTTAATGTTAACAAAATTAGCATTGCTACGTGTATGTAGTGTGTAGCATGTACAGTCTAATCTCTAATTGTCATACCATTCAAATTTCATATAAAGAAAAAAATCCAAAAATCCAATTATTCTTCCTTCGAACTGGTTCTCTTTAAAATACAAATCTTGTGTAATCCCACGTAGACATCAAGCGTAGTGTTAGTTCTGGCAGGTCGTGTTAGTCAAGCTCGCATCAGCTGATCCCCATCTACCTATAGGAATACGACACCTATCTAAGCATCCATGTATAAGGTCCCTCGGTATTATCAGCAGTTTTCGCATTGCTCAATAGTTAATTAAATGGAGAATTCGGCAGGCAAAACACCATCATCACTAGGAATCGGGAATTTAGTGAGTGGAATTCGTTTCCCCTATGGACTCACCTCCGATTCATTCAAGTTCGTTAACTTGAACACATGAATTCACCGCATTAATCATAAGCTGCCTGATTCGGAAGTGACTGAGTTAGCATTACTTCACGCATTGCTACATTATTGAAATGGACTCCACGAGTTATGTGACCGAGTCTTGAAAAAGTTCAGATGGGAACTTCATCCCTAAGAATATCAACAGATCAAGCATCCTCGCCACAGCTGCTATGTTTCACTCTCTCGAACGTCTTCACAAGCTAAGTTCCTTTTAATGCTCTCAGGTTACTGGCAAGATGCGTGTTGCTGTGGCTATCCGCGTTGCTTAGGCTCATTTAGTTATTTAGTTGGCAATGTGCGGTACTGTGTTACTGGCATACGCTTGTCGTTGCAATATGCTGCGCTTAAAGGGGGATACAATGCCATTTCATGCATTCTGAGTTGTTTACACTGTTAAGAGTTGGATTGTTATGCGCGTGCACGCACTCAGTGATCCGAGCGAGAGCAAGAGCGCCGCTCAACGCATTTCGTTCATGGTTCGGAAGTCATCGGCAGTGCTGCAGTGAGATGTGAATGATGCAATACTACACTATAGGTTCTCAAGATTAACATGAGATTGGCCAAAACTGTGTTATGTCCTCTTTAATCTAGTCAAGTTGCTTTTATTTTATAGTCTTACAGCACAGATTTAAGCAGCAGAAAATAACGACCATGTTGCAAACAGAATTTCTGCCGCTGCGCAGCTCCAAGAGAAAATGGTTAACGGTCGTTGTTCAGTTGAAGTTGTCTGCGCCGAAAACCTTGGCTGCTGACATGCTGCCTTGCTGCTTTTCAGCCAATGACTTCGTAGGCAGCGTTTGTTCATGAAGGTCATGAAACTGATATCGGACAAGTTTCTGAGGCAGCTTAACGGTTCAATGAAATAGAACAAAACAGAATGAGCTTTGTCGATAACCAAATGGATATTTAATTACTTAATACTGATTTCTCGCTAGAAATAACTTCAGACACCATCTTTATTTTGCTCAACCACACAGGATTGTAGGTATCAAGGCAGTGAAGGATACATCTATTGTCTTTAATAATCGACCAAATGAAGGTATCTCAGGAGGCAGGAAGTAAGGCTAACATTGTATTCGACGTGTCAAGATGCCTTCGTTCCTCGCAATGTGTCTTCCAAAGGCAACATTTTCCAGTTTCGGATGCAGCCTTCAGTTCAGCGTTGATTCTGCTCTGGTATCAGACACGCTTGTTCTGTCTAGTCGTATTGGAAACATGCTTGTCTTAAGCTCTTGGTTGTATTGGGAACATGCTTGTTCTTAGTTATAGTTGTATTGTCGGAAACACGCTTGTCCCACAGCTATCTGGTTGTTATTTGAAAATGCTTGTTCTAAAAGCTGTAGTCGTATTGGTAACATGCTTGTTCTTAAGCTATCTGGTTGTTATTGGGAACATGCTTGTTCTTAAGTTACAGCTGTATTATTGGGAACATGCTTGTCCGGTCTTTATTTGGAACATGCTTGTTCTTAAAGCTGTAGTTGAATTGGAAATATGTTTTTCTTAAGCCTATCTGGTGTTATTGAGAACATGTTGCTTAAGCTTTTAAGGTATTGGCAACATATTCATTAGGCCATCTGTTGAAGGCAACATGCTTTTTGTTACAGGTTATGTGGGTTTTACCAAAATATTTGTTTTGGTCATTGGTTAAGGGCAACATTCATGTTGCTTAAGGCTTTGAGATTCTGCTATCAGTTTGTGTTGGGGGATATCAGCATAGGGTTTAGTTTTGGGAGATTATCTCTGCTCTCCCTGCTTTCATCCATGCTAGGCTGCATGGATGCGCAGGGAGTTCTTGCCCAGAACAGAACCATACCGCCAATCCAAACTGTATGCCAATCATCTTTGACGATAGTGATCCTGACAGAAATCGAGTGTAGCGTTAGTTCTGGCAGGTCACGTTAGTCAAGCTCGCGTCAGCTGACTCTCAGCTGATTCCCATCTACCTATAGGATACGACACCTATCTAAGCATCTATATATAAGGTCGTCAGTATTATCAGCTGTTTTCTTATTGCTCAGTAGCTAATTACCCTCCTCCATCCCCAACTCCTCCTCTGTCAGTCAGGATCCAGCCTTCTGATTCTCTCTTGAATCAGACTAATTCAAAAATGTGTACATAAAATTACTGAACTTTAACAATATCTGCAATACTCGCCATACTTGCCAGTCTGATGTTAGTCAGAGGGTGTAGATAGACTAATACCTAATTGCCCAACTGCTTGCTTATGTAGGGTGACCATGTTTTAGTTTTCCAAAAAGAGAACAGTAGGGGGCGGGGTTCGTGGGCAGGGTTTCACAGTATACACTATACGTAGCAAGTTTTTTTGTTTGTTTGTTTGTTTGCTTATTTTGTTTTTAGAATAAATAGAAAGCAAACAAGTAGATAGAACAGAAAAAGAATAGATAATGTTAGTGTTAGAAGGTCCTTATTTATAATAAATAAAAAGGAAATAAGTAGAAAGAGATGAAAGATGAAAGAGATGTGTTTTCAGCCGTTTCTTGAAAATATTAAGGACTCAGCTGCTTGGATTGATTCCAGGTCATTCAGCTGGTCATCTTTGTATACTTAATTATGCTCTTTCTCAGGTACTGAGAAACGAATAATAAAAACAGGTAATAATTTCTGTGCTAGCTGTTTAAGCTATAGATGGCTTGGGGGAAAAACTGTTTTTATGCCTAGATGTTCTAGTGCACAGATCCGTAGCGTCCTAAGCTCATGATCACCTGTGGCAGTATGTACTGCTATCCTGCGATTCTGATTGGTGGTGTGTCGTCAGTCTTGCTGCTCTATGTTTACACATGGATAAATGTGTGCTCTTTGAGTTCACAGTGTGACTCCTGAGTTAATCATATTGTGTACTTGTGTTTTCTGAATGGAAACATGGTGAGGGGTGAGAACCAGAAGGGCGTAAGTGACATTTCACCAACTTTACAGGAGAGCCAAAACAAAATTTTTACCATAGTTTGATCTGACTTTGTGTACTGATTTCAATTGTTTATAATACAGATTTGTACACTCATGGATGACAGTACTTTTGCCAGTAGAAAGAGCTCATTAAGAGCTTTCATTAGATGTATATATCTCTGTTTCACCAAAAATGTCACTTATGCCCTTCTGGTTCTCACCCCTCGATGGTTAAACCTGCAAAATGAGGGCATTTAGAATTTTGCAGGAAATATTAAGAACATTTTTTTATTTGTTTGTTTTTGATGAAAAAGTTTAGACAATTTTTGATGAATGTTTTGTTAATTTAATGAAATTAGGCCAAATGAATCGGTTATAGTGTGTTAGCAATTGAGAAAACTATTATACTAATACTATTATATAACAATAGCACTGAGATGAATGTGATAGTTCACTCTTTGCTAATTAGTACATAAAGTTTTTCGTACTTCCCAAAGAGCTACATAGATACAAAAAAAAAAAAAAAAACAAGCAAAACTATAATTTCATCTTTAATATGGAACTCCTCAATAACTTATTTTATTATGGCTACTTGATGAGAGGGCATAACTCACAAAAAATATTCTATGCACCATGCTTATATACTACACACAGTCTGGTCTGACAAATGATCTGTATCAGTATATCAGAAATGAACACCTCAATGGAGATTTTCTGGTCAGTACGCCTACTTTGTGTTGTTTGGCCAAGTGTACAGTGTAAATGCAGATATTACGGTAGATATGGGTCACTTTTAAAAGATGATGTAAGCTGGTCATCAAAAACATCAGCTATAGTCAGCAAATTGGAATTAGGCATCAAGATCCGCAGGATAAATGCAGCCTGTGTGTGTGTGTGTGTTTGTTTGTATGTTCTTTAAAGCTTCAGGCATAAAGGTTTTTAACTTTAACCACAGAGTGTTACTCCACATCCACTGAGTATCATAACTACACTCTTAAAACAGATGTGTTAAAAACAACACAACCTGTGTTATATTTTAACACACCTGTGTGTCTAGTTAAGAACAATTATAACATTCAATTTCAATTTTAACACAACCAGTGTGTTATTCTTCTTAACACAGGGAGTGTGTTAAAATATTTAACACATTAATGTGTCATAAATCCAGAAGTGGGACTTTCAATTCACAAGTAAGTCTCAAGTCAAATCCCACGTCCTCAAAGAGTTAAAGTTAATGAGATAATTAAGTGAATAATTAAATGATGATTGTGCATTAGTGATGAACACCTGCTGTTAACAAGCGGCATCATTTGAAGAAAAGAGAAACACAAGAACTACAGACTTCAGCCACAGCCTTGGATGGAATCAACTGAAAAAAGAAACACGATGCCACCATAATTGTGGTCAAGGTTTGCTTTAGTTGGTCTCTTGTCCCATTTACTAGTGTAAAGTAATTTGCTTCTAAGCAATTGCAATATTGTTTCACAGAAAACATTTGTGCATTCCTGAATCAAACCTAGAAGTTGCAGATTAACTTATGATTTCTGTTTATAACTCATGGTGAATGAACATCGTGAAAGGATCTCTCTTTGGTTTTTTTGAGTGACATTCAGCTATTACAAATCTGCAAAAAAAAAAAAAAAGTGCCCTATTAAACAGACACCACTATAATGCTTCAATATTGAAAAAAAGAACTGTTTCTGCTCAGGCTTTTAGACATAAACACTTATCATATGATTCTCAACAGTGGCGACAATAATTTTTCATACTGCAGTGAATGATGGGAGTTTTTGCTATGGTGTTACCCAGCATGCATTGCAGCATGAAGCATTTTGTTGATTGTCACCATTGTTGAGATTCATATGCTGGTTCTTGATGTCTGTGTTTGTCGAACTAATACTGGAGTTCACATTTTTATATTAATTACATAGATTTAAAATTCATTCCCTATAACTACTAGAGCAACACTTTGTTTGCATGCTGCAGTTTCACAAGGTTGATTACGCAAAACCTAAACATATTTATAAAAAAAAAACAACAACAAAAAAATTTTTTTAATTGTAATCAAGCCACCTCATGGTGATGATCTCATCACATAAAAACAGCTAATATCTCCGCTCTGCTTTACAACACCACATGCATTGCTGCAGAGAGCGATCTAACACAGGAGTCAAGGGTCAAGAGCCCAACTAAAGCAAACACTGATCTCCATGATGGTGGCATCATTTTAACCAATAAAACATCAACATCTGATCCTCTATATATATATATATAATTCTTAATAACAGCAGGTGTTCATCACTAATGCACAATCATCATTTAATTAGTCACTTAATTATTTCATCAACTTTAACTCTTTGAGAACTTGGGATTTGACTTGAGACTTGACTTGGTCCCACCTCTGCCCAATCCTTTAAGAACTCCACATCATCTCAGGAAATGTTCTGGGAACGTCATTGACACCGGTGGGACCTTCTGAGAACGCTCTGGGAACTTTACTTTTCTAGTGAGGAAATCCATATACCTGACCATATACCTGAGTGCATCCACGTCATCCACCAATGAAAAAAGAGGCGCGAATTTGGTTAACAGCTTGTGGAGTGATGCAGGCAGCAATGTGATTGGATGATAGTTAACACATATTGTGTCGGACACATTGTGATGTTTCTCTCTCTCTCTCTGTCTTTTTACACATGATCAACTTAAAATTACACATAATGTGTTAAAATGGCCATAACACAAAAAATGTGTTATTAATTAACACATCCTTTTTGAGAGTGGTTTTTGTCATCAGAAACCTCTTCCTCTGTTGTGTGGGTGTTTTTTCCTCAAGACATTATCAGAAGCTTGATATTTTAAAGCTTAATAGATTCAGCTGTGGTTGTATATTTCCTGATTTCTCATCAGAATAAATGTATTATGCATGTAACAAACCACCTCAAATATAACATGGAGTTTTACTTTGTCTTACTGAATGGATCTGCACAATATATTTTGGAGCAATTAAATTGACAATTTTGTTGGCATTACTGGAATCTCAATATCACGATTGAAGTCTTTTTTATCTGAGCATTATAACTGTAATATTAAATGAAGAAGTGTCATATCAGTCGCAAGGTTCAGTACTGTTTAACATTCAGTACGAGTTAAACATGGAGTTATCTTTTATTGTTTCACTGATGATACTCAGTTTCATATTTCCTCAAGGTAGCCTTCTCTAGATGATATTAAAGCTGGATGACCAGTAATGTCCTGCTGCATGTGCTACAGCTGTACATAGGCCTCTGTAGGCAACACCTTCAGCCACAACAAGCTGGCTTTGAGCCCCAGTCTGTTGTCTGGCCAGTCTTGCTGGACTCAGCAGAGCTCCTTCATTGTGCAGTCTTCTGCTCATTGACTGAAACACATGGAGACTCACTCTAGTCCTTCCATCTCTGGCTCATTCCCAGCAGCTGCGCTCTTGATCACTGAAGCACATCGGCTCCACTGTGACTTTCTGAAGATGTCTATAGAGGATTATGGTCAATGCAATGAGAATATCTTTCATGTTTCTTATTGCATCACAAATGGAAAATGGTGTGAATTTCCAACCCGATCTCACTCCATAGAAAATGTTGTAAAATTTCTCTAGCAAATCCTAGTGTTTTTGAACCATACTATAGTAAAGGTACTACAGTAAATTGTACTAGCTTATGAATGGTAATTTGCTGTGGTAATTCTACTATAGTAATATAGACAAATTACTTTAGCCATTACTGTAGTACATTTTCTAACATTCTAGTATAGGATACTACAACATATACTGTACTAACACAACACATACAAATTCCTTAAAATGAACAACACCAAACAACATCTTAAGAAGTATTTTATTTTTTTTTTCTTGGCTGCGTTTTTGCCAGACATCAGGTGACCCGACATTTCCCCGACATTGCTGTCAAGCAGAAATCGGAGTCTGGTCTTGGCATCCCCTGAAAAAACACACACATAAACATACACACAAGTTAATTTATTACTGGTAAATGCACTTTTTTTGAGTCTTAATCACAATTGTTATTGACTCTTACTTGTTATATCCTAAGTCTTTCTTGGGATGCACGGCTTAACTGGAGTGTCTTTTGATGACTGAACCCCAGTCACTGAATGTTTTCAGGCTCATGTCTCTATTGATGCAGAGAAGCATCAGGAGTTGACTTGACAGGAGTAGGGCCTAGCACAGGCAGTCCTGACTGCAGAAGACTCTCCAGCCTCTGCACAATTCCTGGCAGCTCTATCTGAAAGAAAGGCAAAGATTACTGACAAATACACAAGTCCAGTCTAGTCTGAACTTTGGGTGACTTAACACAGATACAAACAGATGTGGACAAATTTGTTGGTACACTTACAGTTAATTAAAAAATGCTTAATTCCTCCTAAAGAGTGATGACATTAAACACAAATGTCTCATGTGTATACCGTATGCCTCCAACAGGATAATAACCCAAAATATGCAGCTAAAAGTACACAAGAAACATGCAGTCTGGAGAAGGCAACCCTTGTGTGTTGGAGATTGCTACGGGATGCAAAGATTTTTATATACATATTTTTTAAAGCATACCTTTAATCTTGAACTATATCCATGCTAGTGAAGTGCTGCTGCTTCTTTTTTTCATCATTGGGCTTGAGTGTTTCCTTTAAAAAAGAATAATAGGATAAAACATGTAAATACTACAGATTTGAGTGATGTACTGTAGAAAGAAAAAAAAATGCACCACTCCCATTTAAAAGCTATGCATTTTTTCTGCCTTCAGTGCAAAAGCTGACAAAATACTATTGAACTTTTTTATTAAATATCATATTACATCATATAATTAAAGTGAGAAAAAAAACTGTCTTCTACTAACTGTAATTACTCTTAGCTAAACATCTTCCTTTCCTACCAGTCTTAAATCCTTTATTATTTTCATTTCATTGTCATTGTATTTGGCCATCATTTCAACCAAAACCTGTTAATCATCAGCATGCAGATAATAGTTTACTGGGTCTTTAATGCGTAACGTAAAGGCATTATCTGTATCTTTTTTTTTTTTCATTATTTTTTTTTTTAATCCCACGGCACACCACTAAGCATTAAAAAAAAAAAAACAATAAAATAAATAAAAAGGGATAGAAAGGAGAAAAGTTATTTATTTATTTATTTTTCCCAATAATTAAACATTGCATCATCGGAGTTGGTATCTTGGCTTTATATATGATCAGACACTTGCACTTAAAATTCTGAAAATCATACTCAAATAGGGTCAACAAGGTTTTTGACGACCGAATGACAAAGATGTGTTTTGTCAATCATTAGAACGGGCGCATCTAAGGCAGTAATTTAATAGCATCACGTTTTCATTAGTTTGCAGGTTATAAAGTTTATTGTAGCTATATTGGTGCTCAGTTTCTCTTGTTGTTTAATATATTTGGCCAAAATCTCACCATATTGAAGACAAACAGCTATGCACAGGATATTTAAGACAAAAAACGTACAAAAGTGTATTGGCTACAACTACTGGCAAATGCCAAGACTCTTCTCTGTTCTTTAAACACACAACAACACTAGCCTTTAAAGAATAAAGGAATTTTTTATTTCTTGAGTAAAGCAAACGTTGTACTTAATCAAACATCAGTTCTTTATTTACACTTACACTGTGAAGAAGTAGACATCTGTCTTTCAACTGTGCATCGTGACACTTCATGCTGAATGGAGGCGGGGGGGATGATAATAATAAAGAACTGATGTTTGATTAAGTACAGAGCATCTGTCTGATAAACACAAAAGCTTCGAGAGCAGACTTCAGTTTTCTGGCGTCTCTGCTGAACCACTGCAAATAACCAGTCTTGATAGTGACGTACAGAATCATATTTTAGTCATCTGTGGCAGAATCTGGTGTCCACTGGTGTTCATCCTGCTTGTGTGAGAGAACACACAAATCTGTAACAACAAATCACGATTCACCAAAAACTTTAGTACTACTTCTTCTAAATTTACAAAAAAAGATAGGAACAACCTCATGTCCGTGAAAAAGCACAAACGGCCTTATAAATGTGTTCAAATGTTATGTTTCATCTTATCACGATAATAATGATATATTAAATTTAATTCTAGATTAAATCTGGTGAGAGTGTGTCTAACAAATTTGTTTTAGGTTAAATTTATATTATTTATATTTAAATAACTGATGATTAGGTTAAATAAGTGATACATAGTTATGATTAGATGTATATTTCATCTTAAATATATGTTTGATCATACAGTCTGAACAGCTCTATAATCTGGCTCTGTATGAAAGCTGTTTATTGTGACTGAGCTGGTTTATTGAAGGGCAGAGAGGACTTTTTTAGGCCTGAAAATCACAGTTTTTGTTTTATTGAAGAGCAGAGAGGACTTTTATTTTGCTCTGGCGGCGTGACGTCATAAGGCTGCGCGCGCTCCCGCGTCTGTTGTGATTCGGCTCAAGAAAGGTCTGTTTAAAGTATTTAAACTGATAGAACCCGTTGTTTTTAAGCGATGCAAGATTAATTATTTGCTATTGAATGTAACATTATAATGCTTTATCTAACATTAATATACGTTATTTTGTGTGAGTAAACGCACGCGCACAGGAGTAACAGAAAAGGTGCGTCTCATTTCGCTCCCTGTGTCCTGAATCAGTTTATCATAAACAACAATTAGCTCACTTCTAACTAGCGACGGAGAAACGGAGCTTTTTGAGACTCGATTGAATCGGTTGCTTCTCAAATGATTCAGTGACTCGATTGAATCGGTTGCTTCTGAAATGATTCAGTGATTCGAATCTCCGCTCGTGGCCGTCACCTGCTGGTCAAACTGTGTAAATACAGTTTTGCATTGTTTGTAATGTAAATTACAAACCAGCTGAAAATGTTCTCATGCTAGTGTAATTTAGTGTATATAATCTACAAATTCTGATTTACCGTATATACATCACAACTAAATATTAAATATATGTATAACTTGTGCTCTTTTATGAATTTTGAATTTTATGAATTTGAATTTTATGAGTTTTTTTCCAATTAGGTGATTTAACTCTGACTCCCTTACTAGTGTGCTGACTACTGAACGAGGGAGCTGATGGAGAGATTTAGTTTGGGTTTATTTTTCTCTCTGTTCATTGTTCTCTTCATCTTAAACGCACAGAAAAACTCCTGCTGAAGCGACTGAGATCCACGTGACACTGTTATAAAGATGGCGATTATTAAAGAGGAGAGTGAAGACTTCAGGATTGAAGCAGTATTTAGTCTGAAACAAGAAGAGACTGAGGAACAAACAGGTTGGTTTTCTTTCTCAAAGCTCAACTCACTCATCTGATCCAGTTATTAAAACGTCCAGCTCTGTTTCTGAAGAATGTGGTATGAGTGTCTTAATTAAAGAGGTTTTATTTGACACGGAGCCTCATGTGGACAGACATGTTGAGATCACGTGACCAGACAAATACTAAGTGCACCTGAGAAGATGTGTTGGACATTTGTTATTTTGACGTCACCCAGTAAATCAGCAGAAATAACACAATTTAGAGAAGTGATAGTAACATTAAACCATATATCTACTTAACTGAAGATAACAAAAACCATTCATTTCTATTAGGGATGCACTGATAACAAAGACTATACATGTCACTCGTATAGTTTTGAATGGGGAAAAATACAACGCTCTATACATAGTAACTTGGGTAAAGTTGGTTTTACATTCGTACATTCACAACATTCACACATTTCCGCGTTCAGTAACTTTTTAATTATTTGTGCAATAAAGTTATTTTTTGCAAATTCTAATCAGCGACATCGTCAAACTACTACATTTTTTTTCACAATCGATCAGAATGGCCAAGTATTGTTTTAATGTCATACTTACTTGTGAATGTCCGCTGAATGTTCAGTGTAGTGTGTTTAACAAACTAATTGAATGCAATAGTCCGAATGTGCGAATATAAAACCAACTTTACCCAAGTATACATAGTATACTCTCGCTGTCTCTGGGTTCATTCTATCAGCGAGCTTATGGTAACAATGATCATACCATGTTGTATCGCTTGAGTAACTCTTAGTTTAGTTTTATTATTTGTGAGGTTTATCTGTCAATCAGAATCATGAAAGTTGCGTTTGTTGCTATAGCAAACAGACATCGGGCGCATTTTCTTTCAGAATCATCATTCGCCGATAGAAAGGGAAAGTTAAATACTGTAGCATTTTATTTTATGAAAATATGATAAAGAAGCTCACATCCTGCAAAGGTGAGACGTAAAATGTTACCCCATACATTCACACTATGCTACACAATAGCACTTTTAAACCCTTTTTTTAAAAATCTTGGCTTACATAGGCTACCCTAGTGAAAAGTAAATGTACTAAAATGTATTTGAAATAAATTAATTTCATGCTAAGTATACCACAAAATACTTTTGTAGGCTACTTAATAAATATACCCTGCAATTGTACTTTTAGGCCCAGTTTCACAGAAGCCTATGCCATATGTCTTGCCATAGCATCATTAAACTAACATCTAACAAAAGTGAATTTTTTTTTTGCCATGTAATTTGCCCCTGACTAAGTATATAAAGAATTTAGAGGAAGCATTTAAATAATCCTGCGCAGAATCGAATCATTAATCAAATCGCATAGAATTTGTGAATCGAATCAAATTGAATCGTTCTGAATTTGCAAAAATTATTCTTGAATCGTATCGAAACCCTATGAATCATGCATCGAATCGATTCGCTGTTTACCCAAAGATTCATAGCCCTACTTTTGACCCTCTGGGGTCTGAGGGTGTTTTGGAGCCCTGGAGAAGTTTTGACATGCCCTGACATTTGTGTTTTTTCAGTTTCTAAAGAAGATATTAATGGCTAAAGTCTAGTAACATTGTATTCAGCACAAACTGGGCTACAATAATATGTGAGCAGCATGAATGTACATGTTTGTGTTTTTGAGAAAACAATGTTTATGCGTGGTTAGTGAAAAACTAAAATGTTGAAGTCACTGAAATAAGGCCATAAAACACATACAGAGCATTTGTTAACCAGACTTTTGGGAAATAGGTGTGGTAGACTAGAGTTTTTGCTACAAAATGATGTGAAAATGATACTGCTCACTCATTCACAGAAAACAATATATTGATTTAACTTCTGTAAGACATGATTTGTATTAGAAGGCCATATGTGAGGGAGTGACAATGGCCATGAATATTTAGTGTTTCACACCTGAGAGACAAAGGGCCTTCCATAATGGGCCATCAATATGAATGTGACTGAGGCAGGTAACAAAGAATGTGAGAAGAGTAAAATAATGGGGCATTATTTGTATTTTATTTACAACACAGTATAATCAAAATATTCACAGTGAAGGTCAAAGACACTGTAGTTTGTTGAGCACATTGATCTAAAGACAGAGACTTGAACAGTTATGCACCTTTGTGCCATTGCTGACAACAAATCCTGTGCAAATGTTGAAACAAGTAAACCATACCTGATATTTCCAGTGTCTGCTGCTGCTTTCCATGGATTCAAGAAAGAAAAAAAAAAAAACGGCCACATCATCAGTGGTCATGAAGGTTATTTTAACATATTTTATGTAAAATATCAGCCCAATGTAGTTGAACATCTGATAAGGATTGCGTTTACATGGACCCTCTTAATGCGATTATAATGAGATTTTGACAATATTGCGATTACACTTTACCTCATGTAAACGCAATAATTCAATCTAAATAATGCGATTAAGCTCATAATCGCAGCAAGCATAATCGTATTAACATAGGTGGTGTATGCCGATTTTAATTGAAATATACAGGCATGTAAACACCTAAATCGCAGTATTGCCGCTCTGACCAAAGTGTGCATGTGCTTGTGACATACATGAATGACGTGACACACACCTGCAATAATACGGAGACTAGAAACGATGGCGGGGAAGAAAGCATCGCATTCTGGGGAAATCACAACTCGCTACCACCAGTCTCTGTTCCTTACCCTCATCCAGAAACGGCGAGTAGAACACGACGGCAGTGTAGGCAAACTAATTTCCATCACATTTCTATGGCGCCGAAAAGGCATGGAATACAACAACCAGACAAAAGTGTTTTGCATTAGATGAAAATAAATTAAAACAGCGGCCAGTAACACACCTGCTCTTTCTGAGTCCATCATTTGTGCTGTGCAGTGGGGTATGTGAATAATGGCAGTAAAAAAAAAACAATTCTTGGAATAATGGAATAACGAATCATGGAAATTGCATGTAAACGTGAGTGAAGAGGTTTGCTCTTGACATGTAAACATCATAATGCGATTAAGTCCATAATTGCATTATTCGTGCGCATGTAAATGTAGTAATTGGTACATCACTCTCAGAGAAGTGAAATCTTCAAAGTATCTGGTCACCCCAAAATGCTCTTATGTTGATTTTGATTGCTTCCATTGTCCTCGTTTGTAAATCGTTTTGGATAAAAGCATCTGCTAAATGGAATGTAAATGGAATGTTGATATATGAGCAACTATATTACATTAGCAAACAGTAATATTGGCCACTCATTAACTCCTAAATAAAAAATATAAAAAAATGATTTTATAGTCATACACAAGTTTGCTTTGTATGTATCATAGGCTACAATACAAAAACATTTTAATATCTGGGAAACTAAAATTATTATTGTTAAGCACGTTATAAACATCTACATATATTTCGCAGTAAAGTTTTGTCTAGACATTCTTTATCTTTCATAGTGTTTTTATAGAATATTAAAAAATCATCCTGGTGTTGTGAGACATTTAGATGCAATGAATGAAACATACTTCGTAATGTTTCACTTGATTATACATTTAGTCAGGAATTATAGTTTGGAAAAAGTCAAACTAGTAAAATGTGTACAAATAACACAATAACAACTAATGCAAGTAGGTTAATAAAAAAAAGACTTACTTGTGTAAATGATATCCTCCGCTGGATCAAGCCGCCACATTCTTATGAGGAGGTAAATTCTGGATTATTCCTCTCAGCGCATCGTCTTCTGAGGTAAATTCTCAGAAGAAGAAGAAGTGAAAATGCATGTGCCCTGGGTTTATCAGTATCCTTATGTTGCAATTTTCTATATGATGTTTTATTAACAAGGTTCGGGAGGAGCACGATCAGATAATCAGTCTGGTGCAGGTGGAGCTCGTCAGCTAATCACCTTAACAAGCATATCAGGTGTGTATATATACAGCCAACTCACCTCTGTTCTATGACAGTTTTCCAGTCACTCCTTACGAATCGGGGCAGCAACCACAGCAGCTAAAAAAGGCCTCTCACAGCAGCAGATCCAAGATCTCGGTCGATGGTCATCAGACGCCTTCAAGAGCTACATCAGGACCAATCATCTTCACGTAAAGAAAGCCCATCTTACCCTGATCAGTTAAATGACACGAAATACCGCCATCGCAGTGCCCTGCTAATTTGATACTGCAGCCGCAGTGCCCCGCTTAATTCGATACTGCCACTGCATTTCCCCGCTCATTTGATACTGCTGCAGCAGTGCCCCGCTCATTTGATACTGCCGCTGCCGTGGGCTCTCCCTTCCGGCGCAGCAGAGCTGCGGCTCCCTCCGGTCACAGCGGGAGCCCTCCATCTGTTGTTCCGAGTTTCCAAGGCTCATTCAGCACTGTACAGGGCTCCCCCTTCTGGCGCAGCAGAGCCGCAGCTCCCTTCGGTCGCAGTGAGAGCCCTCCATCTGATGCTTCAAACCATGCCAAGTTTTCAGCCGCAAGAGGGACTCTCCCTTCCGGTGCAGCAGAGCCGCAGCTCCCTTCGGACGCAGCGAGAGTCCCTCAACCGGCCTTCCATCGTGCTCCTCATTCACCTCTTCGGACAACCCATTTTCTCTTCACGACAAGCATATTTTGGGGGGCTACTAACAATTTCCTTTCCGGGTGCTGTCTCATGCCATTAGCTTCTTTTGGGGAGTTCTTTGGGTTCGGGCTCTATCCCGAGCTCGGAGCCCTCCCTCCTGACAGCACGCCAAATATGCTTACTTATTGCCCAATCATATTATATGTTAGTGCGAACTTGTGAAATTATGTTTTATTAGCAAGGTTCGGGAGGAGCACGATCAGATAATCAGTCTGGCCCAGGTTGAGCTCGTCAGCTAATCACCTTAACAAGCACATCAGGTGTATATATACAGCCAACTCACCTCTGTTCTATGACAGTTTTCCAGCATCCCACCTCCACCCCAACTCCTCACTCTTAATCTAATTTCATCCCATTCTTGGGATGGGGGGGGGAGTTCTCTGGGTTCGGGCTCTATCCTCCTGACAGCACGCCAAATATGCTTACTTATTGCCCAATCATATTATATGTTAGTGTGAACTCGTGAAATCATTTATATATTGTTGTGGTATGCAAATATATCTGTGGAGCCTTTAGTGGGCAGGAGCTATTAACACATCAGAGTGATAAAGAAACATGGATAAATGAGTAATAAGCAGCTTTATGTGTGTGTGTACCCCAAGACAAAGATAACTATAATGCTAATAATAAAGATATAAATTTTTAAAAAAAATGTACTCACACTAGGCACAATTGCCTTATACTAAAGCCTAAGTGCGATTTTCCTTTCGCTAACAGAAAGTAATATCAGAGGATTATTACAGAGGCAGCAGAGGATAATGGTGGAATATGCAGCTTTACTCACAAACTACAATACCTGTTCATCAATAAGATGAGAAAGTGACGTGGCATGTGGCCAAGTATGGTAACCCATAATCGGAATTAGTGCTCTGCATTTATCCCATCCAAAGTGCACACACACACACACACCGTGAACACACACCCGGAGCAGTGGGCAGTCAATTATGCTGCGGCGCCCGGCGAGCAGTTGGGGGTTCTGTGCTTGCTCAAGGGCACCTCAGTCGTGGTATTGAGGGTGGAGAGAGCGCTGGTTATTCACTCCCCCCACCGACAATCCCTGCCGGACCTGAGACTCGAACCCGCAACCTTTGGGCTACGAGTCCGACTCCCTAACCATTAAGCCAAGACTTCCCAATTATAAACCAGACCCATTATAAATCTAAATGTACTCTAATTAAATTAATTAAAGTGTGATATCCAAGTAGTTAAAAAGATTTTTGCTGTCATAATGATAACAGTAGCGCATACAAAAATAGTAAATTTACTGTTCCATGCTCTGGCGTGGTCACACTACATGCGTACCTGAGCCACCTCTTCAAGCAGCCCAGTGCATGGTTAAACGAACCACACTGGACACAGTACAGAGCAGCCACACTTGTGAAATGAACTGGACTTTGGGGGTCAATCGCGCTCAAGCACGGATCAGATCCCCTAGTGTGAGTTCATCCTAAATCTAAGTGAATAGAAGATAGCACACCACAACTATAACCATAACAGCACAAAAAATTATGAATAATAAAAACATTGACAGCCAATCGGAATTATTTCTGCTTTAAAGAGCTTGAGCATTTAGTGACAGATGACACAACTGCATTGTATACTTCGAATACACTAATATAGTTACATTTACATTATATTTAGTCATTTAGGAGACTAATATAGTTATCTTTATAATTATAGTTCTTGGTGTAAACAGGCCTTAATAGTGTTACATCACTGGATGGCCAATTTCAGATGTATTTTGTGTATTTTCAAAATACAAAACAAATGTATTTGTATTTAAATACATCTTTCCAAACAGTATTTTGTATTTTTATTTTAAATACATTTTGATGTATTTGTGCCCATCTCTGTACGTGACCTTACCCAAGTATGCAAATATTTTCATAACACGAGCGGCTAAAAATGAATGAAGTTATCAACATAACTGATATTCAAAATAGTAAGCAAGCGCTGCTTTGTTTACGTTTCGTATATCTTGTATATCCTTGTTTCGGTTTCTCCTTTTGAATGACGAATACACACTATTGATAACTGCTGATTTAGTCAGCTAATTGTTCTCGCGCAGAATGCACGGGTTAGTTTGCAGTTGGCTGTAGTCTGTATGGTGTGTTCAATCGCAGCTTTTTGGTCCAGATGCTGCCGACGCAAGGAGACAACACCGTTGGCTAGTTGTTTGAAGTCAGCTTGGTGTGTCCTGGCCTTAAATGCTTTCATGTTGCTTTTCACATCTTTTACTTTGTGGCTTTAAACTGTGGTTAACTTGTATTTATCTTTTTTTGCTTTAGACCTGCTGGTGCTGAAAGAGGAGAATCAAGATCCGAATGAAATGGAACAGACAGATCAGTATGAAAAACACCATGACTTAATAACTTGTGAAAAAACCACACAGTCTAAAATGGCTTCTATACGAAAAAGAGCTCAGAAAACCAAATCTAACAGCTGTTTCTCCTGCTGTCATTGTGGGAGGAGTTTCAATAAAAAACAGAAACTTCAAATGCACATGAGAGTCCACACTGGAGAGAGGCCATTCCCCTGCCAACAGTGTGGAAAGAGCTTTGTTCAACAAGGAGCCCTTAAAAGGCATGTGAGAACTCACACGGGAGAGAAGCCTTATACCTGCCAACAGTGTGGAAAGAGTTTCACTGAAAAAGCAAACCTTCAAAGACACATGAGAACTCACTCGGGAGAGAAACCTTTCACTTGCCATCAGTGTGGAAAGAGTGTTACACAGAAAAGCAGCCTTCGATCGCACATGAGCATTCACACTGGAGAGAAGCCTTATACATGCGAGCAGTGTGGAAAGAGTTTCCCTGCAAAACAAAACCTTAAAGTCCACATGAGAGTTCACACTGGAGAGAAGCCTTACTCTTGCAAGTATTGTGGAAAGAGTTTCGCAAATGCGTACTCCCGTAGTTACCACATAAGAATTCACGCTGGACAGAATGTGTTCACATGTGATCATTGTGGAAAGAGTCTCGCAACAGAATTTAGCCTTGAGTGTCACAAGCTCAGGCACACTGGAAAGAAACCCCTCAAATGTGATCACTGTGGAAGACGTTTCATATGTATGGTAAGACTTGATTGCCACATGAAGACTCATTCGGCAGAGAAATGCTGTAAATGTGCTCAATGTGGAAAGAGTTTCACTCATAAAGGCAGCCTCGATGCTCACATTAAAAAACAACACACTCGAGAGAAGCCTGTGGGAAGAGCTTCTCACAAATAGAAAATCTTAAGATTCACATGGAGTATGTGTGGAATCATGTGAAGACACCCACATGAGATTTCACTCAGGGGAGAACTATTTTATATGCCATCATTGTGCAAAACGTTTCACGGTCAAAGGAAACGTGAAAACTCACATAGGAGTTAACACTGGAGAGAGGCCTTTCAAGATCATTCTGGAAATAAAGTGTGACTGTGTGACGAGGTTTACCAAAAGAAGCCATTTTAAAAAATCACCAGCATATTCACTCTGGAGAAAGGCCCATTAACAGTGATCAATGTAATACATTTTTTTTTTGACATGACACCAGATAGATGCACCTAAGAAGTCATGAAAATGAGATTTTTGTGCGTTATGGAGAAAGCTTAAAATGGCCCTGCAATTGAAAATAGCACAAGAAAATAGGCATCTGTTTGAAATTAAGACTACGCTCACACCACAGCTGAATGTGTGCCATATCTGATTATGGCATCTTCTTTTTTAACTTGTCTTGAGGCTTTTTTTTTTTTTTAATTTCCTGTATCCACACCTGTCTCCTTTGCTATAGTTTGAAACATTACAGTAGACGCTCTAATTTCAATTGTATGGAGACATTGTCCCATTCTGTTTACTGGTAACTTGGAATCAAAATATTAAATTTCTCTCTTACTGCAAAATGCCACAATGTAACTAAATGATTTATAAATAAAATGTGAACTTGCATAATGAGCATTGCATTGAATTATTTGATGCATCTTTAGCAGTGTTGGGCATGTTACTTTAAAAAAGTAATTAGTTATAGTTACTAGTTTCTTCTCACAAATAGTAACTGAGTTGCAGCATTATAAACGTAACTGATTTACCAGGGAAAGTAACTATTGTGTTAATTTAAAAAAAAAAAAAAAATGTTCAAATGTGTCAAATAATAATGCCCCCAATACTAAATAAGTTGAAATAAATGGACTCTAAATAGAATAAATTATTATTATATAACATTGCACACTAATCTACACTAATGTTGCTGTGTGGGACAATGTGAGAGACATAAATCATGCTTCTCCTTTGGTAGCTGAGCTCACGTTACCACCTGCATTCTTAGCCACTAATTTTGTGGCGGCATGTGATGATGTGAGGTGCTTCATTAGATTAGAATTTCTTGCCACTGACATAGAGAGACTCTTTCTTCCTGGGCATAAGTTGTACTTTAACTTTTAAATGACAAAGTATAATTGTTGTCATTATAAATATGATTTTTTTCCATGGCCATGGGTCACATGCATTGAGTCACAAACTCGCTGTATTTTTATATTAATTTCAACAAATAACAAGCAAAATCAAATCCCTAGGAGCTTGTGAACAGTTTTGTAGCATTTTAAAATGCTGGTTTAATGTACTAAGACAGTGAATGGTAAAAGACATGCAGGTGAGCCAGAATATTAATGTGACGTTTAAACGAAGCATTTTCCTCCTTTTAGAAAACCGTAATGTATAATGTGGGGTGGGGCAGCACATGCAAAGCATGCAATGACTGTGGCAACTTTACCATTTGAAAGGATACTATGGCAAAGTTATTGCTTTACTTATTCAAACTGATTTATTTTATTTTTTTTTTCATGAATATATGGCTGACCTGAAGAATGAAAGCAATATCATACACTTGGAAAATTATGAGCTATATCACGGCTTATCATGCTAGGGGTGTGACAATACACTTAACTCATGAGATGAGACGAAATGCAGATACTTGGTTCACTAGAACGAGACAATATTTTAATACTATTTGTAAGAAATTTTCATTGACAAAATATTTGTCTTTTAATTTAATAAAGTAAAACAATGCAGTTGTATTTTTAAATATTTTAACTAATCTAGGGCTGTAGATAATGATTATTTTGGTAATCAAGTAATCTACTAATTATTTTGACAATTGAGTAATCTGATATTTTTAGTAACACAAATAGACCTAAGTGAACACCAGGCTTTAGTATGACTATTTATATGTAAACTAACGATGAGGCAATAATAATTGCCTCAAATAAAATATCAAAACCAAGTAATTACATGGTCTTATTGAACAACACTGTTAAAATACATAATGTAATATGTTTATGGGTCAGTGACAAAAAGGGGTTGGCAAGATGAGAAATTCAAAAATCTTTTAAAAACTTGTTTTAAAATTATGCATCAGGCATTTTAAAATGTACACAGTGTGTTTATGTTGATTTTATGTAGTTAAAAATGACATATACCATTTTTTACAAAGGCAAGACTGAATATACATGAAAATGTCAAATGGTGTAACTGCCAAAGAATGAGAAATATTAAATATTTTATCCACTTAGATGGCACATAAGCTTTCTCATAGAAATAAATACTTCATTTTAAATATCACACAAAAATAGATTTTATTAGATTTATCTCTAAATGTAAATTTTAATGCGTGTTTGCAATATTTGGCAGGACATGCTGAAAACACATTCTTTTCTAAATAATCTTTGAAAAATTATGCAAAAAATGTTAAAAATATTATTGTACTAAACTAGATGATTGCATTTTATTCCACAATAATTTTCCTGTATATACAGGTGCATCTCAATAAATTAGAATGTCATGGAAAAGTTCATTTATTTCAGTAATTCAACTCAAATTGTGAAACTCGTGTATTAAATAAATTCAATGCACACAGACTGAAGTAGTTTAAGTCTTTGGTTCTTTTAATTGTGATGATTTTGGCTCACATTTAACAAAAACCCACCAATTCACTATCTCAACAAATTAGAATATGGTGATATGCCAATCAGCTAATCAACTCAAAACACCTGCAAAGGTTTCCTGAGCCTTCAAAATGGTCTCTCAGTTTGGTTCACTAGGGTACACAATCATGGGGAAGACTGCTGATCTGACAGTTGTCCAGAAGACAATCATTGACACCCTTCACAAGGAGGGTAAGCCACAAACATTCATTGCCAAAGAAGCTGGCTGTTCACAGAGTGCTGTACCCAAGCATGTTAACAGAAAGTTGAGTGGAAGGAAAAAGTGTGGAAGAAAAAGATGCACAACCAACCGAGAGAACCGCAGCCTTATGAGGATTGTCAAGCAAAATCGATTCAAGAATTTGGGTGAACTTCACAAGGAATGGACTGAGGCTGCGGTCAAGGCATCAAGAGCCACCACACACAGACGTGTCAAGGAATTTGGCTACAGTTGTCGTATTCCTCTTGTTAAGCCACTCCTGAACCACAGACAACGTCAGAGGCGTCTTACCTGGGCTAAGGGAGAAGAAGAACTGGACTGTTGCCCAGTGGTCCAAAGTCCTCTTTTCAGATGAGAGCAAGTTTTGTTTTCATTTGGAAACCAAGGTTCTAGAGTCTGGAGGAAGGGTGGAGAAGCTCATAGCCCAAGTTGCTTGAAGTCCAGTGTTAACTTTCCACATTCTGTGATGATTTGGTGTGCAATGTCACCTGCTGGTGTTGGTCCATTGTGTTTTTTGAAAACCAAAGTCACTGCACCCGTTTACCAAGAAATTTTGGAGCACTTCATGCTTCCTTCTGCTGACCAGCTTTTTAAAGATGCTGATTTCATTTTCCAGCAGGATTTGGCACCTGCCCACACTGCCAAAAGCACCAACAGTTGGTTAAATGACCATGGTGTTGGTGTGCTTGACTGGCCAGCAAACTCACCAGACCTGAACCCCATAGAGAATCTATGGGGTATTGTCAAGAGGAAAATGAGAAACAAGAGACCAAAAAATGCAGATGAGCTGAAGGCCACTGTCAAAGAAACCTGGGCTTCCATACCACCTCAGCAGTGCCACAAACTGATCACCTCCATGCCACGCCGAATTGAGGCAGTAATTAAAGCAAAAGGAGCCCCTACCAAGTATTGAGTACATATACAGTAAATGATCATACTTTCCAGAAGGCCAACAATTCACTAAAAATGTTTTTTTATTATTGGTCTTATGAAGTTTTCTAATTTGTTGAGATAGTGAATTGGTGGGTTTTTGTTAAATGTGAACCAAAATCATCACAATTAAAAGAACCAAAGACTTAAACTACTTCAGTCTGTGCGCACTGAATTTATTTAATACATGAGTTTCACAGTTTGAGTTGAATTACTGAAATAAATGCTTTCCCACGACATTCTAATTTATTGAGATGCACCTGTATTTATATTTTTATGAAAAATACTGGTTACGCCAATTGACACAAACCAGTTACACCACCTGACCATGTTGTTTCTACAGCCAAAGGCCTTTGTTTGTTGAAGAAATTGACACTGAAATTCAAGAATGACTGTCAACAAGTTCAGCTTAAGTGTTTTTTTTTTCCTTTCAGTGCTAAAAAAAAAATCTGCAACACGAAATTATCATAGTGATGAACAGTGAACTCATGTCTCATATTGTAATTACAGTTAAGACAATATTTGACAAGAAATCATCATAGTGATGTACAGTGAATTCATGTCTCGTATTGTAATTTTAATTTTCATATTGTAATTTTGTATTGTATTGTGGCATCTATTGGGGAAAAGGGGGCTCTTATATCATATTAATTATAAAATTTCAGAAATTTAATGAATTTTATTTTACAGATGTAAATTATAACCTTTAGTTAACATTTTTATTGCTGAATTTATGTTCAAATGTACTCACCCACTTCCTTCTGCTACATTATCAAATCATTTATGTATATTACAATATATTATATGATACTATAGATTTCTTAAAAGGATAGTTCACCCAAAAATTAAAATTACCCCATGACCCCCCTCCCCACCTTTAAGCCATCCTAGGTGTATATGACTTTATTCTTTCAAATGAATACAATTGGAGTGACATTAAAAGTGAATGGGTGATATTCAATAGTCCATTAAACTGCATCCATCCATCATAAAGTGCTCCAGACAGCTCAAGGGGGTTAATAAAGGTCTCCTGAAGCGAATCAATGCGCTTTTGAAGAAAAATATCCATATTTAAAACTTTATAAACCGTAATAGAACATAAAACATTCTCCTCCCTCCTTTGTCCTCATCCTCCCCCTCCTTCATCAACTCTAACAACTGACGACTTTGCCACATTCTTCATTAATAAAATTACTAACCTCACTGCACAATTCTCCACACCACAAACTGTCAAAACACATCTTACCATCAAACATACACTCGTTCACATCCTTCTCTCCACTCTCTGAGGCAGAAGTCTCTAAACTCATCCTTTCCAGTCATCCTACTACTTGTCCGCTTGATCCTATTCCATCCCATCTCCTTCAAGCCATTTCTCCTGCAGTTGTACCTGCACTCACTCACATCGTTAACACATCCCTTCACACTGGAGTTTTTCCCTCAGCATTTAAACAGGCTCGTATAACCCCACTTCTTAAGAAACCCACTCTTAACCCAACTCTTTTAGGGAACTATAGACCGGTTTCCCTTCTACCTTTCATTGCAAAAACACTTGAACGAGTTGTGTTCAACCAAGTCTCTGCCTTTCTCACACAGAACAACCTCCAGGACAGTAACCAATCTGGCTTCAGAAGTGGACATTTGACCGAAACTGCCTTGCTCTCAGTTGTTGAAGCCCTAAGACTTGCAAGAGCGGCTTCCACGTCTTCATTACTTATCTTGCTGGATCTATCCGCTGCTTTTGATACGGTCAACCACCAGATCCTCCTGTCAACCCTCTTGAGAAAGGGCATCTCAGGAACCGCTCTCCAGTGGTTTGAGTCTTACCTCTCAGATAGATCCTTCAAGGTATCTTGGATAGGTGAAGTATCCATGTCGCAACATCTAGCTACTGGGGTCCCTCAGGGCTCAATCCTTGGATCACTTCTCTTCTCTGTCTTCATGGCATCATTAGGTTCTGTCATTCAGAAACATGGCTTTTCATATCACTGCTATGCTGATGACACTCAAATCTACCTCTCATTCCATCCTGATGATCCGACGATAACTGCTTGCATCTCAGCATGTATAACAGACATTTCTTGCTGGATGAAGGACCATCACCTTCAACTCAACCTAGCTAAGACAGAACTGCTTGTAGTTTCAGCAAACCCATCACTTCATCACAATTTCACCTTCCAGTTAGGCTCATCAACCATTACTCCTTCAAAAACAGCCAGAAACCTTGGAGCTGTGATTGATGATAAGCTGAATTTCTCAGAACACATTGCTAAAACCGCCCGGTCCTGCAGATTTGCTTTATATAATATTAGGAAGATCAGGCCCTTTCTTTCAGAATATGCAACATAACTCCTTGTTCAAACTCTTGTTCTGTCCAGACTTGACTATTGCAATGCTCTCTTGGCAGGTCTTCCAGCCAATTCCATTAAACCTCTACACTTAATCCAAAATGCCGCTGCAAGATTAATCTTTAATGAGCCGAAAAGAACGCACGTTACACCTCTGTTCATCAATTTGCACTGGCTACCAATAGCAGCTTGCATAAAATTCAAGGCATTAATGTTTGAATACAAAACCACCTTTGGCTCTGCACCCCTTTACCTAAATTCAGTACTTCAGACCTATGTGCCCTCTAGAAACTTGTGTTCTGCAAGTGAACGCCACATTATTGTGCCATCCCAAAGAGGCACAAAAACACTTTCTCTGACTTTTTCATTAAGAAGAAGAAGAGAAGAAGAAGAATGAGCTTTATTGGCCAGGTATGCTTACACATACGAGGAATTTGTTTTTGTGACAGAAGCTCTACAGTGCAACAGAAAGACAGCAACAGGACAGGGCACAGATAATAAAAGAATAATTTACAAGTAGGCAATGTACAAATAGCAAAAACACAATATATAGACAATTATGGTGTACAGGTCTAATATGTGCAAATCTGAAATGAAAAAAAAATAAGTATGTGTGTTGAATAAATAATTTATAATAGTGTTGTGTGTTCCACTTTTAATGTCAAGTGTTCATGAGATGGATTGCCTGAGGGAAGAAACTGTTCCTGTGTCTGGTCGTTCTGGTGCTCAGAGCTCTGTAGCGTCGACCAGACGGTAACAGTTCAAAGAGGGAGTGTGCTGGATGTGAGGGGTCCAGAGTGATTTTACCAGCCCTTTTGCTCACTCTGAATGAGTACAGTTCTTGGAGAGTGGGGAGGGTTGTGCCAATGATTCGCTCAGCAGTCCGGACTACCCTCTGTAGTCTTCTGAGGTCAGATTTGGTAGCTGAGCTGAACCAGACAGTTATTGAAGTGCAGAGGACGGATTCAATGATGGCGGAGTAGAACTGATTCAGCAAGTCCTGTGGCAGGTTGAACTTCCTCAGCTGGCGAAGGAAGTACAACCTCTGCTGGGCCTTTTTCACAATGGAGTCTATGTGATTGTCCCACTTCAGGTCCTGGGAGATGGTGGTGCCCAGGAATCTGAATGACTCCACTGCAGTCACAGTGCTGTTCATGATGGTGAGTGGGGGGAGTGCAGAGGGGTTCCTCCTGAAGTCCACGATCATCTCCACAGTTTTGAGCGTGTTGAGCTCCAGGTTGTTAAGACTGCACCAGACAGCCAACTCCTTAACCTCCTGTCTGTAGGCAGACTCGTCACCGTCCTGGATGAGGCCGATCAGTGTGGTGTCGTCTGCAAACTTCAGGAGCTTGACAGAGGGGTCTTTAGATGTGCAGTCGTTAGTGTACAGGGAGAAGAGCAGTGGGTAGAGAACACAGCCCTGAGGAGCTCCAGTGCTGATCGTACGATTAACTGTTCCCATCTGGTGGAATGACCTGCCCAACTCAATCCGAGCACCTGAATCCGTAGCCATCTTCAAGAAACAGCTAAAAACCCATCTCTTCCATCTTTATTTGACCCTCTAACTCTAGCATTCTCTTTTCTAATTTTATTTTATCTATCTCCCTTCTTTTTATTTAAAAAAAATAAACACACACACACACACACTTGACCCTCTATCAATTGCATATTTATTCTCTAACTGCTAGCTTTTCTTAAAAAGCTAAAACACTAGCTTTCTTTTCTATATTCTATCTACTTGTTAAAAAAAAAAAAATAATAATAATAAAAAAAAAAAAACCTTGCTACGTGTATTGAGTTAGGCTAACCGAGACTTGTCATATCGCTTGCATGTTGTTGCTCTTTTGTTGGTTTTGATTGCTTCTTTTGTCCTTATTTGTAAGTTGCTTTGGATAAAAGCGTCTGATAAATGACTAAATGTAAATGTAAATGTAATAGCTTCTGCTATCTGTCATACTTGTGTTCATGAGAGAGTGGCGTTCCAGCGGATGATGTAGACGTAGCGTAAGCACTAGTGAGAATATGCTAGTCTCGTGAGAACCAAGTTTTGTTTACAGCAAAGGAAAACCAATCTCCTCTTGGCTTATATTGAAATCCTTTGACATTTTTCTTTACAAATCCTCATATTGTTCTTCTAATTCGTGACCAGTGCTTTGTTTTGCTCTCTCCTCTACGATTCCATGTTCGTCACTTCTCACCAGAGCTTATGGTACGCCTACGTCTTACGTCATCCGCTGGAACGCCACTCTCGTGAACGTGTGTACGACAGTTAGCAGAAGCTAGAAATTAGGGTTTATAAAGTTTTAAATATGGATATTTTGCTTACAAAAGCACATTGATTCGCTTCATGAGGCCTTTATTAACCTCTGGAGCTTTCTGGAGCACTTTTTTTATGATGGATAAATGCAGTTTATTGGACTATTGAATATTACCCATTCACTGCCATTATAATGCTTGGAAGAGCCAGAGCATTTTTTTTTTAGTATAATGCTGATTGTATTCGTCTGAAAGAAGAAAAGAGTAAATCAGGTGGTAATTTTCATTCTTGGGTGAACTATCCCTTTAAAAGTTAAGTGAATGGAATAGAAACATGCATTAAAGCTAGCCCAAACATTTCAAAATCACTAATGTTGTGCAACATAATTATTTTATCCTAGACTTACAGAGCTTTAGTAATAAAGTTGTAGATAAAGAACCACTTTCTCAAAAAATATAACATTTAACACTTGAAAATAGTTTCAAATAGTAGGTTAGTTTATATTACACCTTTAGTCAGCATCATAAACTAGTGATATTTGACTAAATTGGCCAATAACAGAAAGGCTTGTAATAGGAGTCAAATGGTGTAAACGGTTACACCACTTGACATTTCAATTTAAAATCAAATTTGACATGCATTATCATGGACATCGATGTAAGTACATGACCTTGGTGGGAATATTTCAAATGTCATTTTTAAAGTTAATACTCATTTTCATAATGATGAATTATCAATGTATTTCTGAGGTCATACCATTTGACATGTATACCTAACAATACCTGACCATACCCTAAAAATGTCAAATTATCTCACATTTTAAAGAGTGACTAACCTTTGCATGCACCAGTTAGTATCACCAGAGGTCCTTCTCTGTGATACAATTTCCTGTCACATGATCTTCTTGCAAAATTGGTAGGCAAACAAACTCATGGACTCTAAAGTGATATCAACCATTTTCTTTAAATGTAGTTTTTTTTTTTTTTTTCGAAGCCAAACGTTGCACGCCGGAGATCGAATCAACTCATCACGAGGTCTAAGCTAATCACTATCACGCGATGTCAATATTCTGAGTGGTTTCCTGTCAGGGATTTTCTTATCCACTCAGAAGAGAGGTAATGACTAACTCAATCAGGAAAACGACAAAGATCTCTTTGTAAAACAGAAGTTGAGCGAATTTACATCACCCCAAAATAAATCACCCCATGCATAGATCAGTGTAAGTTAGAAATATTGTGTTTGTGATAAACTGTGGAAAAGTTCTTTGAAAAGTGACATTATACACTTAACTCTTTCCCCGCCAGCGTTTTTTAAAAAAGTTGCCAGCCACCGCCAGCATTTTTTATGATTTCCACCTAAATTTGACGGCCCTCTGAATATTTATTGCTATGAATATAACAACATATTATATATCAAAATAAAGAATCAAGCCTCTGCTTTTAAACAACAACAACAAAAAAACTATTTTATTCTGTCTTCATGTGTTCATGTTTTATCACCATTTGAATGCAGATAGGTTTCATCAGAAATACAACATTTTGGACAAAAAACTGAGAAAAATGCATTTTTATCAAAGTAGTGCATTTTCAAGCAAAACACATTCAGATGTCATATTCTTTCACCTGTAAATAATTATATGAATAATTGAAATTGCATTCAATAAACAGAACAAACAGACACACACACACACACACACAAACATATACATACATATGATTATACACATACACACACACATAGGCTACATACATACATATGCATACATATACTGTACACACACACACACACACACACATATATATATACAGAGAGAGAGAGATAAATAGATAGATATATATATATATCGAGCGCACACACACACACCTATTCAGATCGACGGGTTATCGGTTACAACTAGAGATGTTTCTGTGTCTGTAAAGGCATCTCTCTCACTGACTGCTTCGTCCCGATCAGATTCAAAATGGTCAAAACATGATCTACGTACATGATCTATATATGATCTACATTATCTATGATCCTTCCGTTTATGCTGATCGTCTTCTATTCGCACCCTAAAAACCCAGAAGTCCCGTAATTCATTCAGGACATGCGCTAGGGCTTTCCTTACCGTAATACACCTAGAACACGGATTGCTGTAAAAACTCATCAATGCAACGCTTCTCATCAATGGAAGCGTTGGCTCTTAATTGACGAGATATCTCGTCAATGGCGGGGAAAGAGTAAATGTGTCTTTAAAGGGTCATGAAACCCCAGAACACATTTTTTGAGATGTGAACAGATATGTACAGACTGCATTTCAGTGAAAACACTAATAGCGCTCATAAATGTTATCAATAAGTGGAAATTGATTATTATTTCATTTTTCTGAGCAATTTCGTTTTTCCAGGTTGAAAAGCAAAGTCGAGATTACATCACGGAATGTGACGTAGAGCTGGCTCCTCAGAGTGTGTTATAAGGCTTGTTTGAAATGCACCTCACCTTGCCTGAATTGTAGGCGAGAGTAGGCGGCTGCAGTGAAGGGACAGTTCTGACCTGTCGAAGTAGAACAGATACTACGAGATCAAAGGAGGATATCGCGTTATTCTCACTAATATGCTGTGCTGCTGATAAACATGATATAATTTCAGTTCTGTTGCTTTATATGAAAATAAATATAATGAACAAGACACTCAAAGTACTTTCTATTTAATTCCATACGAAAGGCGTTTATCATTAATTTTTTACAAACGTATTTTAGATTTTATAGAAATATGACAACAATCACATATCTCACACAGAGATCGCACTGCTATAGTGTTTGGGAATATTCATGCATAATTTAAACACATAATCAAATGAAATCAGATTTAAAAAAAAAAAAAACACATTTTAGCAGAGAACAGCATCACGGTTGTCTGAACCAATGAGCATTAAGCTGTGTCGTCAGTCAGTCGTTTCCCATCATGTTTTTGATCAGCGCAGTCGGTGGAGAGCAACTGTGCGCGACTGCACAATCTGACACAGCCGCCTCGCCGTCGCGAGAGTTTTTTGGCACACGTCAGCATGACATCAGAGCAAGGCAGACATAACTCGGACACTTTTCTAACGGGCATGCATCTCGCAGTGATCACCATTGATCGGTTCTGCGCAGATTTTGCTCATCTCAAACGAGCCTATAGATAGGCTGCAGGGGCGGGAGAGGGCCGTTTCTGTGTCACCCATTTCTGAGTGCTTTTCTGCATTCTGGCTGTGTTCACACTTGACCACCGGTGTCTTTTTCTGCAGCTGAGAGCGTCTTTTCAAGTTGAAAAGAGTTAAACTTTTCTGGAAAAAAACGCTCTACATCAAGCACCTTTTTGACAGCTGACCAATGACAAGCGAGTGGCGAGTCGTTTCCATAACAACAAAAACAACAAGAAAAAAGGAGCATCCAACCGGAGCTCCTGGACTAAAGTGTTGCAAGCACCATACAGTTTCCTTCCCCATATAATGGCGCGCTCCTACAAACGTTGTTGTGAACCGACATTACCCTCCCTGTTAACTTCAAAAGCCAACGTTAACTTCAAAAGGCAGCATTTCTGCAGCACACAGCACTAGGCCGTTGCAGCTGTTGTTATAGCAACAAAAGACGGCCTCGGCTGCTATTTGTAACCAAAGCGCTGCCAGTTTTTTATTTTACTAAAAAAGCGCTCTTGTCAACTTTTTCTACTCAAAAAAGACACGAAGTGTGAACATGCCCTTATTCATGAGAAAGAGCTTGTTCAACCCAATCACTACGCTGTAGTATGCATAAAAATATCTGCTGTATTATGCATAAGATAGTATCGCTTCTTCCCTCAGAGTCATTCAGAGACATGCCTCGACGTAAGTGCTCGAATCCTCGGTGCGACAGCAAAAAAGTATTGTTTGTGTTTCCCTATGATGCGACCAGAGCTGAAGTTTGGGAGCAGGCGGCTGGTTTTCCGTGTTCTACCAACACACATGGAAAATGTGTTTGTAGCAAGCATTTTGTACCGGAGAGCTTTGTGAATTGGGGATTGGTGGAATCTGGGTTTGCCAATCGCCTTGTTTTAAAGGGGTCATCGGATGCCCATTTTCCAAAAGTTGATTTGAGTCTTTAGGATCTTAATGAAAAGTCTATAACATACTTTGTTTAAAATTTCTCAATGGTAGTGTACAAAACACCTTTACCCTGTTAATATCGGCTCTGTTTTCATCAAGCCGTTTTTTTAGTCCATGTTGCATTAAATGCTAATGAGCTCTGCTGACCCCACCCCTCTCTTCTGTGGAGTGACGAGCAGACTGTAAATTTCAGCCGCGAAACTGACTAACTAGCACATTATTAGGTAACACGATTTGCAAAGATTCATCACGAATGATTCGCGCGAACATAGGTATTTAGGCAGATCGGGGATCGGCGCATTCACTTCAAAGCGAAAGTAACGTTAATGCTCTGCATCTTCAGCGGCTCAGATGTCGGGAGTGTAGGATCAGAACAAATCAAACAAATTTAAGATTCGATCAGAACATCGAAACATGAGGAGCCGAAATTCCACAGAGAGGCCCTGGATAACAAGACAATGTCATAAATCTGTCCATGGTACTCTGGCGCCATGAGTCTGGAGCAAGCCTAACCAACAAGCCTCTTCCAGAACAGCTTGCAACATTAAGACAAAAGAATACTTATTGATAAGTCCAATGCAGGAAGGAGACTGTCAAATTTGGGGCAAGTAATCAAGACTTATGGTCAAAGAGATGGCCATCACATGTGTTCCACGATAGAAATAACGAGCTTCCTTAGATTGACTTTTTCCCCACAAGACAAAGACTGAGAATGAAATTCCTTAGGAGACCTTTTAACCTCTCTCTGGTCTTCACAGAACATGTACCTATGTCCTACACAAAACTTCACAGAGTCTTTTCCATATGCACCAAAAATCATCTTAAAAGGACTTATGAGCAACTAATCATTTCTATGCATAACTCCATATTAATGTATGTAACCCACAGATTAGACTATCATGTTTTAACCCACACATTAGACTATCATGTTTTAATCACATATTATGTATGTCTTTTTAATAACTATTGAATGACTTTAAGGGTTATTCATGTTTGGTATGTATGAGTTTGAAAAATCATGCTTTAAACGTTTCTTCCAATCAATTCTTTGTTAAATGTATCATAGTCTTGTTATAGAAATCACATCCAAATGTATACTTTGCAAGAGTGTGTAAAATTCGGACCATGTGACTGATACATGATTTATGTATTGGGTCCAAAAGCTGAGTTTAAAAACTCAGGACACCATGAAATCTCTCTCTTCTCTTCTAACTTTTTAGCCATGCTTTTTGTCATTACTTTCTGCGTTCTTTGAGCGCCATTCCAGCGTGCTCTGGCCTACATGCCAGCTGCTACTTAACACCACGATGAGAAGAAAAATCACCTAGTCTCGTTACCTTATTTTATTCTTTAACTTTAGTTTTTTTCTTTCTGTTGAGTTTCGTGTTAAAAAGTTAAGTTTGCCGCAAAGTCCAGGGGTCTCATTTATAAACGTTGCGTACGCACAAAATGGGCATATAGGGCAATGGGCAGAGAGACTTGCAAGATGGCGCCTGTGTGTTTGTCGGCATGCCGTCTGTCTCGTCAGTTTTTAAATATCCGTTCAGCACTCTGTCTATCAGTGCTTTCTCTGTTGCTTTTAATGCGTTATGTTGATGCTATCATCACCTATGATCGCCAAGCATTGTTACACATCAAAAGTTTGTTGGACAATCAATCCAGAGACTGTCCTATTGCACAGGAGTATTGTTACTCCTCGTTCTCTCTTCCCTCGGCCGCGTTTGTTCGCCAGCTTCCTTGATGTATTATCCATCAGTGGAAACGTCGCAGAAGGAGGGGAAATCACGGAGGTGTCTGGGTGAGGATTAGGAGAGAAGTTCTCTTCGGCTCAACTCTCCACATGTCCCTTCACTCCTTCCTATGGTCACCGTGGTTTATACCTGACTCGGCGCTTGTGGGATGTGAGATATCATCCTTTGCTGAGATCTTCAGAGATTTAATGTGTTTGACTTGCAGCTGATTTTACCAAATGCTTAATCATCAGTTATATGATCATTTAATTTGATCATTCATCTCATGAACTTCAACACTACTTTAGTGTTTCTTTTAACATTGTGTGCAGTGTTCACTGAGGATTTTGCTGTGTATGTTGTACATAGCATCTGTCCAAACAGAGTTCTGTACCTATAAATGTCTGTACCTGTATTTAATGTCTGTGGCTAAGAGGAGCATAAGTGGCTCAGTGGGAAATGCTGTCTCTTCACAGCAAGAAGATCTCTGGTTCGAGTCCCAGCTAAACCAGAAAGTCTTTCCCTCACAATCTAAAGAAGTGTGAATTACAGATGCTTAATTGTCTAAAGGTGTAGCTGTGTGTTTTACTGCCTTTTGATGGATCCGTGGCTGAGTTTTTTTTTTTTTTTTTTTTTTGGCTTTTCAATGGCTCAGTTTTGGGGTTTCTAGTTAAAGACTGGTCTCTATATGGTTTACTGAAGGCTGAGATTTGGTAGCACTATTAAAACTTGTTCTGGCTCAGTTCAGGGCTGGTTATAATTTACTATTTGGCTGAGATTTGGCCCAGTTATGGCTCATGTGTGGCTCATGTCTGTATTCCAGATCTGGGCCACACAAGGGCCGTAATTCATTGCTGCATGTGGGCCGAGTGTAACTGCGTGTTTGGCCCAGAGCTGGGCCAGATGACAATTGCTATGTGGGTACTTGGTGATTTTAATATTCTTGTCTGTTGTCCTGGAAAGCCCGTGGTTGCTGAGTTTATCCATGTGTTGGATTCTTTTGGCTTTACTCAGCATATTGAAAATGCTACACATGTACTTGGCCATACTCTGGACCTTATTATGTCTTATGGGTTTTCCATAGATAACGTAATCATTGAAGATGCTTGCTTTTCAGATCATAAGCCAATTGGTTTTAATGTCAACTTATCTAGCTTTTTGGGTAATATAAAAACTACAGGTTTTTATTCTTGTTGTATCAATTCTCTCACTGCAAATCAGTTTTCATATATGTTTCATAGTAATGAAGTGTCTACAGCAATTTCAGTTGCTGCTGAACGTTCTTTAAGTCCTGATTTTCTAATTTCTCTTTTTAATTCTTTCTGCTCTGATATCCTGGATTCTATAGCTCCTCTGAAATATAAATGTCCAAAATTTAAATCACAACCATGGCTGGATGACTCTACTCGTTCGCTTAGACAAATTTGTCAGAAGGCAGAGCGCCGTTGGAAAAAAGAAAATATTACTGTCTCTTTTGGATTTTTTAATGAATCCCTGGTGAACTTTCAGAAGGCAGCAAAAATAGCTAGAGCTAAATATTTTTCTGATATTAATAATAGACATTTTCATACCCCTAAAATTTTATTTAGCACAATAAATTCAATAATTAAATCCCCTTATGGAGTAGAGCAATCACCAGATATTTGTGAGAGATTTCTGAGATTTTTTATTGAAAAGATTGCTGGTATTCGATCCTCATTTGATCCTCTTTGTTCTAGTTTTTTGGTTGACTTTTCAGTTTTTACAGTTACCTTGTATAATTTTCAGCCGGTGTCTTTATCTGAGTTAAGGGACTTAGTGATGCAGACGAAATCTTCAACTTCGCCTTATGATGTTGTTCCTTCTGACTTTCTTAAAAGGGCTTTTGATATAGTTGGTCCTAGTATTCAAGTAATTATTAATTCCTGCTTAGAAGCAGGCACTGTCCCTGCGGTTTCGAAGCATGCAGTTGTCCAGCCATTGCTTAAAAAACCCAATGCCGATATTAATTGCCTGAATAACTATCGTCCTATTTCAAAACTCTCATTTCTTTCAAAAGTACTGGAAAGAGTTGTCCTATCACAGTTACTTCCTTTCTTAAATTCAACCCATATACTCGAAACTTTTCAATCAGGTTTTACTACCCACCACAGTACTGAAATAGCTTTGTTTAAAGTGTTGAATGATTTGTTACTGTCAGTTGATTCTGGTGATAATGCAGTTTTGACATACACAAAAAAAAAAACACACACATTGACATACACACAAAAAAAAAACAATTAATGACAAACAATGGTTTCGCTGACCTCCCATACGGAAATGTAATATATGACATATATGTCCCTATATCAGTAGTGATGTTGTCATATATGTTACATATAAGGCAATATATTATTATCACATATATCCATCTTTTGGATATATGTATATGTATGTTTTTTTTAACATATATGAAATTCCCATAGTAAAATTTGTATATAAACATATATTTAAAGTATGTATATGGTTAATTTTTATATGGTATTATGACCATATATATTAACAATATATATTAAAATGGTATATTGTATTATATGATATGACCATATATGTTAACAATATATATCAAAATTTTATATGGTACTTTATGTTTTGACCATTTGTTAACAATATATATATTGAATTTATATATGCAAGTTTATTAGCCATATATGCCTAAAAGATACAGCTCATTGTAAATCATATAACAAAATTACTTTTTGCTTAACTTTATTCATTGTTTCAATCCAGTTTTCTGGCGAAGAAGTAGAGATGAATGTGTAACGTTCAAAAAAATGCCAATAAGCCTAAACGTCAATGATGGGATAAGTTCTTGTTGTAGAAAAAGGAATGTGTTATAGACTTAATTTACTTAATTTAACTGTTTGTCCATATGTGTCATTGTACTAAAACGCAATTCATTAAACTAGATGCACGAATCAGCGCGATTGTGTTTGAACCTCACAATACCGCTTCTGCGCATGCGCCAGAATTCAAACACAACCGCGCCAACGGCAGAGTCTGAGCAACGGCTGCAGCTAAACAAACAGACATCTGCGTTAAGATGTTTTTCTGAGCCAGTGGAAGGATAACAAATGTGTCAGCACCTTCACATAAAGTTTAAACGACAATGATTTTATAGACGGTTACGAAGACAGACCAACAACATCACTGAGTGGAGTACTGGATGAAACACCATTGAATGAGCTGCAGCGGTGCAGGTAATTTACACTAATTTACTCAACGCTTTATTAAAATTCATATGCTAATATTACATAGAAACTAAGTGTTATATGATTGTTTTGGACTGCAAGAGCCTATGTCCCTATACAGATCAGTTTCAAATATTCCCTGTCAGTGTTTTATATATGATGTTATGATTAACGTTACAGCTGCATTGATGTGTTTTGCAATTTGCTCACGTTAAAGTTCATTTTAACTATATACTATTGGAAAGAGATACTGTAAGCTCATCATTTTCACTGGATAAGCAATGCAACATTTGAAAATTAATTAAAGCTGTCTGACAAAAGTAATGGAGCAAAATTACATTATAATGTTTATCTCTGAGATCTAGTCTAGACTATAACTATAAAGCTGCACAAAATAGAATTACTCAAATACAAGCACCTTGAATTCATACAGTACTGTACTTGGTTATATTGCACCAAGTACATTGACATGTCAGTGACATGCTTATGGTGGGTGCATAAGCACATACATGTGCATATTACATAAAGGTACAGTACACTAAAAGATGTGACTTTGGGGTTTTGAAAATATGGTTAACCTATTATAGTCAATGTTGTTCATATCTTATGATAATTGTGCTTTTCCTGTTTGTGTCCCTTGAAAAGGTAATGATTCTAGAAATTCTCAGAAAATAGAAATGCAGGCTGAACCTGCAGATTGTGGATGGCAGTGATGTGAATGATGGAGCATCTACCCAGAAAAGGTTACATATTTTATTGAAACCAAAACTAACATCTGCAGTATACATGTAAACAAATCAACTACCCTTTTTAATTTATTTTCTCCAGGCCAAAACGATGCCCTCATTAGTTATTATGAATGTCTACTATTTATTTAATTGATGCTAAATAGCAAATGAAATTTGGTACAACCCTAAGATGGCGGCGCGGTCAGACGCTGCGGCCTCTCCAGGTCCCAAAGACGGTGCTTTTATGTCTTTTAATGTCGTCTGTTCGTCTCCAAATAGTGTCGATTTACCGTTAATTCATCGGGAGATCACTCCGAGATACATATACGATCGCCAAAGTCTTTTGGATATCGACAAGACATACAAACTCAAACTCTCGCCGGCGGCTACTGAGAAGCTACGAGGCCTTTGTTTACTGCTGGAGCCGGACCTCGAGACCGCGGCCTCGCCTACTGACGCTACCCGCACAAGGCGGCATCGCAAGCGGTGTGAGAGAGGACGGAAGCGCGGTAAGCGCGGAGGTATACGAGCTAGGCTGAGGGCTAACCCCACAAGACCGGCTCTTCCAACACTCATGCTCTCAAACGTTCGCTCTCTGGAAAACAAACTGGACTTAATTCAACTCAGTCGATCTACACAGCATGAGGAAAGGGATTGTTGTGTGTTTGTTTTCACTGAAACATGGCTAAACGACAACATCCCGGACTCCGCCATTCAGCTGCACGGACTAACCTGCTACCGAGCGGATAGAAATTCATCACTGTCTGGTAAGACTCGCGGGGGTGGCTTGTGTGTGTATATCAACAAAGAATGGTGTAACAATGCTGCGGTAGTGACAAAACACTGTTCAACACTGGTGGAGTTTATGGTTGTGAAGTGTCGACCGTTCTATCTGCCGCGGGAGTTCACGGCCATTGTTATTGTCGCGGTTTACATTCCTCCGTGTGCAAACGCTAAGGACGCGCTTCGCGAGCTGTACGGCGCCATCAGCGAACAACAAACAAATAACCCTGACGGCTTTTTCATCATAGCCGGTGACTTCAACCACGCAAACTTAAAGACAGTTTTGCCAAAGTTCTACCAACATGTGAACTTTGCAACAAGGGGAAACAACACGCTGGACTTTGTTTACACAACAGTTAAGAACGCATACAAAGCCGAACCCCGTCCCCACCTCGGGTACTCGGACCACATCTCTGTTATGCTAATCCCAGCATATAGCCCACTTCTCAAACTCACCAAACCGGTTCAAAAGCAGATCACAGTATGGCCAGAAAATGCCACCTCAGCACTGCAGGACTGCTTCCAGGACACAGACTGGAACATGTTTAAAGAGGCGGCCACCTACAACAACCACACAGACCTGCAGGAGTACACCGAAACTGTGACTGCTTACATCAAAAAGTGCATAGATGATGTGACAGTCACCAAAACCATCACCACACGTGCCAACCAGAAGCCATGGATGACAGCAGAGGTTCGTGGGCTGCTAAAGACCAGAGATGAAGCATTCAGATCAGGAGATAAAGCAGCCCTCAAAACAGCAAGAACCAATCTGTCTCATGGCATCAAGAAGGCAAAACATCAGTATGCTAAAAAAATCAACAATCACTTCACAGACAGCAGAGACACTCGGACCCTATGGCAAGCCATTCAGACCATCACTGACTACAAGCCCCTGCCACAGGCCAGTGACGATGACACATCTTTACCAGAGGCACTCAACCACTTCTACTCACGATTTGAGATACAGAACGACACACCTGCACAGAAACTACTCACATCTCCAAACGACCAGGTACTCTGTCTCTCTCCAGTCGACGTAAGGAAGACCCTATCCAGGATTAACCCACGAAAGGCTGCGGGCCCTGACAACATACCTGGACGTGTACTGAAAGACTGTGCTGCACAGCTGACGGATGTCCTAACAGACATCTTCAACATCTCGCTGAGCCAGGCAGTCGTCCCCACGTGTCTCAAATCCACCTCCATAATTCCAGTACCAAAGAAGTCACCTGTGTCCTGTCTGAATGACTATCGTCCCATAGCACTGACCCCAATCATGATGAAGTGCTTTGAGAGGTTAGTCATGCAGCACATCAAGTCCAGTCTTCCAAACACGCTGGACCCACTCCAGTTTGCATACCGTCCAAACCGTTCCACGGACGATGCAATATCCACCACTCTCCACCTAGCTCTTACCCATCTGGAACAGAAAGACTCTTATGTAAGAATGCTGTTCATTGACTTCAGCTCAGCATTCAACACAATAATCCCACAACAGCTCATCCACAAACTAAACCTGCTGGGCCTTAACACCTCCCTCTGTAATTGGATCCTGGACTTTTTAACTGCAAGACCTCAGTCAGTCCGTGTCGGCCGCAACACCTCCAGCACTACCACACTGAGCACAGGTGCCCCACAAGGCTGTGTGCTCAGCCCGCTGCTCTTCACACTGCTGACCCACGACTGCACTGCCAAGTCCAGCTCCAACCACATCATCAAGTTTGCTGATGACACAACTGTGGTAGGCCTCATCAGCAACAACGATGAAACGCACTACAGAGAGGAAGTGGCACAGCTGGCTGAATGGTGTGGTGCTAACAACCTGTCCCTCAATGTGGGTAAGACGAAAGAGGTTGTGATGGACTTCAGGAGAAACTCTGTTGACCACCCCCCGCTGACCATCGACGGCTCAACCGTGGAGAGAGTCGGCAGCACTAAATTCCTGGGAGTGCACATCACAGAGGATCTCACCTGGACCACCAACGTCACGTCACTCAACAAGAAGGGACAACAGCGCCTCCACTTTCTCCGCCGGCTGAAAAGGGCAAGTCTCCCTCCACCCATACTCACCACTTTTTACAGGGGCACCATTGAGAGTGTGCTGACTACCTGCATCACTGTCTGGTATGGGAACTGCAGTGCTGCTGACCGCAAGACCCTACAACGGACAGTGAACACTGCCGCAAAGATCATCGGTGCCCCTCTCCCCTCCATCCTGGACATTTTCCTTTCACGATGCTCCAACAAGGCCACCAGCATCGTGAAGGACCCCACCCACCCCTCTCACAACCTCTTCCAGCTCCTGCCATCAGGTAGAAGGTACCGGAGCATCAGAGCTCGCTCTGTCAGATTGCTCAACAGCTTTTTTCCCCAGGCTGTGAGAGCTCTTAACTCCAATCCCCCTGTCCCCCTCTGAAACCATGAACACCTCAGCCCTCCCACCCCCCAACTCATTAAAAACTGTTGACAATTTTACTAAGTGCAATTCTGGACCAAACCCCTGAATGTGCTACACACAGGTGAGTGGGCTATACAAACCACCTGTAGTAACGCACTCATCCCACTATATGCACACTAGACACTTTCTACAAACACTCCCTGCCACAAAGACTCTTAAGAAAATATATGTCTACCTGAACATTGCACTACAAAATAATACGTTTACTTGAGCATTGCACTACAAAATCTTTTTGCACTATGCACTGTCTCCCACAAAATCTGCACAATAATGTACAAAATATATATTTTTTCTGCACAATTTCATGTACATATATCTCTTTCGCACAATTTCATGTACAGTATTTATGTAAAGTTTTTTGTACAGTCTCAGTTTGTGTATGTGTGGACAATTAGGTATAGCAGTTATAGTATTTTTAGTATATGTATAGTCAGATAGTTAACTGTTGTATAGCTCTATTGTTTTTCCTATACTTGCATTGTTGTATGTTTATCTTAGGTTTAACTAGTATGTAGCACCGTGGTCCTGCGAGACACGACATTTCGTTCCACTATATGTCCACACATGTAGCAGAATGACAATAAAGCTCGACTCGACTCGACTCGAAATTGTAACCTTAGTTGTGAACTCTGTCATTGAACACTTGGGTTACTGTAGTATAATTATTCATGCCTGTAGAGGCATATTATTTGCATGGGCATGTAGGCTGTGCTTTGTTGTTGTTCTGCCTTGTTCTTAAGAAGGTGGAGCTCAGATCAAGTGGTATCTGGCAATATTTTACAACAACAACTTATAATTATTACTTAATTAGTATTCTACAGTCTTTTAAATAATCTTTACCAACTATGTTTTAATACTCAATATACACTACTCACAAAAAAGTTATGGAAAATGTAAAAATACACTTCATGGTACAGTGAAATTATATCATGAAAGTAGAGCATTTAAGTAGAAGCATGCAGTGGTAATTTCTTCATCTCAAACAAACGGTGGTGGCTATACCACAACAAAAATGTCAATGTCTCAATGACTTCTCATGTGTCCTTGAGCATCAATTACAGCTTGACAACGACGTCTCATGCTGTTCACAAGTCGACTTATTGTCTGCTGGGGCATGGCATCCCACTCTTCTTGAAGAGCTGCCCTCAGGTCACTGAGGTTCTGGAGTGCAGGGTTACGACCCTCTGCACGACGACTCAGCTGATCCCATAGGTTTTCTATGGGATTCAGGTCTGGAGAAAGTGCAGGCCACTCCATTTGAGGTACCCCAGCCTCCAGCAGCCGTTCCCTGATGATGCGACCTCAATGAGCTGGGGCTTGTCGTCCATGAAGATGAAATCAGGCCTGCCACACCTGACACACCTGCCCAGACTGTAACAGCACCACCTCCAAAGGCTCATCTGGTGACAACAGTGGCTGATGTATAGCATTCTCCTTGATGTCTTCAACAGCATTGGTGGCCATCATTTCTGCTCAATGTGAATCGACTTTCATCAGAGAACAGCACTGGTTCCTCATCCAGCACAAATACTCCCTGACCCATGCAAGTCTCCCTGGCCATTACAGTCTGGGCAGGTGTGTCTAGTCAATACAGAACTGCCCTACACCTTGCGAATGGTACTGTGACAAGCCAATACTACCTGAATAACATCATTAATCCAGTCATTGTGCCTCTGCATGAGCAACACAGGCCTGATTTCATCTTCATGGACGACAATCATCGAGCTCATCGAGCTCATCGAGGTCGCATCATCAGGGAACGGCTGCTGGAGGCTGGGGTACCTCAAATGGAGTGGCCTGCACGTTCTCCAGATCTGAATCCTATAGAAAACCTATGGGATCAGCTGAGTCGTCGTGCAGAGGGTCGTAACCCTGCATCCCAGAACCTCAGTGACTTGAGGGCAGCCCTTCAAGAAGAGTGGGATGCCATGCCTCATGCCGCATTTTTTGTTGTGGTATACCCACCACTGTTGTTAGCTTTTGTTTCAAAAAATTGTTTGAGATGAAGAAATTACCACTGCATGCTTCTTCTTAAATGCCCTACTTTTATATAATATCACTGTAGCATGAACTTTTTACATTTTTCATAAATTTCAGCTGAATGTCAAATATCCCTAACTTTTTGTGAGTAGTGTATTTGTCATCTTATAAGTAGTTAAACACTTTAAGACATAGGCACAGTTCTAACTTAAAAGCAAAATTAAACTGGTACAGTGTTGGATTGCAAGACTTAATTAGATTAAATGTATATATTTTAACACCATTTTGACTAAAATCAAGTTTAGTTTACTGTACCACCCAACACTGCCAAAGTTAAAAATTGCTTTTAAATGTTGAGCACTACCTGAAATACATATAGGGTTCAGACAATTAAATTTTTAATATGATACATTTAAGTGTAAACGTAATTCTGGGCCTAGTAAATCAATTTATTGTAATTACAGGTGCATCTCAATGAATTAGAATGTCTTGGAAAAGTTCATTTATTTCAGTAATTCAACTCAAATTGTGAAACTCGTGTATTAAGTAAATTCAATGCACACAGACTGAAGTAGTTTAAGTCTTTGGTTATTTTAATTGTGATGATTTTGGCTTACATTTAACAAAAACCCACCAATTCACTATCTCAACAAATTAGAATACTTCATAAGACCAATAAAAAAACATTTTTAGTGAATTGTTGGCCTTCTGGAAAGTATGTTCATTTACTGTATATGTACTCAATACTTGATAGCGGCTCCTTTTCCTTTAATTACTGCCTCAATTCAGCGTGGCATGGAGGTGATCAGTCTGTGGCACTGCTGAGGTGGTATGGAAGCCCAGGTTTCTTTGACAGTGGCCTTCAGCTCATCTGCATTGTTGGGTCTGGTTTCTCTCATCTTCCTCTTGACAATACCCCATAGATTCTCTATGAGGTTCAGGTCTGGTGAGTTTGCTGGCCAGTCAAGCACACCGACACCATGGTCATTTAACCAACTTTTGGTCTTTTTGGCAGTGTGGGCAGGTGCCAAATCCTGCTGGAAAATGAAATCAGCATCTCCATAAAGCTTGTCAGCAGAAGGAAGCATGAAGTGCTCTAAAATGTCCTGGTAGATGGCTGCGTTGACTGTGGACTTCAGAAAACACAATGGACCAACACCAGCAGATGAAATGGCAGCCCAATTCATCACTGACTGTGGAAACTTCACACTGGGCTTCAAGCAGCTTGGATTCTGTGCCTCTCCAGTCTTCCTCCAGACTCTGGGACCTTGATTTCCAAATGAAATGCAAAATTTACTTTTATCTGAAAAGAGGACTTTGGACCACTGAGCAGCAGTCCAGTTTTTTTCTCCTTAGCCCAGGTAAGATGCTTCTGACATTGTTTCTGTTTCAGAAGTGGTTTGGTAGCCCTTGTCCTGAAGACGTCTGAGCGTGGTGACTTGATCACTGATTCCAGCTTCAGTCCACTCCTTGTGAAGCTCTCCCAAGTGTTTGAATCAGCTTTGTTTGACAGTATTCTCAAGCTTGTGGTCATCCCTGTTGCTCGTGCACCTTTTCCTGCCCCATTTCTTCCTTCCAGTCAACTTTTCACTTAATATGCTTTGATACAGCACTCTGTGAACAGCCAACCATTCAGTAATGACCTTCTGTGACTTACCCTCTTTGTGGAGGGTGTCAATGATTGTCTTCTGGACAACTGTCAGATCAGCAGTCTTCCCCATGATTGTATAGGCTATTGTGTAACCATTTTGAAGGTTCAGGAAACCTTTGCAGGTGTTTTGAGTTGATTAGCTGAATGGCATGTCACCATATTCTAATTTGTTGAGATAGTGAATTGGTGGGTTTTGTTAAATGTGAGCCAAAATCATCACAATTAAAAGAACCAAAGACTTAATCTACTTCAGTCTGTGTGCATTGAATTTATTTAATACACAAGTTTCACAATTTGAGTTGAGTTAGTGAAATAATGAACTTTTCCACAACATTCTAATTCATTGAGATGCACCTGTATATTATAAAAAACCTAACTTTTACTAATTCCTTACAGATGCAATGATCCAGAAATGTCTTCACCGGGGGCCTCTTGGGGATGGCAATAAACCAAAAACTACCCAAGCTGTGTGAATACAAAACTGTACACCTTTAGCTGGACCACTACAATTGGTTGATGTTCTGTTTCTTATGCCTGTTCAGTGTTTTAATCAGTTATATATGTAATTGTTACTTATTTTTTTCTTTTTGATTGTGCAGCTCAATAAGATTGTTATATCTATTTAAATAAAGACTGTTTAAATAGATGTTACTTTTTGTAGCTTATTGCACCATTTAACATTTTAGGCTGAAATGTTTTTGAAATTTTTCAGGCATGAAATGTGCAATGCACTGCAACTTTGTAGATACATACAACCTGTATTAAAAGATCATTTTAAAGATCAAAGATCACATATTAAAAGATCAAATATATGAAACCATATATTTCATAATTAAAAGATTGTCATATATAAGTGACACGTCACATATGTAAATAATTTGCTATGCATATATGTCTAATTTGTATATAACACATAATTAAAAAAGACATATCTCACATATATTAATAATTATATACATTCCATATATGGCAATAAATGTATTATACATACATAAACATATATTTTTCTATGGGGTAGACTTATATGTCAATATATGAAATTGTTCCATTTTCTAATAGGATTCATACATAAATAGGGCATATATAAAACATGTATTGCATATATGGGTATTTCGTATATGCACATATATTACATTTTCTTATGGGCGCATGCTCTGCGCCGGCGCAGCACAGTCAGTGACGTCATAACTGTTCGCCACATGTTCGCTCTGTCTGGCCGGTGTTACGAGATTTTCGGTTTCAGTGGGCGGAGCATACATGAATATTAATAAGTTTCCCGGACATGCGCGTGGAACTGAGAATTTCAATTTACGCTCTTTGTATCTCAACAGGTTTAATGGAATTTTTTTTTTTTTTTTTTTTTTTTTAAAAAGGTCATATTTTCAGTGTTGTGCAAACGTATGCCTAAACAACATTTGTTCATCATTTTGTAACAGTTTATAATGTTTTTATTAGTTTGCACGTTTTGTGCAGTCGTCCCCGACTGAATGATTGCAGGCATTCTTTGTGTAATGTTGTATTGTGTAATTGTGTAATGCACAGCAAACCTCAGCTAGTTGTATACATTGATTTCAGTTTGTTGTGCTGTAGCTTAGCTTGCAATGCTTTAAAACGGTCTGCTATTGTTATCTTTTGAATGCAACAGCTGAAATAAACTTGTATCTGTGGACTTATCATTTTTAATCTATCCTGGTGTGATTGTTCAAACTGTTTGACTTACAGTCAGGTCCATAAATATTGGGACATCGACACAATTCTAACATTTTTGGCTCTATACACCACCACAATGGATTTCAAATGAAACGAACAAGATGTGCTTTAACTGCAGACTGTCAGCTTTAATTTGAGGGTATTTACATCCAAATCAGGTGAACGGTGTAGGAATTACAACAGTTTGCATATGTGCCTCCCACTTGTTAAGGGACCAAAAGTAATGGGACAATTGGCTTCTCAGCTGTTCCATGGCCAGGTGTGTGTTATTCCCTCATTATCCCAATTACAATGAGCAGATAAAAGGTCCAGAGTTCATTTCAAGTGTGCTATTTGCATTTGGAATCTGTTGCTGTCAACTGTCAAGATGAGATCCAAGAGTTGTCACTATCAGTGAAGCAAGCCATCATTAGGCTGAAAAAACAAAACAAACCCATCAGAGAGATAGCAAAAACATTAGGCGTGGCCAAAACAACTGTTTGGAACATTCTTAAAAAGAAGGAACGCACCGTTGAGCTCAGCAACACCAAAAGACCCGGAAGACCACGGAAAACAACTGTGGTGGATGACCGAAGAATTCTTTCCCTGGTGAAGAAAACACCCTTCACAACAGTTGGCCAGATCAAGAACACTCTCCAGGAGGCAGGTGTATGTGTGTCAAAGTCAACAATCAAGAGAAGACTTCACCAGAGTGAATACAGAGGGTTCACCACAAGATGTAAACCATTGGTGAGCCTCAAAAACAGGAAGGCTAGATTAGAGTTTGCCAAACGACTTCACAGTTCTGGAACAACATCCTATGGACAGATGAGGCCAAGATCAACTTGTACCAGAGTGATGGGAAGAGAAGAGTATGGAGAAGGAAAGGAACTGCTCATGATCCTAAGCATACCACCTCATCAGTGAAGCATGGTGGTGGTGGGCATGTATGGCTGCCAGTGGAACTGGTTCTCTTGTATTTATTGATGATGTGACTGCTGACAAAAGCAGCAGGATGAATTCTGAAGTGTTTCGGGCAATATTATCTGCTCATATTCAGCCAAATGCTTCAGAACTCATTGGACGGCGCTTCACAGTGCAGATGGACAATGACCCAAAGCATACTGCAAAAGCAACCAAAGAGTTTTTGAAGGGAAAGAAGTGGATTGTTATGCAATGGCCAAGTCAATCACCTGACCTGAATCCGATTGAGCATGCATTTCACTTGCTGAAGACAAAACTGAAGGGAAAATGCCCCAAGAACAAGCAGGAACTGAAGACGGTTGCAGTAGAGGCCTGGCAGAGCATCACCAGGGATGAAACCCAGCGTCTGGTGATGTCTATGCATTCCAGACTTCAGGCTCTAATTGACTGCAAAGGATTTGCAACCAAGTATTAAAAAGTGAAAGTTTGATTTATGATTATTATTCTGTCCCATTACTTTTGGTCCCTTAACAAGTGGGAGGCACATATGCAAACTATTGTAATTCCTACACCGTTCACCTGATTTGGATGTAAATACCCTCAAATTAAAGCTGACAGTCTGCAGTTAAAGCACATCTTGTTCGTTTCATTTGAAATCCATTGTGGTGGTGTATAGAGCCAAAAATGTTAAAATTGTGTCGATGTCCCAATATTTATGGACCTGACTGTATATTTACAAAATGAACAGGAATCCAAGACCACAAACATGGATAAAAGTGTTTCTTTAATGCATAAGCAAAATTTTGGATTAAACAAAATTGTATGAACAAAAGTGTATAAAGTAGCCAACATTTCATATGCTGTAAATGAGAAAACAAATAGGCCTACAATAATAACACATTTAATTAACATTAAATAACATTTAATTTAATGTATGTCTATTATATGCATGTCAAAATATGTGTATGTCTGCACTATGTCTGTATTATTATTTTTTTCTTTGCACTGGTAGCTCCTGTCACCAAGACAATTCCTTATGTATGTAAACACACTTGGCAATAAAGCTCTATTACTGTTCTAAGGTTTTTCTCTGTGATGTCAGATTTCGGTTTTTTTCTCTTCAGTGACATTTCATCTTTCAGAATCCATTCTAATATGCTGATTTTCTGCTCAAGAAACATTTCTGATTATTATCACAGTTGAAAATTGTGCTTAATGAAGTGTGTAAACCATTACACAGTGACAGGATTCCTTGATGAGTTGAAAGTTCAGAAAAACAGTATTTATTTGAAATAGAAATCTTGTGTAATATTATTACAAACATTATTACAAATTATTACATTACTTACTGTCGTTTTTTTTTATTAATTTAATGCATCCCTGTCAAACAAAAGCATACATTTCTTTTAAAAAAAAAAAAAAAATAATAATAATAAAAAACAACAACATAGTAATCCCAAAACGTTTGAATGGTAATGTCATGAGTCAAATGCCAGAATCAAGTTTAGAAATAATGTTGATGTTGTTGTTGTTTTACCTCTCTTACATATGATCTTAGGATAGCTTTATTATGTGTCATATTTTTATACAGCAGTTGCAACAAGGATATTTACATCACACTCTCTTTTCTCCTATGTAGTCTTGTTTTGGTGCATAAATCTTTTTAGTTTGTAACAAGAATTCGATAGTGATTCATACTCAAAATTCAAGAAAACATAATCACATCCTCCATGACTACATTTTCCTGAATTTTGAGTGTGAATCATTATTGAATTCATATTTTTAAAAACAAAATGTCACTGTCTCACATAATATCAAACTTCCACACCAACACACATTATAAAAACATCTAGTTATCAAAAGCTAGTCAAGGCCACAATCCAATCTTTATTCCACTTTATTTATTTATTTATTCATTTATTTATTTTATATAAAAAAGTGCCTCTATTTAAAGCCTAATTAAGAATATATACGTTTATGAAACTTTATGACTTCTAATGTTGTGCATCAAAATAGATCATGCATTTGTATAAATGATCATCATTGTGTATCATCCAAGTACAGTGCAACACATGTTCAAAGAACAGATGACAGAGAATAATATCAGTGTAGGTTGCAAAATTTTTCTTAGGCCACTGATATGGTGATGAATGTTATTTCATTCATTGCCAGAGGATGACCTTTTTAAAACATAAAAGGTAACAGTATAACAATAAATAATTGAAACAGTTGTTGGTTCACATGTCTATATTTGCACTACTATTGGAAAACAGTGTAGACATAATCATCCAGGTGTTCTGGGATTCTTGGTTTCACTGTGCAAGGGAAACCTTAAACCTTTACTTGTGATCATCTTAATTTATATTTGTTTGCACAATATGTTTAAATATATTGGAAACATGAAAAAAACAAACAAAAAAAAAAACTGACAATTTCAGCAACATTTTTTTTCAGCAGTGTATTATAGTTTATAAGCAAACAAATGTTGAACAGAATAAGTTAAGACATGGATCATCACACCCTATACAAAAAATATGTCCACAGATACATTCAAATAGGTTTATTTCATTTGTAGCAGGCAGTAATGTATTCAACAAATGATAACGATTAAGACACAGTTTTAAAGCTTTGGGAGCAACAAATGAACAGCACAATGAACTGAAATCAATGTCTACAACTAGCTGAGGTTTGCGGTGATTTATCCTAACATTACACAAAGAATGCCTGCAAGTTGGTTTTATATTGGCACATTCACAACATTCACACATTTTCGCATTCAATAACTTTCTAATTATATGTGCAATAAAGTTATTTTGGTAACACTTTAGAACAGGGAACACTTATTCACTGTTAACTCCGACTTTTCCCTCAATAAATTCCTAATTTGGTGCTTATTAATAGTTAGTAATCTAGTTGTTAAGTTTAGGTATTGGGTAGGATTAGGGATGTAGAATGAGGTCATGTAGAATAAGGCATTAATATCTGCTTAATTACTACTAATAAATGGCTAATATTCTAGTAATATGCATGCTAATAAGCAACCAGTTACGAGACCGTAAAATAAAGTGTTACCATTATTTTTTGCAAATTCTAATCAGCGACATCATTGTCAACCTACTACATTTTTTTCACAATCGATCAAAATGGGCAAGTATTGTTTTAATGTCATATTTACTTGCGAATGTCCACTGAATATCCAATGTAGTGCGGTTAACAAAGTAATTGAATGCTGAAGTCCGAATGTGCAAATATAAAACCAACTTTACCCAAGTACAATTATGTTGCCTTTGTCACAATAAACAAACACAGTGTTTGTATTTCTGCATCAGTTTTACACACTGATTGTTGTGATCCGGACATGGACTGAGAAACAGAATAATAAAAAAACAGACAAATATTAGCGTAGATGCCATTCTTCTTACGATGTAACGAGTACATCGTGTGTTATGAGGAGTGTTCCCGGTTCCGGTTGATCTAATTAATGCAGCCTAACAATCCTTTAACGGATTTGAATAATAGAAGTGTATTAGTGTGTTATGTGTAAGCCAGGTTAAAGAAATGTGTCTTTAATCTAGATTTAAACTGACAGAGTGTGTCTGCCTCCCGAACAGTGTTAGGTAGATTGTTCCAGAGTTTGGGCGCTAAATAGGAAAAGGATCTGCCGCCCGCAGTCGATTTTGATATTCTAGGTATTATCAAATGGCCAGAGTTTTGAGAACGCAGCAGACGTGGAGGACTATAATGTGATAAGAGCTCGCTCAATTACTGAGGAGCTAAGCCATTCAGGGCTTTATAAGTAATTAACAAGATATTAAAATCTATACAATGTTTAATAGGGAGCCAGTGCAGTGTTGACAGAACCGTCAGGTGCTGCTGCTTTGTGTACCGCCCTTACTGGGGAAACCCTATTATTTCTGCTGTTCCGAAAGCACCACCTGCTGGCAGAGAATGAATTTGGCATTTTCAAACAGCCCGTCTGCTGTTTCTGTTCAGATCAATGCAAAAGTTGATCCATATTTTTAAATGTGAACTGTTGGATCGACAAGAAGATAATGCATTCTAAAAATCTAAACAAATTAAGACACTAAGATATATTTATATGTACTTTAATTAATATAACAATTGATTGATAATGGAATAACTTTTTGTATAAGCACTTTTGTAACTGTCCTTTTAGGTTGTTTTGAGAATGTTCTGTAGGCTACTAATCAAAATAGGACCTCTGTACATTTGTTTGTTGCAATTTTACATACAAAACAACTGAGATGTTTAATAATATTATGGGGTAATATTGCTTGTCAACTGACAACAAAGTTTTCTGATTTGAATTGGCATGACTGCACACATTTTATAGTTAATAAAATCTTTAAAAACAAATTACATTGATTATACTTTGATTTCCTTTAATAAAAGGAAATTGAGTAAGACGATGTAAAAGGTGTGTGGACGTGGACTAGTAATTTGGCCCCTTGGTATAAAGGAGAAAAAGCGTCACTTTCAAAGTTGTCCATCCCTGATTTACATGAACTAATGATTTTGTTAATCAATATGTAATATTCAATAATTTCATTAGTACACATTTAGAAGCACATTATCTCATACTTGTAGGTATTTGAATATATAATAACTAATGAGCTGTTAAACAATATATAATGTTTGTTAATTATTTATTAATGAAAATTATAACATCTCCATATTTTTTATGGATTCACAATTGGGTGAAAAATAAAACAAAAAGCTTTTTTTTTTCTTTTTTTTTTTGTAAGTATGTAAAGCACCTGGAATGAAGGAATCCATGCGGCAGTCATACAGTATACCAGGAAACAGAGGTCTTCCTAGGGCTGCCAGTTCAATGGGTTTTGATGTCATGTCTGTAGTAAAAAAAAAAAAAAAAAAAAAAAAACAGCAAGAACAAAGAGAATATTTTTAAATTGTAAACCTCATAATAATTTTATCATTCTAAAATTCGTGTTAAAAACTTGTTTGTCAAGATTTCTAAAAAGGTAGTTAAAGTCTAACATAGCATAGCATGGCATATTGACTAATAAGAGGATAATTTTCAGATTCTGATTACAAACCTTTCAGCATCACCCACTCCCTCCTGTGATTTGATTAATACTTTTATTTAAATACAGTTGTTCATTGTTAGCTCATTTTAGTTCACAGTACATTAACTAATGTTAACAAACAAAACTTTTCATTTTAATAATGCATTAGAAAATGTTGAAATTAATATTAACTAAGATTAATAAATGCTGTAGAAGTATTGTTCATTCTTAGTTCATGTTAACTAAAGTAGTTAACTAATGAAACCTTATTGTAAAGTGTTACCAAAATATCGTTCAAATTGTTACAGCCTTTAGTTATTTTTGAATAAATGTAAAAATGCATAAAAACTCTATGAAATGTATAATTAGTAATAAAAATTTTAAATAAAATACAAAATAATATTAATAAAATACATTATATTAATTATTATATTCATTCTTTCTTTATTATGTAATGTTTATTTAACCAGGAAAATGTGACAACATTAAGTGTAACAGGGACAAGAATTTATATATATATATATATATATATATATATATAGCAGAGAGCAGAATTCAGCCAGCGAGTGCATGCAGTGAACAAAACACCGGCGTTCCAGCGATGACTCATCTGAACGTCTCTGATTGGCCATTGCATTAATAAGCTCAACAGAATCATGTGTGATTGGTTATAATGCGCATAATGTGCTGGTGATGTGCCTCACTGAACGTTCTAATCACACCAGTGTGATCGTATATTACATATAAAAAAATATTATTTGGCTATTTTTTCTTTTGGAAGCTGCATTCAAAATCCACTTGGCTCAGAAATCTGAGGAGGCACGTGAGGTTTCAATGGGCATGACAGCTCTGGTTGTTCATGAGTCCCTTATTTGTCCGGAGCAGTTAAACTGTCCACTGTTTTTCAGAAAAAACTCTCCAGGTCCCACAAACTCTTTGGAATTTGAAGATCAGGGTAAATTGTATTAATTTTGTCATCTGGAAAACGTATAGGTTTCTTCTGTAGCTTCTGTCAAAATTCAGCTATTATTTTTTCTTGTGGACTATATATAAACCTCTTTGATGCAAAATATATCAGGACAGTACTCAAAAAATAAAATGCATTTTGTGTGATCCCTCTTATTTTGGTAAAATAATTAACATTTTGCAGATTCTGCAAGGGGTATGCAAACTTTTGACCACAACTGTATCTTCATAGAACTGTAAAAGTCAGAATATACCCAAGTAGTGGGATCAAATCGGCCCTTTGTACACATCCAGTTTTTATTATACATTTAACAAGACTGACTTTTTTTAATACTGTTTTTTTAATACTGTCTGTAACAATTATATCTTTACAACAATTATACAAACCTTATATCTAATATATTTATTGTTCCAAATAAAATAGCTATGTGGAGAAAAATTATAATTATGTATAAGTGACCAACTAATTAAAGTCGGTTTGAAAAGTAGATAAAGTTAAAGGTATTTTAGAGATGTCAAAGTTGCAGCGCAACAAAAAATGTAAACCTCCAGCTGAATTAAATATATGATTTGCAATAAAATTCCAACAGGATCAAAACCCCCCATAGCCCGATCAGCTAGCATAACACTTTTTTTAATTAAGTGAGTTTTAGAATTCCAAACAAAGTCAACTATAATTTTGTCCAGCGTTCTACAAATTTCCACAGAAACATCCAGTGCCATTGCAGGATAGATAACCCGAGATAACCCATCTGCTTTAGAAAGCAACACTCTACCTGTTATTGACAGATCACGCTGTAACCAAGAATTAACTTTACATCGGATAGAGAGTATAAGAGGTTCAAAATTAAGCTTTGATCTCTTTTTCTGATCTTTACATATAATTATACCTAGATATTTGACTTCAGATTTGACAGGGATGTCACAAATTTTAACATCAGTGGAATCTTTTATAGATAAAAGTTCACATTTATGGATATTAATACATACACCAGAAGCAGAGGAAAAAAGCTTAATTTTGTCTAAAGCTAAAGGAACTTGATCTTTATTTTTCAAAAAAAAGAGTTGTGTCATCAGCCAGTTGGCTTATTAATATTGATCGATTTGCCACAGAGATACCTTTCAAATTACTATTTTGAATGTGGATGGCTAAAAGTTGCATAGGAAGCAAAAAAAGATAAGGTGAGATAGGGCAGCCTTGACGGATGCCTCTCTCTATGTTAAACCTATGAGTAGTACCATGTTGTAATTTAATTGAAGCATTGACATTATTATACAAAGTTTGAATTGCATTAATAAAATTAAGTCCAAAACCAAAAATACTCAAGGACTTAAGGATAAAAGGAAATTCAATGGAATCAAAAGCTTTATAAAAAAAATCAAGAAAAAGCAAAAAACTGTCATCCAAGATCAGATCTGAATAATCTAAAATATCAAGAACAAGTCTAATATTGTTTGAAATAAGTCTGTCTGTCATAAAGCCCGATTGACATTTGTCTATTATATCACCTAGGACACATTTAATCTTCTTAGCAAAAATCATGGCTAATATTTTGTAGTCATTATTCAGAATACGTCACCAGTTTTCCAACTGAGAGTGGTCTTTCTGAGGTTTAGGGATCAAATTTATAACACCCTGAGTCATAGAGAATGGGAGAATACCCTTTTTAAGGCTTTCTAAATAAACACAGAAAAGAAACGGTGAAAGGTGATTTGAAAATTTCTTATAAAACTCTGTGGTCAAACCATCATTTCCAGGAGATTTATTAAGTTTGAACTTGTCAGTGGCCTCAGAAATATCTTGAATTTGAATAGGAGCGTCACATAAATTCTTGTCTATATCATTAATTTTAGGAGTAAGGTCTGCATCAAAAGAGTTAAAGAATAAGTCCAAATTCTGTTGAGAGTATCTGGAACGATAAAGGTCTTTATAAAACTCTTCACAATAATTAGAAATTTCTTTATAATTCTTTAAAACCACTCCATTTACATTAAGACTACTTATAGAATTTAGATGATTTCGCTGTTTCTCCAATCTAAAAAAATAGCTGGAATTACGTTCTCCCTCCTCTAACCACCTCCTTCTTGAGTGAACAAAAGCACCCTTTGCTTTTTGAATATACAAGTTATCTAATGAATTCTGAAGTTCAACCAATTCTGATTTCTGGTCAACAGATAAATTCTCAAAAGGAGTGCAGGAGAGGCAGACAAGTCTTTTAACAATATCAAGTTCCTCTGCTTTATATTGCTTAGCTTTTTGAGTTCCAGCTTTGAGTATAATTAATCTAATATTATATTTTAGCAGCTCCCAATTAGAACCAAAATAATCCTCAACTTGACCTTTGTTAAAAAAAAAGCAATCCTAGATATCACAGACCGACAAATTTCTGCATCCCCTCTAATAAAACAGAATTAAGTTTCCAGTATGAATTATATGTTCTTGAGTAAGAAGATGGGTTATTGAAAGATAGAATGATGGATTTATGGTCAGATAAAGGAGAAGGCAAGATTTCAACCCTATTGACAAAACTGGATAAAGAGTCCGATATTAACCAAAAATCAATTCTAGATCTAAGTCAACCAGAACTATTAGACCAAGTAAACTGTAAAGCATGAGGATGTTTTTCTCGATCAAATGTCAATTAGGCCAAATCGGGAGATCAAACCACAAAGGCCTGATGAACTATCAGACAGTCTAGGTGGTGATCTGTCCAAATTATTATTTATAGTTTGATTAAAGTCTCCACCCAAAAGAATAAACAAATTAGGATATTTATATTTAAAATACTCTAAATGTGTTTCTATTGAATTAAATAATTTGAGGTTATTTTTTTGTGGCATTAAATCCATATACGTTACCCAGGACAAAGAAAATATAATTTGAAGTGATCAATAAAAAAAGAAAATGGCCTTCAGGATCAGATATTGTCTCTATTATCTTACCCCTAAACTTGTGCTTCAAAGTTAAAACACCTGCTGAAAAATTAGAACCAAATGAAGAAAATAACTCATCACCCCATTGTGATTTCCAAAACTTAAAATCACTAGAATTTGCATGTGACTCCTGTATAAAACAAAAATCAGTATTAAGTGATTTTGCATATAAAAAAAAGCTTTACGCTTAACATCATTACGCAACCCTCTTGCATTAACTGAGCAAATAGAAAAATTTTGAAACATTGAACAATACGACACCAGAACTGTAACAACGAGTGATTCAGCCCATGAGATCCTATGAATAAAAAACCCTTGTAAACAAAACAAGATTGGGGTCTTTCAAGAAAGAGAGAGAGAGAGAAAAAAAACTAATTACAAATTATTAATGATAACAATAATACCAACAGATAATACAAATAAAGTGAAAAAATAAACAAATCAATAAATATAATAATCAAAAATGTATATAAATCAATAATAACTTATAATTTATAATAAAGATTTAAAAAATAAATAAATCAACCAATGTACCTTATTGTACCTTATTGTAATGTCCGACTTATAAGTTAGCATTTTGTAGGTAAAAAACAGTCACATTCTTAGGCCAAAAAACACATTGAGATAAGACAGCAAACTAACTTAAGTTCAATTCACTCGGTGACCTCCATGTCCTGTAAAACAAGTTCTTTACCATCAATGTATGCCTTTGGACCAATGAAGTAAGTGCAGCGTCCTTGCTGCAGAGCTTTCTCAACCAGAGGCCAAAGTTTATTGCGCTGCTCTCGATCCTCGGAGGACAGATCTTCTGCGAACCGTAAGTGGTGTTTTGCCAGATAAGGAGAGTTCTTTGCAGCTTTCCAGAGCGCATCGCGAAAGTGACGCATTGTGAACTGTAGAATAATTCCTCAAGGTTTTTGAATGGAGGACAGAGCATTCTCGCTCCTCACTTTCCCCAAAAGGTGTACCACATCTATGAACTCACGAGCTTTGCCAGCAAAGGTTGGGATGACAGCCTCACAGATATCCAGAACTTTCTGTCTGACGTTTTCTCCTGGTTGTTCGGGCAAACCGTAAAGGCGCAGATTCCACCTCCTCTGATATCTGGAGAGATCCTGTACTTTGTTTTCCAGCTCACCGATTCTTTTTTCCGCAGTAGTCACCCATTTATCAACTTGCTCCACTTTTCCTTTCACATACTTTATTTCTTCTGTCAGAACTTCAACTGACATTTTTACTTCCTCGATGCCTTTATCAAGGATGTCAGCTCTTTCATTAATGACAGACTTGAGAGATGTTATAATTACTGTGGCTAAAGGAGACTGCAGATCTCCATCTCCATCACCATCATCGTTCCTGCCTTTTTTGTGCTTTGCCTCCTTCAACGGAATTTCAAGTAGTGGACTGAGTGCACCAGAGTCTGAGTCAAAGTTTACCATAACACAGGCATCGACACTTAAAGATGAATCCATCAATTTAGATTTGCGTTTTTTTATCTTTTGTCGTAGTCCAAAAAGTCCTCCCGAAAATTCAAACACGGCACTGACAAGAAAGATAAAAATAACGACGGAGAAAGAGCAGTGTTAACAGTTAAACTGTCCACGTAAACTTCACAAACACAAAAAATAAAAGTTAAAGTATAACCAAAAGATCCCCTAACTGGTCAGAAAGTGCTTAGAGTAAAAATTATCTGAAATATTAAACGAAATGCACTAAAATTTACAAGCAAATAGACAAACGTTCAAGGACTGATTCACCAACGCTGTCAACTTCACGCCGCCATTTTCCGCCCCGCATCTGCTCTCCACAGAAGTTAATGGGAAGGATTGGCGTGTCATATGCATGCAAAATTGGACTTTGGCGTATGTATTACACGCAATTGGAAAGTGTAAACTCGTGTTATTTATACGCAGATTGATGAGACCGGGTTGTCTTTGCAGCGCAATATTTGAACGAATGGGTAAAAATTACAGTTCTTTTCGTCAGTTACGGCTCATTAGCACTAGCATTCTGCCCGCTTCAAATCAGACACAGAGATGAAATAGTGCGGTAAAACCACATTTATTTGAATGAATTATAGCATGTATTTCAATTAATTATCGAGAGAGAGAGAGTTTTCAACACACTTTATTCAATAATTAGTCATTAAAACAACAAAACAGATTTTCCAAAACTCAAAATAGGTGTGCAAAAGACCAAAGCTTATTGTAACATAGTCGTAAAGATCAATATTTCTTCTACAACTGTACAAATAGCTTCTTTCAAACACCATTTATACAAAAAAAACTTTCTATATCATTCATCATTTTAATAAAACTTAAAATCAAGCATAACCCTTGATCTTACCAGATTTTTTTTAAAAACAATTACCACGTTGTCCTTCTCTACCTTCTATTTTGTTTTTCCTGCTTATATAAACAGCAAGTTTAGCTTGTCCAATTAAAAAATTCAACAATTGGCTTTTTATTCTTTGTGCCACACTGTACTTAAGGCCAAGACATTTAAGATGAAAAAGACTCCCCAAACTTCATGAAAAGAGCATCAAGAAAACAAAACAAATCACGCAACCTTGTGCATTCTAAAAAACAGTGAAAAATTGTCTCCTGTTGTGTATTTTGTTAACGTTGTTTGTTTGACTACATCTCTGAGAATGCAGTGTTACGTTGTATCTGGAAGTATGCCGGTGAAAGTTGATATACGAAAACTAAGTAAAGAGAGAAGTCACGCTAAATCAGTGCAAGTGTCATATTTGTCTAAATGCGCCGTTCATTCCTTCCAAAGATATAATAAAAGTGGCGACGAGGATTCAGTTACTCTGCGTATGTTATGAGGATGTGGAAGTGAAGCGGATTGACAGTGAAATCGCTACAGAAAAAAAAAGGCGTCCCTGCTGCTAATCCACATTTTGAAAAAAAAGGGGGAGGACAGACAACGATTCAGATAAGTGAAGGAATTGATTGTTATTGAGGGAGAACGGAACAAAATGGCATCAGTTTTCGGCAATATGGGTCCATTTGATGAAAGCAGTGAGCAGTGGAGTTCTTATACAGAACAATTTGAGTACTTTGTGACAGCAAATGATATTGATCAAGAGAAAGTTGTACCCACTTTTTTAAGTGTGATGGGTCCAAAAACATTCACTCTACTGCGTAACCTCCTACAACCAGAGAAGCCTGGAGAGAAAACATATGATCAAATAGTGAACACTCTCAAAGCACATTTCTCTCCAAAGCCCTTAGTAATTGCAGAGCGATTTCGGTTCCACCGACGAAATCAGCTAGAAGGAGAAACTGTGACAATGTTTGTGGCAGTGCTAAAAAAATTAGCTGAGCATTGCGATTTTGGCGATGTACTGAATGACACACTTCGGGACAGGTTAGTGTGCGGACTCCGCTGTGAGGGCATACAGAAAAGACTGTTAACTGAGAGCAACCTGACACTACAAAGAGCAATTGAACTGAGCGTGTCTATGGAATTGGCTGCTAAAGAAGCTCAGCAACTGAGCTCAAATAGTAAAGTGTATAAAATGGAGACTGAAAATGAAATGGAAAATAAAGGCCCATGTTTCCACTGTGGTAAGACTGGGCACTCACCTGTCACATGCTGGTATAAGGATACGGAGTGCCGCAGCTGTAAGAAAAAAGGACACATAGAGCGTGCATATAGAAATAAGGCAGAAAAAGGGAAAATGCAGCAGAAAACCACATTCAGAAGGAAGCAAAAGAAACGTATTCACCGATGAACAAGAAAACAAGAGGGTCACAGACACATCTGACGATGAATTTCCTTTGCATGTGCTCACTGTCGCAGGGGGAACTAAGGCATACAAAGTCACCGCGCTGCTGGAAGGACAGCCAGTGAAGATGGAGATCGACACTGGTGCTGCGGTGCTGCTGGTGTCGAATGTGATATATAACGAAATACTGAGCCACCTGCCACTCACACCACCCGATGTGACCCTTAAAACTTACACTGGCGAATCAGTGACCATGAAAGGACTCACCCAGGTAACAGTCGAACTAAACAAACAAACAAAATAGCTGCCATTGTATGTTATTTTGGGTGATTATCCCTCACTGATGGGACGTTCCTGGCTGGAACAACTTAAGGTGGACTGGCAGGCCATACACGATGACACCGAAAACACTGGACTTAGAGGGTGTCCTTTGAAAGCACAGTGATGTTATCAAACAGGAGCTAGGCAGCATGGAAGGAATCAATGTGAAATTGAGTGTTGAGCCAGAATGCCAGCCAAAATTCTTAAAGGCCCGGCCCCTGCCATATGCACTCAAACCCAAGGTGGAGGCAAGCTTAACTGAACTTGTGGCGAATGGTGTGCTCAAACCAGTAAGCGTCAGCAAGTGGGCAACACCTATTGTTCCAGTTCTAAAGAAAGATGGTGGCATAAGAATTTGCGGGGACTTTAAAGTCACTGTAAATCCAGTGTTGTCTGCAGAACAATACCCCTTACCTCACATTAATGATCTCTTTGCTGGACTGACTGGAGGGCAAAAATTCAGTAAAATCGATCTCAACCAGGCATATCTGCAAATGCATGTTGAGGAAGAGTCCAGAGAACTTCTCACTATCAACACACACAAGGGCCTATTTCGGTATAAGCGTTTACCGTTTGGAATTACTTCAGCTCCATCCCTGTTTCAGCGAGCGATGGACCAGATTCTGGCAGGGCTCCCGGGAGTAGTGTGTTACTTAGATGACATTCTTGTGACTGGCAGGGACCATGAGTCACACTTGCAGCACCTGGACGCTACCCTCAAGAGACTGAAAGATTACGGATTAAGAGTGCGGAAGGACAAATGTGAATTTTTCCAGTCTGCAGTCGAATACCTGGGCCATGTCATTGATGCCTCTGGTCTGCATACGTCCCCATCCAAGGTTAAAGCCATAGTGGATGCTCCAGAGCCCAAAAATGTCTGCCAGCTGCATTTCTTCCTGGGCTTGCTTAATTATTACGGGTGGTACATTCCAAACATCGCTACCCTGCTGAAACCCCTGCACAAATTGTTGTGTCATTAAAATAGTTGGAGGTGGACCACTGAATGTCAGGAGACATTCAAAAGAGCGAAAGAGACTTTGTTAAAATCAAAAACCCTCACCCATTTTGACCCTGCTCTTCCAATTCAGCTGGCCTGTGATGCTTCCCCATATGGTGTGGGAGCTGTCTTGTCTCACATCATGCCAAATGGTCAAGAGAAGCCGATCCCATTTGCTTCGAGGAGTCTGAGCAAAGCCAAAGCAAACTATGCTCAGATTGAACGTGAAGCACTAAGCATCGTATTTGGAGTGCGCAAGTTTTACCAGTATATTTTTGGAAGGAAGTTTACGCTGCTGACTGATCATCGTCCGCTTACTGCGATTTTTGGCCCTTACCACGGCATTCCCTCTCTTTCTGCTAGTAGGATGCAAAGATGGGCTTTGTTATTATCTGCTCACAACTACAACATCAAGTACCGCAAGTCGGAATTGCACGGTACGTGGACGGACTGTGCAGATTGTCTCTCGCTGATCCAGTAAAAGAGGCAAAAGTGGCTGAAATTCTCTACTTCAGTCAAGTGGAAAAGGCCCCAGTGACAGCTGCACAAGTGCGCAAGGGCACACGAAATGACCCCATTTTGTCCAAGGTCATGGATTTTGTCATGACAGGGAAAGGCGAGAATGATGACCTAGAGTTCAAACCATACATCTCTCAACGTCATGAACTTTCGGTGCAGTCAACCTGTTTGTTGTGGGGAAGGAGAGTGATTATTCCACCAGCTCTGCGTAAATCAGTGCTGAAACAGCTACACGCGGGACACTGTGGAATTGTCTGCATGAAAGAGATTGCCAGGAGTTACTTCTGGTGGCCAGTAGTGGACAGCCAAATTGAGGAAAAGGCAAGAACATGTACATCATGTCAGAGCATACGCAATGTACCACAACTGGCACCACTGCACCTGTGGGAATATCCAGAGAAACCATGGCATCACATTCATGCTGATTTTGCAGGCCCAGTTGAGGACAAAATGCTGTTGGTTGTCATTGATGCACACAGTAAGTGGCCTGAAGTGGCTATCATGAAATCTACTTCAGCTGACAAGACAATTGAGAAGTTGGGAGAAATTTTCAGTAGATTTGGACCACCTGTGCAGTTTGTCTCAGACATTGGACCCCAATTTATATTGCATGAGATGGCCACATTTCTTCTAGCAAATGGGGTACAACATATCAAGTCCTCGCCCTACCATCCTGCAACAAATGGGCTAGCAGAAAAGTTCGTCCAGACCATGAAACATGCTTTGAAAGCTTCAATTGGGCAAGGCACATTTCATCAACGCCTTCATAACTTCTTGCTGTGCTATCACAGTACTCCACACGCAACTACCAAAGTGTCGCCAGCTTATTTGTTGTTCAATCGAGAGCTCAGGACAAGCTTTGAGCTGCTTAAACCAGCAACCCTCAAAGAAACTGTCTTACAACAACAAAAAAATCAGGTACAGCAACGGAAACTGCGAGCCAAAGACAGAACCTTCTCGACAGGCTCACCCGTGCTGGCTCGGAACTATGGCAACAGCCCGAAATGGGTTCCAGCTACTGTGGAGACCCAGACGTGTCCTGTGTCATATAAGGTTAAAACTGCTGGAACCTTCTCTGGAGGAGACATACTGATCAGCTGCTGAGTGGCACCAATATATCCACAGATCATCCTGGAGGTACCGATGCCGCTGATCAAGTAGACGACAGCTCACCAGTTTCTGTGACCTTCACCACCGAGCATACCAAGACCCCAGATTCCCCATCTACTAAGAAACCGTCATCACCTGTTGTTTCAACAGAAAATGGGAGCCAAGCAGGTCGCCGATATCCAATAAGGGAGCGGCGCCCACCTCCGCGCTTCTTGGATTACACTTAGTTAGGGGCTACCCTTGTTGTTTTGGGGCAGAATAATCCCCTAAGGGTAAGCCACGAAGTCACGCTAAATCAGTGCAAGTGTCATATTTGTCTAAATGCGCCGTTCATTCCTTCCAAAGATATAATATCTCCTTCATTTTACAAAAAGGACAATCACTTTATAAAATGGGATTTATAACACTCACAAATGCATTTACAGCAACTGCGCCGTGTAAAACTCGCCACTGAATATCACCTGTGTGTTTTTCAATTGGTGGTTTATATAAAACCCTGCAAACAGGTTTAACTTCATCATCTAGTCCAGATTTCTCTCTCCACACTGTGTTCTTTTAAAGTTGCCTTATTTAAAACTTTTACAATGCATTTATATAAAACTTTACTTTGAACATCCTGCAAACTTAACTCTTCTAGCCCCCTCAGGTCCAGAAATGGTCCAGACAGTCCTTTGAGACTGGGACTAAAAAAAACTACTTGGAAAGGGATCTGTATTATTAGGAATCAGTTTCCCATTATAAAAGTCATTTAACATATTGTTTTCTTCCTCTGTGAGTTTCTGTTTAAAAATGTCCAGAAATCTTTCTACTTGCCGTACCGACCGCACACCTAGATGTAAGGCCAAGGACTGAGCATTATTTAAACCAGGACCAGCAACATCCAACAAATGATGCCGTTTTAATGTCTTAGTGTGAATTAAACAATGAAGCAGTCCAGGTGTAACTTCACAAGTAACATCAAAACGAACTCCATGTACAAGAGGTTCTTCCAAAAGCCAGTACAACGAAGAAGTCACCTCCAACCTCCGTTTTTCAAGTAAGTCCCAAACTTTGAAAAGTCCCTTATAGAATGGAGTAAGTCCACTGCGCTGCAGCTTGCTTTAGTCCATCAAAAACAAAGCAGAGTTCAAACCCAGTCTTCCGGCTTGATTAAAAATAACATCCGCCACCTTTCTCCAGACTAGATTCTTAGGTCCTGTGAGGTACCTTTGAATGGAAAGAAGTCAAAATGCTGCCCCCTGCTTGGCAGGTGAATAAGTCCTTGTCCTCCTTCATCTCTGGGTAGAAAAAGTACGCTCTGAGGTATCCAATGAAAAGTATTCCAAAAGAAGTCCACTAGAATGGCTTGAATTTTACTCAAAAGTCCATTTGGAGGGTCAACGCAGGCCAAACGATGCCACAAAACTGAAGCCACCAGATTATTAATTATTATAACCCTCCCTCTAAAGAACATTTTTGGCAAAAGCCATTTCCATTTTTGCAGCCGCCCTTTTACTTTTTCTAGAACACCTTCCCAATTTTTACTTAACATTAAATCATTGCCAACATATACTCCTAAATACTTTAGCCCATCCCTTTTCCAGGACAAACCTCCTGGTAGTTCAGGAAGACCATGAGACCATTTACCACCTGCTATAGCTTTACTTTTTGACCAATTAACCTTCGCAGAGGAAATTATACCAAAATTATTAAGAATTTCTTTAAAAAGATCAACATCACTTTGCCCTTTAACCAGAACAGTAATATCAACTGCATATGCAGACAGCTTAAAATTTGCTCCAGAGCCTGGTATGGTCCAACCTTCAATGCTTTGTAGTTTGTAGTTGACATTGTAGTTTATATCGTAAAGTAAATTGTGCTACACTCTTAAAACAGATGTGTTAAAAACAACACAACCTGTGTTATATTTTAACACACCTGTGTGTCTAGTTAAGGACAACACATTTTGTGTTAATTTCAACTCAACCAGTGTGTTATTCTTCTTAACACAGGTTGATATTCTTCAAATATTTAAATAATGCACCTTTAAGAATAGCACATCTATGACACAAATTGTGTTATATATGACACATTAGTGTGTTAAAAAAAACAGATGTGTTAACAACAACACAACCTGTGTTATATTTTAACACACCTGTGTGTCTAGTTAAGGACAACACATTTTGTGTTAATTAAATTTTAACACAACCAGTGTGTTATTCTTCTTAACGCAGGCAGTGTGTTAAAATATTTAACACACTAATGTGTCATAAATCCAGAAGTGGGACTTTCAAGTCACAAGTCAAGTCTCAAGTCAAATCCCAAGTCCTCAAAGAGTTAAAGTTAATGAGATAATTAAGTGACTAATTAAATGATGATTGTGCATTAGTGATGAACACCTGCTGTTAACAAGCCGCATCATTGAAGAAAAGAGAAACACAAGAACTACAGACTTCAGCCACAGCCTTGGATGGAATCAACTGAAAAAAAACAAAAACAAAAAAAAAAACACGATACCACCATAATTGTGGTTAAGGTTTGCTTTAGTTGGTCTCTTGTCCCTTTTGCTAATTCAAAGTAATTTGCTTCGAAGCAATTACAATATTGTTTCACAGCAAACAGTTGTACATTGCTGAATCAAACCTGGAAGTAGCTGATTTCTGCTTATAACTCATGGTGAATGAACATCATGAAAGGATCTCTCTTTGGTTTATCGAGTGACAATCAGCTATTACAGATCTGCGAAAAAAAGTGCCCTATTAACCAAACACCACTGTAATGTTTCAATATAAAAAAAAAAAACTGTTTCCACTCAGGCTTTTAGACATAAACACTTATCATATGATCCTCAACAGTGGCGACAATAATTTTTCATACTGCAGTGCATGATGGGAGTTTTTACTATGGTGTTACCCAGCATGCATTGCAGCATGAAGCATTTTGTTGATTGTCACCATTGTTGAGATTCATATGCTGGTTCTTGATGTCTGTGTGTGTCAAAATAATACTGGAGTTTAAATTTTTATATTTATTACATAGACTTAAAATTCATTCATTATAACTTTTAGAGCATCACTTTGTTTGCATGCTGTAGTTTCACAGGGTTGATTATGCAAAACCTAAACATATTTATAAAAAAATAAAAATAGCAATAAAAAAAAGACTTTTTGATTATAATCAAGCCACCTCATGGTGACTATCTCATCACATAAAAACAGCTAATATCGCTGCTCTGCTTTACAACACCACATGCATTGCTACAGAGAGAGGTCTAACACAGAAGTCAAGGGTCAAGCGCCCAACTAAAGCAAACACTGATCTCCAAGATGGTGGCATCATTTTAACCAATAAAACATCAACATCTGATCCTCTGTAATTCTCAATAACAGCAGGTGTTCATCACTAATGCACAATCATCATTTAAGTAGTCACTTAATTATTTCATCAATTTTAACTCTTTGAGGACTTGGGATTTGACTTGAGACTTGACTTGGTCCCACCTCTGCCCAATCCTTTAACCCCCTTGGGTTGGCTGTCTCGCCGGCGAGACAAGCTCATTTTTTTTTCTTATAAGTGCTAAAGACACTAAAAATACTCCGTCGATTTTGGTCATACAGATAAGTATTATACATCAGTTGAAACTTTGAAGTGTCTATTTTTTTTCGGGTACACTCACAATAAAAACAATATGTTGTGGTTTTGGAAAATAAAGAAAACAAACAGGGTGCGCTCTCTGTCTTCTCCGTGTCCGCGAGCTGCTTTTAGAAACGCGTCACTAAAATGTACTGTAACTCGGCGAAATCTCAACACAGAGACATGGGAGTTATATCTATAGAAAGCTTGAAATGTCTAATTTTAAATGAAGTAAGTCTTATCGAAAACAAACATTCTGTGATAAAGTAATCCGTATGAAACCAACACGATGTTCAGTCTTTCCCGTCTAACTCATTATCTTTAATGCGATCCCACCCCCTCGCGGCTCGCGCCGTTCATATGTAAATATCCACGTGAGACACGTGCGCGTGGAAACGCCCAACATAAACAAAGCGCAAGGAGATCATTCATCGCGGCTACTGTTCGTTTCTGCAAGAAGACGCGCTGAGTAAAGGCTGGATTTCCCTCAAAAGAAGAACAAGATTTCATTCAGAAGAGAAGATAAATCTGATGAGTAAGTAATGTTTGTTTTTTGCATTAGTTAAAGTTTTATTGTGACATAAACTTGAACACATTACTATTTGGGTTTTTCCCAAACTACAACATGATGAATGCTACGCATCTAAGAATCTAAGAAGAAATCATAAGTACTAGGCTATATGACTACAAAATCATAGTTGGGTTTTTCCCAAACTATAATTCCTGACTACAATGTTTGAAATTGAGTAAAACATTTTGAATATGAAAGGCAATTAATTGTATTTAAATTTCTTACGGCGCGATGATGTTGTCATGCTGTATATAAAACAATAAAAGTAATATGTGACCCTGGGCCACACAACCAGTCTTAAGTTGCTGGGGTATATTTGTAGCAATAGCCAAAAATACATTGTATGGGTCAAAATTATTGATTTTTCTTTTATGCCAAAAATGATTAGGACATTAAGTAAATATCATGTTCCATGAAGATATTTTGTAAATTTCCTACTGTAAATATATCAAAACTTATTTTTTTTTTATTATTAGTAATATGCATTGCTAAGAACTTAATTTGGACAACTTTAAAGGCAATTTTCTCAATATTTTGAATTTTTTTCACCCTCAGATTCCAGATATACAAATAGTTGTATCTCGGCCAAATATTGTCCTATCCTAACAAACCTAACAAAAATGGAAAGCTTATTTATTCAGCTTTCAGGTGTATAATGATGTATAAATCTCAATTTTGAAAAATTGACACTTATGACTGGTTTTGTGGTCCAGGGTCACATATGAGTGTACACTGTAATATGATCAATGCTACGAGGCTAAGTATGTTAGAACATGTTTATTATTAATAGCCTACTCTGTTCAAAAATAGATTTTAATAACATGCTAAACAATAATCATTAGTTTCTCAGATATAAAATGTATTTTTTTAATGATAGTACAAAGCATGCGTGAGTCTATGGCTACAAAACGTACAGATGCTCCTGATATTAACATGCTCACAAATGGTTTTTTTTTTTTTTTTTTTTTTTTTTTTTTTTCTGGTTGTTTGTATTTTATTGAATCAGATCCCTGCACCATAGATGAATCCTGATGACTTTCTTCAAACTGTTTTCCTCTGAGAGCACTGTACCAACATCAGATGTTCAACTACACTGATATTCTATAGTAAAACAAGATCCTTGACTACTAATTATGTTTTTTTCTTCTTGAATCCATGGAAAGAAGCAGAAACACTTAAATAACACATGTAAATATCAGGTATGATTTACTTGTTTCACTTGTTGGACAGAATCTGTTGCAGGAATGACTCAAAGTCTGTTCACGTCTCTGTGGTTAGATCAGTGTGCACAATAATGTGTCTTTGACCTTCATTATGTATGTTTTGATTATACTGTGTTGTAAATAAAATACAAATATTTTAAAAAACCCATTTTTTTTTTCAATCTCCTCACATTCTCTCTTACCTGCCTCAAAGTCACAGTCACACTGATGGGCCATTAGAGGCCATTAGGGGAGGGCCCTTTGTCTCTCAGGGGAGAATCACTTAATATTCAAGGCCATTGCCACTCCCTCGCATATAGGCTTTCGATCACAAAACATGTCTTTAAAAATTTAAATCAATATATTGTTTTCTGTGAATTAGTAAGCAGAATAATTTTCACATAATTTTGAAGTAAATATTCTAGCCTACAAGACTGATTACACAAAAGTCTTATTCAGAACTATTTAGTGTGGGTTTTATGGCCTTATTTCAGCTACATTTTTTTGCCAAAACTTACTAACCACGCATAATATTGATTTTTTCTAAAAACTGCAAACATGTACATCCATCAGGGTCACATATTATTGTAGCACAGTTTGTGCTGAATACAAAAAAATACATGTTGGTCAATAGTATGTTATAAGTAGCTGAAATAAGCACAAATATCAGGACATGTCAGAACAAGGGCCCCAAAATCACCTCAGACCCCAGAGGGTTAAACAACTCCACATCATCGCAGGAACTGTTCTGGGAACGTCATTGACACCGGTGGGACCTTCTGAGAACGCTCTGGGAACTTTACTTTTCTAGTGAGGACATCCATATACCTGACCATATACCTGAGTGCATCCACGTCATCCACCAATGAAAAAAGAGGCGCAAATTTGATTAACAGCTTGTGGAGTGATGTAGGCAGCAGTGTGATTGGATGATAGTTAACACATATTGTGTTGGACACATTGTGTTGTTTCTCTCTCTCTCTCTTTCTTTTTACACATGATCAACTTAAAATTACACATAATGTGTTAAAATGGCCATAACACAAAAAATGTGTTATTAATTAACACATTCTTTTTGAGAGTGATGAGCACAATATGTACAGTGAGCACTTTGACAAGACCGTGTCAGACTGTCAGGATTAGGGATGGAGCTAAAGCATCTCTCTTTCATTTCACTACTCATATACAAAGAGTAAGTTTATCATCACTAGATTATAAGGATTTGATGGCTTATCATAAAACTGTGGACTGATTATATATATTTTTTCCTTTTCAGCCAATTGCAAACAGGACAACACAAGCCTGAAAGAGATCTGAATAAAAGCCTGTTCTCTGCATTTCCAAGAGACTAAACCTCCACAGCCTAATGTTGTATTTGTACTAGTTAAAGCCCAGAACAGCCCTGCATGAATGGCCAGAATGACCCTGATCATATTCAAACTTCTCTCGCTCTCTCTGTCTCTCAATCTCTGCCAGGGTCAGGAATTAACTTTTCCATTGTGGGGCAATATTTGCCCCCGGAATAGACTTCCAGGAGCATTGTTTACCTTTGTATGGGCAATTTTTATTACAATATTATGTAATATAATTGCCTTATTAAATGTTTCTGTCGTTTTTGTCAAACATCTGAATATAACCGGTTTCTTCAATCACAATACTATAGACTACATTTAAAATTATTTACACAGGCTGTTTAATGCTGATCATGTACTGTATGTGTATTTACACAAAAACTGCATAATGTAAATAGCCTAGAAAGGAAAAACACAAGAACTCCTTAGTGAGTGAAGCTGCAATATCATGACAAAATCATTGTTGATTCTTGCTCTTGATGTTGTAATAATGATTATTAATGTTGATTAATAGAAAGTTTTTTTTTTTTTGGGAGGAGCATTTTGTTGTCCAACGTAAGCTGCACACACTCACACCCCAAACATTCCTATGTAGTAACATATATTGAAAAATAAACAACGTTTTTAAAATTTGTGTTTTCTGCATGGGTGAGTGTAATTTGCATTGTATAGCAATATGTATATAAGTATAGCATTATACATATTATAAATATGTATAATAAGTTGTTTACCACAGACCTTATTTTACTCATTAATTTAAAAATCCCATTATAGAATATAGGAAAATCTTGAGGGAAGCAATGGAGAATTAGTCTTTATTAGTCAGGTTTTGACGTCACAACTAAACCACTCTATTCCCAGGGAAAGATAGAACTGAAAACTGAAATAAAATATCCTTGAGCTGCAGATTGATTCAGAGGATTATCTATCTATCTATCTATATCTATCTATATCGACCCTGCACTAGGGGTTGACCGATTAGGAAAACAAGAGTAAGAAGTGCAACCAACACCAGAGAAGGCAGTTTTTGTCAGAGCCCTTGTTATTCTTAATTTTGACATTAATTTTAATTTTTACACCAGACATATATATCAGTTAAAAATATCGGTTATCGGTCTACTTAGTCTGTAATAATCGTATCGGCATCAGCCCTGAAAAACACATATCCTTAAAAAGCAAAGAGAAACCCTGGAGCACATTGTGATTGATAACATTAGAGAATTCAATCAAAAATAGCTGTGTGTGAGGACAATCCCAGAAGATATGCATATCAGTTTCATTAGGGTCACCACAAAAAGAACAGCTTGTATCTATGTCTGATTTAAACCTTTTCAGAAACACTTTAGCTGGGTAAAATCTGTGTAACAGTTTGAATGAGATTTCTCTGACCTTGTTAGTTATTATGTATTTCAAAGACAGAGTCCATATTTTTTTCCAATCAATATGATCAACAACATTCTTACAGTGAGACACCACATAGGGAGTTGTTACAAGCTCCTTTTGAAAGATCGATCTAATCTTATAGTTCCATGATGAAGCATGTGACAAAAAGCACAGTTTTCCTACTGGGATTTCAAATGGGTCCAAAGAAATAGGTACAGTACTGGGTGATCTAACAGAGTGTCACACTGCTCTGTGTCATAGTCCTGACACAGAGTCCCTTAAAAGCATGACAGCTCCTTTAGGAATAGCGTCCATGACAATGCAGAATTCTTTGGGAGTTACTGGAAAATCAAATTTACATAAGAATTCTTCATAACTTAAAATAAGACCTTCTGAGTTAAATAACTGGGAAGCAATCAAAATGTTTTTCTCAAACCAATCACTAAAAAACAAAGATTTTCTCTTATATACATAATGTCTTGATTGTTCCAAATAAAGTACCGGTGAGGGGAGAAGTTGTGCTTAAAGATTAATGACCATGCAAGTAATGCCTGTTTATGAAATTTAGATAAATTGAAAGGGATTCTAGCAATATTATAGTTACAAATTAATAAGAAAGGAAGACCACCTAATTTGGAAAATAAATAATTGGGGATAAAATTCCAGATTGAGTTTGGAATACACAAAAACTGCCTAATCCAATTAATTTTGAAAGTGTTGTTCAAAGAAGAGAAATCAAGGAAATTCAACCCCCATGCTCATACGTGTTCATTATTACAGACTTCTTAACATAATGGTTTATTATGTCTATGGGGCTAACTGCGGAACACTATGACGTCACAGCAGTCTGAGGCCGGAAGTGGGCGGAGCTATTTAATCCTAATACGCATTGCTCCATTGGGAGTGTTTCAAAGACTAAAATCATGATATTGTCAAGTATTTAAAAAAAACCGATCTATTTGAAATTAGTACTGGTGATTACCAAAATTATGTTTTGTGTTTCTGTAATACTTAATCCACCAGTAGGCTGTGTGTAAGCTCTTCAGTCACAGTAATAACTCTAATGCTAAAATATAATTATTATCTATGAATTTTCGAATTTACTGTTTAACAAGTCAGAAAAAATAAAGCATATTATTATTATTATTATTATTATTATTTTTATTTAGATGCCCAAATACAATTATTTACTTGCAGTTGTTACATAAAATAATATGTTTCAATGGTTGAATGTTACAGTTGATCAATTTCTGACTTCAGAGAGGTTAATGTGCCGATTCTATAAAAATGCTCATTTAATTTGACATTCCTCACTCCAGTTTGTAATTTGCCTAAAATTTACTAATTTTTTGTTTTGTTTTTTGGTCAGATTCTTAAAATATTTGTTCATGTTGTGTTTTCTCTTTATTTATTAGGGTTAACCGTGTATACACACTATACATTTTATATATATTTATATCGGTACGAGGCTTTTGGTTCGGTTCGCATTACAAACCGAAGGATTGTTTGACTAATCCTATTACAGCATATTATCCTATTAGGTTAGATTAGTGTGTGTGCGCATTTAGAGTGTGTTCTTTCCCTGCATGATTGAGTCTATTAAGTGGGGTTACCACCAACTAGAGCTTACTCCACAGTCCAGGGGAATCACCACATTTGCTGTACACAATGGTGCTTATAGATATAAGAGGCTTATCTTCAGAGTGTCGTCGGCCAGCGAGCAGTATCAGCTTGAAGATGCTTCAGTCCTCACCAGAATCAACATTTCTGACCACGTCATTATACATGCTCCTACCAAAGAGACACGATCAGAGACTACATGCAGTTTGACAGAGGCTCGTGAACACTTCAGAGATTTAATGTCTTTTATTTGCAGTTGTTTTGCAGGCTGTGGCTGGAAGTCAATAGTAGCTGTTGTGTTTCTGCTTGTCTCTTTTTTCTTAAGCAGGTGTTGGTCACTAATGCTCAATCAGTACTAGATTAATCACTTAATTACCTAATGAACTGCAGTGCTGCTTCAGTCTTATTTTAACACTCTGTAGTATGCATACTGAGCAGTGTTCATTTCATTGTTTCATCTGGGCTGACCCATGTGGGGCCCTCATGGAAACTGAGGACAAAACTGGCTGGGCCCCAGTTAGATAGCCCAGGAGCCACCCATCTGGGCCCCACATAAGTCTGCTGGCTGGGTAAGGGGCGTTGTTAGAAAACCCCTTAGCTGTTATAAATTCACTGTAAACCACGGCTTCACGGGGCTTATTGCTTTTATAAAACGGTTATTCCATATATGTAGTAAGGTTTCACAAAATAAAACAAAGCAAATAAAATCTAATGATGTAAATAAAAACATTATTCTTCCGTCAAACAATGTAGATCCTCAGAAATGGTTGTGGTTGGAATAAAGTTGTTGCTGAGCAACACACAGACGTAAACAAAGGTGTGTGTTTGTAGAGTAATTTACAACAGCTTTGAACGTGGCTCAACCAATCAGAATCAAGGACTGGAACTATCCGCTTTATAAGTTTGATTTAATCACAGATCATAAACCGCTGGAAGCTCTCTGTGGCCTGCGGTCTAAACCACATCCAGAGGTGGGTGCTAAGACTACAACCGTACGACTTTCATGTTGTCCACATTCACACGAGCAAATCATATCAGACCCGCTTCACGTCTACACGGGGTTTTCTGTTTCCATGTTCACACAGGTTATTTGTTTCAGAAAAAGGAGGAAAAATAATAAAGTGAGTATAAAATTATATGGCCAAGAAGTGGAACAAGTAAAAGTTATGAGATGTTTAGGAATGTGGATGGAAGATAAATTGATATTTAGCATTCATATTCAACAGTTAATAGACAATTTCATCCACACCTCCTTAGTTATTCACAAAGCCAGAAATAGAGCTATTTTCACACAAAGATAAGAAGGAATCAAATCTGCCAATAAAAACAGCTGTTCAACAATATATTAGTCAAGTATAAGACAACATGATTCAGATATTCACGGATGATTCAAAAGATACAAAATCTGCAGCCTTTTTTATTCATAAGTACAATATCAGCATCACAGTCAAGGGGATAAATGAAGCTGAAGTGAAGAAGCAGTGGCAGATGAAATGGGAAAAAGAAATAAAGGGAAGCATTTGCACAATATACAAGGAAAGGTAGGTGTGGAAAGAAGAATAATTAATGACAGGAAAAAGCGTGATATTGACAAGACTGTGAATCTGACATTCAGCATTAAATCATAATCTGTATAAAATGGAAACATGAAACTGGTAATTGTGAAATGTGTGGACATTCGGAAACAGTCAATCATGTATGATAACCAATAACAGAGAAAGAATGAAATTAATTCAGCCATTAAAAGATGGTGGTACTCACTTAAAGAATTATTAGGTGATGGAATAAATTATAGAATTCAAAGTGAAGTATTTAGATTTTTAAATGACACAGGACTAGTGAACAGAATTTAAGGATTTAGTTTAGTTAGTTTTGTTTAGTTTGTGAATCAGCGTTCAGCGAGTGTGCGCTATTCTCCAGTACAGCAGGTGGCGGTAATGCAGCTCTGTTGTTGTGCTGACCGCCATTAAATCCAAAGAAGAAGAACATTCTTCTTCACTAGACTTCCTAGTGTTGATAACGAGAGCAAACTCGACAGGAATAAAAAAAAGACTTAAAAACCGTCATAAACATCACATTAAGGTAAGTTCATTTCTCAGCTTCTGATATAAGTTCATATTATTGTAGTTTTTCTCGCTTTCGCGTCTCTGTCGATCTTTAAACTGTAAGACATTTAGTGATTTGTGTCGCTTGTAAAAGTGGATGAAGTTCATCTTCAGGATTATAATCATATCGAGCTCTAGACATTCTGCTTTTAGTTCAGATTCTTTACAATCGGAAATATAGGCTAGTAAAGGAGGAAATAAAGATTTAAACAGAAAACACGAGCTTCTGTAGCTCAGATTCACAGACGATCAGTTTTAGTGATTCTGGTGAGATTCACAAAGATGAGTTCATTAGGCCTTCATCTGGTGCTCCACACAGCAATTAAACATCTACAGTTATCTTTATTTGTGTGTTTTCTGAGAGGTCTACCTTCCTAAATCTGTCCTTTATTTTAAACAGCTGTGTTTGTCCGTATGGAAGAAGAGTTTAGGCTGGTTTTATCTGTTAGTTTTTCTCCAGCAGAGGGAAGCGAAGCTCTTTCGTCTGAAGTTTGGTTTCGGTTTCGGTTTTGAAAGGAACATGCAGGAATGAAAATATAAAGTACGGGACTTCATTTATATTAAAAGAGTTATTAAGAGCGATAAGCCTTATCATTTAAAAGAATCATTTAAAACCCTGTAAAGAAAGACGCTAGAGGCCGTGGTCTTTAGCCTCCTTGTTAGAGTGCCCGCCGGAGACCGTGGTTCGAATCCCGCTCGCAACGGGGCCAGAAGGACCAGTGTTGTGCCAAAACTGTGACCAGGGGTCGCGGTTCAGCAAATGTTCGAACATCATCAGAGGAGACGAGCAGTACCGTAAAACAAAACAGAACAAGCTAGATATTGTCACCAGCATCTAAATTCTTATTTGTGATCCTGGACAACAAAACCAGTCATAAGGGTAAATTTTTCGAAATTCAGATTAATACATCATGTGAAAGCTGAATAAATAAGCTGTCCATTGATGTGTGGTTTGTTAGGATAGGACAATATTTGAAAATCTGGAATCTGAGGGTGCAAAAAATAAATAAATAAATAAATAAAAAATATCAAAATACTGAGAAAATTGCCTTTAAAGTTGTCCAAATTAAGTTCTTAGCAATGCATATTACTAATCAAAAATGAAGTTTTGATATACCATCATTTGCTGACTCAAAATTAGTTTTAAACCTGAATGAGTTTTCTTCTGCTGAACATAAATGCTATTTTGAAGAATGTGGAAAACCAAACAGTTGCTGGTCCACAGTGACATCCATAGGATTTTTTTCCTAAATTCAATGTGGACCAGCAACTGTTTGGTTACCCGCTTTCTTCAAAATATCTTTTTTTGTGTTCAGCACAAGAAATAAATTAATACAGGTTTGGGACAACATGTGAGTGAGTAAATAATGACAGAAATTAAATTTTAGGGTGAACTATCCCTTTAATGACAGTCGGCTGCATGTTTAGTTCAACAAGCTTGGCCCCCCGTTTGGCCCCTCTAAATTTGGAATCATATTACAGCAAACAATTTTGGGTGAAATGCGCAGTTTGTCCTGTAAACTAAATGTATATAAAAAGAAAAAAAATTGTGTTCGCTGACTGGCACAGAGCCAAAGGAACGCACGTTTTTAAAGCACTGTGCATTATAACCAATCACATACGATTCTGTTGAGCTTATGAATGCAAGGACCAATCAGAGGCGTTCAGATGAGTCATCGCTGAAAACACTCTGTTTCGTCACCGCACGCGCTGGCTGACTGAATTCTAATTCTCTCATCAGAAACAACAAAGCAAAGAAGTACGAATGTAAGAAAGATATTAATTTCACAGTGTAAACAGCTTTAGAGATTATTATGACAGTTTTTGAGAGTGCTTGAACTCGCTGGACTGAAGTGAAAATGTTCTTTGATATTGTAAATGTTCTTTGCTCTCTTCTTGTACACTGAAAATGTTATAGGCTAATTAGTAACTTACAATGTTTTTATTAAATTCACATTAAATACAGAGTCAGTCATATTAAAAGTATTTTATGGCATGACACCCATATCTGGTACTTAAGTAACCAGATATGGGTGTTTATGTGTAGTTAATAGATTACAGTAGGCTACTTTGCCCATCGCCCATTATAGATCAACTAACATAATCTATAAAGGTGCAAAATGCATTTACTTACACATATTTGAGAATCGAGATATTTCATGATATATTTTAGGGATATATTGAATAAATAAATACCTAAATAAATAAAACTCCTGCTGAAAAAAAAAACAAAAAAACAATAGACACCATTACAAAATTAGTAATGGTTTTACTGGTTATAATGGGACTTGTATTGGTTTTACTGGAAACTGTAATGGACCCTGTTGGTCTCTACTAGTAATTGGTTGCCTTCTATTGGTGGCTTGTTAAGACCAATAAATCCTAATGGAATATGTCCTAAAACACACTACAGAAAACCATTTTTTAATGGTTAAAAAAAAAAAAAAAATGAGTGCATGATGCCCCTGACACTACAATACAAAATGATGGAAAAACATGATGAAATTTTTAATTTAGTTGAAATTGTAGATTACTTCCAGAGATTGCGGCGATACATGACATGGTGAAAAATGACTGAATGAATAATACTTAAAGTAGGTTAAGATGAATTTAAAAATGGTGCCCCCTAAAAGCACAAGTGTCCCCTGTCTGCCCCCCGATTGTGATCGATTGTGAAAAAAATGTAGTAGGTTGACAATGATGTCGCTGATTAGAATTTGCAAAAAAAAAAAAAACCTTTATTGCACATATAATTAGAAAGTTATTGAACGCGGAAATGTGTGAATGTTGTGAATGTGCAAATATAAAACCAATTTTACCCAAGTTAATGTGCACTGTAGCACGGTACTACGATATTTCTTCAAAAGAAGATCGTGGAGACAATTTTATCGTCTATGATGAAAAATCGTCATATCGCACACCCCTAGATACAGTATGTGACAGGTCAAAATTATATACCAAAATGTTACCTTTTTACCTTTTTAAGTTTATAAGACTATGTTCTTCAAACTCATTCAAGTGATCTCAAAAGATTTCTCCATTTTCCTATAGGTTTATTCTTGTTATCTTTTGAGTAACAGTCACCAATTTTTAGACATTAAAGAAATCATTACCAGGAAAAGAAAAAAAAAAAAAAACCTCACTAGGCTAATTTCTAATAAGAATTTGTAACCATTAAAGTTTACTTTTAAAAACACTCTCAATTAACACATTAAGCCAGGTTAAGCGTTTTAGAATGTCCCTGTCAAGGCTGAATTTGTTACTATAGCAACAGAGAAAACAAGAAAGAAAAAAATGATAATATGCGGCCGCTTAGAACGTCCGTACTATTACAGATTAAAAGAAAGGAATAAAATGTACTGTAATAAGTGTAGATTTGCACTGTCTGTTTTCTCACTTGCATTAATCAGAGTGAGAGAAACAGTGAGAGATGTTGAGACAGATGAAAAGCGTTTGGGTAATAGTGAATTTTGACCTATTGTGCGTACCGTTTGTGGCTCTGTTATCAGAGTGTAATCGCTGTATTTGGGGTAAAAAAGACAGAATTATGTATTGTGTCAAGAAGGTTGCACTGTCTGTTTGTTAAAGGAAAACGCCACCGTTTTTCCATATTCCAATATGTTTTTCCCTCAACTTAGACGAGTTTATACATACCTCTCCCGTCTCAGTGCGTGCACTTAATCGCTGTAGCGCGCGGCGCCACTATGCTAGCCTTTAGCTTAGCACCATTCATAGGATCCAAACAGGGATGAATTTAGAAGCTACCAAACACTTCCATGTTTTCCCTATTTAAAGATGTTTACATGAGTAGTTACACGAGTAAGTATGGTGACAGAAAATAAAACGGGGTGATTTTCTAAGCAGATAAAAAATGATGACTATAATGTATGGCGGAAGAGCACTTCGCAGCACTTCGACCTCGGCGCAGTAATATTGGTTCTATTGATGGAAGTTAGAGGGAGAGAGAGAGTTTTCAGGAGTGATGATATTACTGCGCCGAGGTCGAAGTGCTGCGAGAAGAGAGAAGTACTCTTCCGCCATACATTATAGTTATCATTTTTTATCCGCTTAGAAAATCGCCACTGTTTATTTTGTGTCACCATACTTACTCGTGTAACTACTCATGTAACCGTCTTTAAATAGGGAAAACACGGAAGTGTTTGGTAGCTTCTAAATTCATCTCTGTTTGGATCCTAAGGAATGAATGGTGCTAAGCTAAACGCTAGCATAGTGGCGCCGCGCGCTAGAGCGATTAAGTGCACGCACTGAGACGGGAGAGGTACGTATCAACTCATCTAAACTGAGGGAAAAACATATTGGAATATGGAAAAACGGTGGCGTTTTCCTTTAACACAGGCACGAACTGATTGGCAGCTACCTTTAGCGGAGGCTTTACCGATTACTTCCATTGATCAAAGCATTCGGCACGGTCGTCTGTGAGTGACGTCATCTCCCAAAACAAACGCACCCCCTACTTTAGTCCCACCCCCTCACATTGATTGACAGCTTTCAGTGTAGACATCGGAAATTCAAATGCAAAAGGAATTGCAATTCCATTTGAGTTTTGGTAGGTTATATGCGCGGTGCAGAGAGAGTGAAAAAGCAAATGTGGTAATTAATATTGCTATTTAAATATGACAGGTTCATAACTCGTAAGACATGGGAAATACAGTTGCAAATAGACTCTTTTTCATTTGAAATGTGGCAGTCACTGTGCGTTTGCGAAAGCAAAAATGCAATCGGTAATGCAAGATTTGCAATTGCATTTGGATTATGTCACAATTTATGCGTCCACGTATGGAAAACACAATTGAAAATACAATTTGCAATTCTATTTGAAAATAGTCCGGAAAATCGTTCCATATACTGTAGTATAATACATGTATGTTAAATGTCAAATCAAATACTAATTTAATCTCGATAAACTACATACAATTTAAAAGGTCTGCACTTTTTAAATAAAAAAAAATTCAGAAATGGAGTGTGTGAATGGTAACGATAAATGCATGTTGGGCAAAGGAATTCCTTCTCAATTGGCATTTTTCACATTGAATGTGTACAAGAAAATCAGTTTGAAAAAAACTGTAAACTACAAAACAGGCATATAAATGTTTTAATTTCAGTTCTGCTTTTTGTCTTGATGCCACATAATACTTTCACATGTTAACATTATTTAATATTTTTATGAAGTGCAGATTCTGATATGAATAACAAAAAGCTCATATAAAAACAAGCTTAATGTATAGTTCTTATTGTTTTTTGTAAACGATAAAGCCAATTAACGGTAGGTTGCCTATATGTCAAACAACTTTTGTTTAAGTGAGAAAAATAAGAGGAGCTGACACATCACATAAGTCACTTTATTAAGTATTACAGTCACATATATTAAATAAAGAGGGGTAACATTTCAGTAGCTTTAAATTTAACCTGTCAGATCCTACTGTGTCTATATATAAATATCTAATCAATGTGCTTTATTTATATAAAATAGAAAGAAGAGGAGCTCACACATTTTTAGTCAGTAATTATAAAATAAAGAGTGGTAACATTTTGATAGCTAACGTTATGAATTTTTACTTGTCAGATTCAGTGACCCTAGCCATCTGCAATCATATGCATCTGTAAGGAACAAACTGTAGATCTCCAACATTATTGGGTAATTACAGTAAATAGTAATAAGAATTACATTTATCAGATAATCGAAATATGTTTTACATAACAAGCGCTAAAACATCTCATAAAGAAACCATTCTTAGTAGTAGGCTAACACATTAGCAGACAACAGCAGCATTAATGTTTAAATTCTTTTCTATATAAGAATTTAGATGCTGGTGACAATATCTAGCTTGTCCTGTTTTGTTTTACAGTGTTTTACGGTACCGCTCGTCTCTGATGCTGATTATTCGGCTTCAGCGTGTGCACTCCTGTGGAAACATTTAAGTCCCGCGCGACCCCTGGTCACAGTTTTCGCTAGGTCACCAATTTCGGCACAACACCGGTTACATCAGCAGAAGAATGGGTAAACTATGGGATCCTGACACTCAGTGTGCCTACTGTACATGTGCATCAAACATTTGTTATATCTGCTCCTCTCAGCTTCACATGGTGCTGAAATAATCCTTTGACATGGTATAATAAATCTTTCCTGTCACTGATTAAACAAACATTTCACAAGAAATACTACATTTCTTGTCAACAATTAAATATGTCAATTTAAATTAATGAATTATTTGCTGACAATTGGCAAAGACTCATTACCCATCAGACATTTCTTCACTGTACTCGGTCGGTTATTTTACTTATTTTGCATATAGGCCTACACATGGATCCTTTATTTGCAGCCAAATAACAGAAGATAAGACCTGAGGCTCATACGCTGTTGGTTTGTGAAGAAATGTGAAGACTTGAACGTTCGATGATGTTGTGAAGTAACATCGGGTGAAAAAGATTGGTTTCAGAAAGCTTTCAGAACGTTTTTAGTGCAGAACGTTTTTATGTTTTATTCATCATTTTTAAAAATGGAATTAAAAAAAAAAAGTATGTTCTCAATACATTTAACATCTAACAATGTTTATCCACATAAGGATGCAATAACTATATAGAATAAAAAAATAAAAAAGGTCAGTCAAATTTTGGCTGGCAGTTGAAATTCAGCACAACACCGGCACCTTTTTCACTTTTAAAAAACAAAATGTGCTGGAATCATATGATTACAGTGAAATTTGGGTGAACATGATTTGTATTATTAATTGTTTTACTGATCTTGTTTGTTTGGTGGAAACAGTGAAACTCAACTATCACACATTTGATAAATATAATGGGCTGCATGTCTGAGATTTGAGGGGTTCATCAATGAAACATCAGCTCTGAAAATAATCCTCATCAGATGTCATGATCAGTTAGTTGATGTGTGTCAGTGACGTCACGTTACAGCAGCAGAAACACATCAAGCTCTGAACAGATTCATGCTTTTCTCCTGCTGCTGAAGTCAAATATGTTCAGTAAGACACAAGAGCATCAGTGAGCTCAGATACTGACGATGCTCATGAGGATCACTCTTCAGATCTTCTTCACTACAGTCAGTAAACCATCACTTTATGATTCAGAAGAAGAGGATCCTCCACAAACTGCTGCAGCTCCACATTCTCTTCAATCTCATTGTGTGTGTAGCGTTAAGATTTACTCCAATAATCATCACACTATTATGTGTCATTTGTTCTCTTATGTTTCCATATGCAGGTGTGAAGTCAGTTTGTCATTATGGAGAACAGAGAGAGATCTTCATCTCCTGATCACAGCTGTGTGTCTCTGAAGAGTGACGGATCCATGGGTCCTCCTCCTAAATTCAGTGATGATCCAGTGACCTCTGACCCCAGGTGAGACACAATTCAGTATTAGACACAACAGACTGACTTGTAATAAATGAAACAGCCGACAGAACTAAAGGAAGAGTTATGTCTGTGTGTTTTCTCAGTATCTTCAGGAGGAGGAAGAAGAAGAGATCTTCATCTCCTGATCACAGCTGTGTGTCTCTGAAGAGTGACAGATCCATGGGCCCTCCTCCTAAATTCAGTGATGATCCAGTGACCTCTGACCCCAGGTGAGACACAATTCAGTATTAGACACAACAGGCTGACTTGTAATAAATGAATCAGCCGACAGAACTAAAGGAAGAGTTATGTCTGTGTTTTCTCAGTATCTTCAGGGGGAGGAAGAGATCTTCATCTCCTGATCACAGCTTTGTGTCTCTGAAGAGTGACAGATCCATGGGTCCTCCTCCTAAATTCAGTGATGATCCAGTGACCTCTGACCCCAGGTGAGATATAATCCAGTGTTTATTCATGCTGCACTGATAAACACTGACTAGTGTGAACAATCACCGGATCACAGTTCATCATTTCTCAGACGCTCCACGAGTCGACAAGTGCTCCTTCAACATGTTCAATCAGAGAAAACACACTGAGCAACAGCAGCAGATTCAGACAGGAGCCACACACTGATCCACAAACCAGACCAAGAGTGTGTTTCCACTGTTATTTCCACTGCATGATGACTGAAATCGCTCAAATGGCCTTAAGCAATCAACTAAATAAACTGCGAAAAGATTGTTTTCTAAAGCATCGTGGACTGAATGGTCCTGAGAGCACTGCATGAGCTCACAGCGCCATCTGCAGGACACAGGGCTTAAAGTTCTCCGGCACCGTGCCGGATCTCCGGCATGCAGTGTGCAGTGTTTGGCTGCGAAAATGTAGGATGTTTTTTTTTCTTCTTTTTTTTTTGTTAACTTGTTGATATCACTTTCGAGGCCATGAGTTCGCCTACCAATGGTATGAGCATTTTTTGCTCTTATAAACACGAGACGCGCATAATAGTATCCAGTAGCAGAGCCGCAGCCCTGATGACTAGAGAAGCGCAAAACGTTAAAAAAGCTGCGAGGTGCAATGATCAAAGATGTCCATCTAGCGCGTATTTACCATAGACTGTAAAAAAACACGGAAAAACTAGAAAGCAGTGGAGCTTTGTAAACAGCTCAGAGTAATCATGTCATCTCCATAAGAACGATATGATTGCCAGAATATATTTACCGGGATTTTTGAAAAGGTCCTGTTCACACATGATCTCTTAATGGTAACTTGCCGGTAATTTACCAGTAAAGACTGTACGTGTGAAAGGCGCTAAACTCTCCCTCTGTATATGCTGTGAGAATTGCTTAACGTTCATCTGGGAAAACAGTGTGCATTATCTCACTAGATTTGTTAGAATGTAAATCATTTATAAACCTTTGCCAACACAGGAGAATACATCAAACAATTTCTAAATATTCCATTTATTGTACATCGCGATTTCAAAATAAAAGTTTGCATGTGGCCAAATATTAAAATTTAATGGATTTAAACATCGTTTAATCACGCTGTAAAGTGAAACGTCACCAGGCCGTTGGCGCCCTCTGCAGGTATTTGTTATAATACATTATGTACTTAAATGGGTTATGTTTAGGGGTGTGCCCGAAGCCGAATACCTTATTCGGAAAGGCACGGATAATGGCTTCAAAAACGAATAACGGAATAATAATAATAATTCTGCCCGAATATTCAGCTGAGGCTGGCACACACTGGTGCTTGCTAGATAACAGGTGAGCCAGGGGATCAGCGCGATGTTTTACACAGACCTCTAAATTTACGCAATAATGAGTGTGTAAAGTGAATGAATGTAAACTTTATGAATGAAAAGAGCGCAAATCAAACACTGCAGTGCTGTTGCCTCTCCGTGCATCTCTCAGAAATCAGAGCTTGGCAAGAGTAATATCAACTAAAATAATACATCATACACATTCTACTATTTGTGTATATTTAAAAGGCAATGATTTAAACCTTATATGTTTAATATGAAACACGAATGAATGGAGTTAGCACAGCGCGATCACCAAACAGCCGAGTTGCGTGTCTCTGCGCATCTCTCAATAACCAAACAAGCTCTCTGTCAAGAGTAGACTAATAAACTTAGATACATTTTCTACTAGGCCTACATGTTTGCTTTTTTATCTTTTGCTGGTTTGCGTGGCACACGCACATTTGTTTAGTGAAGTTCAAAAAAATCTGCTTAAAGAGTTCTGCGTAATGATAAAGTGCACCTTGAATTAATTCAGTCGTGTTCAGATGATTACTAAACGTTTGTCATGAAAGCTCTCTACTTGTATGATAAATTTATTTTTTAGAAATTAATTTTATATTTTAGAACACTGAATAGGGCAAATAGTCGAAACAGAAATATTTTTCCATAATCGGTTCTCTTTTTTTTCCCCATACTTTTCCAGACCTGCAAGTTACTTAAGTAAAATACTTTTTAAACTGCGCAGGAGCCGGTGAGCCAAAGGAAATCATGTTGTTTTACAGAAACCTCTAAAATTACAACGCAGTAACAAGTGTGTGAAGTAAATTAGCGTAAACTCTATGAATGAAATAAGCGCAAATAAAACAGCAGTGTTGCACTTGCCTTTTCCCATGCATTTCCTGGAAATTGTTTAAATCAATTTGCATAGTTCTAAACTGCATAGGAACCCTTACTGTTTTAACCCTCTGGGGTCGACAAACGCGGATACACGTTTTGTGGCAGATTTTCCTAATAAGGCTGAAATGAGCTTGAATTACTGTGCCATTTTTGATCGTACAGATAAGAGCAATACACCATTCGAATCTGTAAGGGGTCTACTTTTATTTGTATATATTCATTATAACAACTAAACTTTATGCTTTTGAAGAATAAAGAAAACAAACAGGGTGCGCTCTCTGCCTTCTCCGTCTCCGTGAGCTGCTTTTAGAAACGCGTCACTAAAATGAACTGTAACTCAGCAAATACTCAGCACAGAGACATGGGAGTTATATCTATAGAAAGCTTGAAGTGTCTACTTTTAAATGAAGTAAGTCTTATCGAAAACTAACTAATTATCTTTAATGCGATCACGCCCCCTCGCGGCTCGCTCCGTCATATGTAAATATCCACGTGAGACGCTCGCGCATGGAAACACCCAACATGAACAAAGTCTGAGGAGATTGTTCATCGTGGCTACTGTTCGTTTCTGCAAGAAGGCAGCTGGATTTCCCTTAAAAGAAGAACAAGATTTCATCCAGTAGAGGAGATCAATCTGATGAGTAAGTAATGTTTGTTTTTTGCATTAGTTAAGTGTTATTGTGACATAAACTTGAACAGATTACTAGTTGGGTTTTTCCCAAACTACAACATGATGAATGCTAGGCATCTAAGAATGTTTAGACCATGTTTATTATTAATAATCTGTTCACAAATATATTTTAATAACGTGCTAAACGATAACAATTACTTCTCAGATATAAAATATCCTTTTTTTATAGTTCAAAGTGCATCCTTTTAAAGTACAAAGCATGCGTGAGTCTATGGCTACAGAATCATATCATAGGCTACTATAAAATCATACATGATGTTCAGGATGGCTATATGACTACAAAATCATAGTTGGGTTTTTCCCAAACTATAATTCCTGACTACAATGTTTGAATTTGAGTAAAACATTTTGAATATGATATGCGATTCATTGTATTTAAATTTCTTACGGCGCGATGATGTTTTCATGCTCTATATAAAACAATAAAAGTAATATGAGTGTACACTGTAACATGATCAATGCTATGAGTCTAAGTATGTTTAGAACATGTTTATTATTAATAGCCTACTCTGTTCAAAAATAGATTTTAATAACGTGCTAAACAATAATAATTAGTTTCTCAGATATAAAATGTTTTTGTTTTTATGATGAAACATCTTGATGATCCCCAAGACTTTTGGGAAAATACTCTGTGGACTGACGAGACAAAAGTTTAAATTTTTGGAAGGTGTGTGTCCCATTACATCTGGCGTAAAAGTAACACAGCATTTCAGAAAAAGAACATCATACCAACAGTAAAATATGGTGGTGGTAGTGTGATGGTCTGGGTCTGTTTTGCTGCTTCAGGACCTGGAAGACTTGCTGTGATAAATGGAACCATGAATTCTGCTGTCTACCAAAAAATCCTGAAGGACAATGTCCGGCCATCTGTTTGTGACCTCAAGCTGAAGCGAACTTGGGTTCTGCAGCAGGACAATGATCCAAAACACAACAGCAAGTCCACCTCTGAATGGCTGAAGAAAAACAAAATGAAGACGTTGGAGTGGCCTAGTCAAAGTCCTGACTTGAATCCTATTGAGATGCTGTGGCATGACCTTAAAAAGGCGGTTCATGCTCGAAAACCCTCCATTGTGGCTGAATTACAAAAATTCTGCAAAGATGAGTGGGCCAAAATTCCTCCACAGCGCTGTAACAGACTCATTGCAAGTTATCGCAAACGCTTGATTGCAGTTGTTGCTGCTAAGGGTGGCCCAACCAGTTATTAGGTTTAGGGGGAAAGCACTTTTTCACACAGGGACATGTGGGTTTGGATTTTGTTTTCCCTTCATAATAAAAAACTTAATTTAAAAACTGCATGTTGTGTTTACTTGTGTTATCTTTGATTAATATTTAAATTTGTTTGATGATCTGAAACATTAAAGTGTGACAAACATGCAAAAAAATAAAAAATCAGGAAGGGGGCATACAATTTTTCACACCACTGTATATATATATATATATATATATATATATATATATATATATATATATATATATATATATATGTGTATATATATTGTAGGAGACCCTTGAACGGACACACACATACAGCGAGCAGACTCATTCCAGAGGAATGAGTCAATCTCTGGTTTCACCTCTGAGAGTCATAAAAGTAACTAAGGATCCAAGACAATGCCTAAGTGTCTGGACCAAGATCCTGTCTTGTTAATCCTTATCGCTCCAGAGATCAGAGCAAGCTAGAGAATCAACTTCACCAACGCAGAACAAAGGAAACTTCTGGTGGGAAAGATACCAGATCCAGATGGTAAATGAACCCTTGACCAGCCAACGTATAAATTTACAAACTTATCAACAAACGCGCGATGGATTTACAGTCGTAGGCCTGACTTAAACATATGCCAGAACTCCTCTCCCCGCACACCTTCTGACCTTAGGAGTACTCGCATGCATTCCCCCTCGGATGCATTTCTGAAAATGTGCCTTTTTCAGACAGACAAAGGAAACATGCAAAAGTGCGCCAAAACTCCAAAAAGACAACAAGTAATGAAAATGCATTCTCAAATTATGTGTGTTATGCCTTAGATATGCTTGATATGTTAGTAAAACATACGCTATGTTAATCTATCTATTATAAAGTCAGTACCATTTTAACCTATGTATTATGAGGTATGAATATGTGTGTGTGTCATGTTTGGTGTTAAACGAAAGTATATTTTATTTGCAAGAACTTTGTGTGGATGAAATGTAGAAATTAGGTAAATCCCGTAACGTTATAACGTTTATCAAGATTATTAACAAAACCCTGCAAGGATCTTCGGTCACGTGATTACACGGGCAGCTCGTAAATTTATGCAGAGAAATGGAGCCTAGGAAGCTGAGCTCCACCTTGCAACAAGCGGATTGGTACCCCAGCTCCGGGGCGGGCCTAAAGTGGCCTGCTTAAATTCTAATGTTCAACTAAACTCAAGGCTCTTTGCCATGGTTTGAAAACTGCTTCATCTTGTGCTCTCATACGCTGCATCAAACCATCACCTCATTCCAAACTTCAAGCTCTTCAAGAAAACTTCTGCAACCGAGAAAGGAAAGAAGAACTTCTAGTGCGTCTCATCCAGCCAGGCAACCCACCAATCACTCCCGGGGTTCCCTAAAGAGACGTCAGACAAACAACGGTTCGCCAGCCAATCAGCTAAACCTGGGAATTCCCTCAAAGAGACGAGGACGAGGACAAAATCTCTTATCTATTGGCTGAAAACGGCGCAAAGTTGTTATTAATGGGAAAGATAGAACTAAGCTCTGCTTTGTTGACTTTCTGATAACCACCGAAGTTGAGACTTCCTTCATAACTCATAATTATGCATAACTCCTTGATTGGTGTGTGTGTGTGTGTGTGTGTGTGTGTGTGTGGTCGTATGTGTGTGTTTAGATGATTTAGTCTCATGTAATCTTAGAAGTAGTTCAATAAACTTGTCTCATTGTGCTGTCGACCCTTTGCTACCTTGCTCAAAAATTGATAAATTACTATTTTGTTTGTTTTATTGTTGGCCACAAAGCAAGATAAACAAAATTGTTAACATATACTGACTTTAATGTCTCGCTGGACGAGCCGTCAAAAGGTATAAATTAAAGGTTTGGTTAATAGAAATTAATCAAATCAATATCTATCTTTACTATTCAATTTCGTAAAGCCAAAATTCAAAATAAAGCTTAAATCAGAGCTAAGTCCTTACAATATACAGATGCTCCTGATTGTCTCGTTGCTCGGGGAGCAAGGAGTGAGGAGATGAGGAGTAGAACAAAAACACAGTCTTTAATGAAAATCCAAAACCAAGGAACATGGAGAACACTGGAGACACGAAATGACGTTTAAGACCGGACACAGAGGCAGGGAAGCAGAGAACTAATAAAGGCTTAGGTAACAACACAAGGCTGGAGAATAATTAACTAATGAAGACAAAACGAGGAAAGGAACAGGAAGACCAAATATGGACACGAGAGGAAGGGAACAACAAGACAGGAAGACAGGTCTGACATTACTTCCCCCCTCCCTAACGGCACCGTACAACATCCAACGGGGAGGGGGGGTGGGCGCTCTGCCCCGTTCGGGGTAGGCCTCCAGGGCGGCGCCCGTTCCAGAACCCATGGCAGAGCAGGGAGCTCGGGAGGCCATGGTGGTGCATGGAGCTCAGGAGGCCATGGCGGATCAGGAGACTTGGGAGGCCATGGCGGATCAGAGCGCTCGGGAGGCCATGGCGGATCAGAGAGCTCGGGAGGCCACGGCAGTGCAGGATGCTTGGGAGGCCACGGCTGGACTGGGGATCAGGAGCCCTCACTGGGCTGGACTGGGGATCAGGAGCCCTCACTGGGCTGGGCTTGGGGTCAGGAGCCCTCACTGGGCTCGACTCGGGAACTGGAGCCCTCACTGGGCTCGACTCGGGAACTGGAGCCTCTCCTGGGCTCTACTCGGGAACTGGAGCCTCTCCTGGGCTCGACTCGGGAACTGGAGCCCCTCCTGGGCTCGACTCGTGAACTGGAGACTCTCCTGGGCTCGACTGGGCAACGGAAGTGTGCTTACGTGGGGCTGGCACAGGAGGACGCTGCCGAGGAGCGGCTCTGGAGGGCGATCTGGAAGCACGGACACTTGGGGGCGCTCTGGAAGCGCGGAGACAGGAAGGTGCCTTCGTGGCGCAGGCACTGGAGGGCGCTCTGGAAGCGCGGACCCTTGGGGGCGCTCTGGAAGGTGCGTTCGAGGTGCGGGCACTGGAGGGCACTCTGGCTGGTGCGTACAAGGTGCGGGCACTGGAGGGCACTCTGGCAGGCATGTACGAGGTGCGGGCACTGGGAGCACGGACACTTGGGGGCGCCATCATGGTGCAGGCACTGGGGGGTGCTCGGGAAGCGCGGACACTTGGTGGCACTCTGGAAGCACAGACACTTGGGGGCGCTCTGGAAGTGCGGACACTTGGGGACGCTCTGGAAGCGTGGACATTTGGGGGAGCTCTGGAAGTGCGGACACTTTAACGGCCGAGTGGCTTGCCACATTAACAGCCGCATGGCTTGCCATACTCACTGCCGGCGGGCTTGCCATACTCTTGGCCGGTGGGCTTATGGGAATCGCGGAAGGTGGCGGGCGAGGAAGAGCCGCGGGCGAGGAAGAGCCGCAGATGGCGGCAGGCGAGGAAGAGCTGTGGACGGCGGCGGGCAAGGAAAAGCCGCGAACGGCGGCCAGCGAGCAAGAGCCGCAGATGGCGGCGGGTGGGGACAAGCCGCAGACGGCGGCGGCCTGGAATGGCGGCCTCCTCCATGGAGGTGTTGATCCGGTCTTCTGTCACGTTGCTCGGGGAGCAAGGAGTGAGGAGACGAGGAGTAAAACAAAAACACAGTCTTTAATGAAAATCCAAAACCAAGGAACATGGAGAACACTGGAGACACGAAATGACGTTTAAGACCGGACACAGAGGCAGGGAAGCAGAGAACTAATAAAGGCTTAGATAATAACACAAGGCTGGAGAATAATTAACTAATGAAGACAAAACGAGGAAAGGAACAGGAAGACCAAATATGGACACGAGAGGAAGGGAACAAGAAGACACAGGAAGACAGGTCTGACACTGATATTAACATGCTCACAGTTTTTTTTTATTTTTTTTTATACCTGCACTACAGATGAATCCTGATGACTTTCGGTCTCTTCAAACTGTTTTCCTATGAGAGCGCTGTACCAACATCAGATGTTCAACTACAACTTACTATATTCTATGGTAAAACAAGCTCCTTGACTACTGATTATGTTTTTGTTTTCTTCTTGAATCTGTAGAAAGAAGCAGAAACACTTAAATAAAACAAGTCAATATCAGGTATGATTTACTTGTTTCACTTGTTGGACAGAATCTGTTGCAGGAATGACTCAAAGTCTGCTCACATCTCTGTGGTTAGATCAGTGTGCACAATAATGTGTATTTGACCTTCATTATGTATGTTTTGATTATACTGTGTTGTAAATAAAATACAAATTATAATAATAAAAAAAAAAAAAAAAAAAAAATTTCAATCTCCTCACATTCTCTCTTACCTGCCTCAAAATCACAGTCACACTGATGGGCCATTAGGGGGCCATTAAGGGAGGGCCCTTTGTCTCTCAGGTGAGAATCACTTAATATTCAAGACCATTGCCACTCCCTCGCATATAGGCTTTTGATCACAAAACATGTCTTTAAAAATTTAAATCAATATACAGTGGGTACGGAAAGTATTCAGACCCCCTTAAATTTTTCACTCTTTGTTATATTGCAGCCATTTGCTAAAATCATTTAAATTCATTTTTTTCCTCATTAATGTACACACAGCACCCCATATTGACAGAAAAACACAGAATTGTTGACATTTTTGCAGATTTATTAAAAAAGAAAAACTGAAATATGACATGGTCCTAAGTATTCAGACCCTTTGCTCAGTATTTAGTAGAAGCACCCTTTTGATCTAATACAGCCATGAGTCTTTTTGGGAAAGATGCAACAAGTTTTTCACACCTGGATTTGGGGATCCTCTGCCATTCCTCCTTGCAGATCCTCTCCGGTTCTGTCAGGTTGGATGGTAAACGTTGGTGGACAGCCATTTTTAGGTCTCTCCAGAGATGCTCAATTGGGTTTAAGTCAGGACTCTGGCTGGGCCATTCAAGAACAGTCACGGAGTTGTTGTGAAGCCACTCCTTTGTTATTTTAGCTGTGTGCTTAGGGTCATTGTCTTGTTGGAAGGTAAACCTTCGGCCCAGTCTGAGGTCCTGAGCACTCTGGAGGTTTTCTTCCAGGATATCCCTGTACTTGGCCGCATTCATCTTTCCCTCGATTGCAACCAGTCGTCCTGTCCCTGCAGCTGAAAAACACCCCCACAGCATGATGCTGCCACCACCATGCTTCACTGTTGGGACTGTATTGGACAGGTGATGAGCAGTGCCTGGTTTTCTCCACACATACCGCTTAGAATTAAGGCCAAAAAGTTCTATCTTGGTCTCATCAGACCAGAGAATCTTATTTCTCACCATCTTGGAGTCCTTCATGCGGGCTTTCGTGTGTCTTGCACTAAGGAGAGGCTTCCGTCGGGCCACTCTGCCATAAAGCCCCGACTGGTGGAGGGCTGCAGTGATGGTTGACTTTCTACAACTTTCTCCCATCTCCCGACTGCATCTCTGGAGCTCAGCCACAGTGATCTTTGGGTTCTTCTTTACCTCTCTCACCAAGGCTCTTCTCCCCCGATAGCTCAGTTTGGCCGGACGGCCAGCTCTAGGAAGGGTTCTGGTCATCCCAAACATCTTCCATTTAAGGATTATGGAGGCCACTGTGCTCTTAGGAACCTTAAGTGCAGCAGAAAGTTTTTTGTAACCTTGGCCAGATCTGTGCCTTGCCACAATTCTGTCTCTGAGCTCTTCAGGCAGTTCCTTTGACCTCATGATTCTCATTTGCTCTGACATGCACTGTGAGCTGTAAGGTCTTATATAGACAGGTGTGTGGCTTTCCTAATCAAGTCCAATCAGTATAATCAAACACAGCTGGACTCAAATGAAGGTGTAGAACCATCTCAAGGATGATCAGAAGAAATGGACAGCACCTGAGTTAAATATATGAGTGTCACAGCAAAGGGTCTGAATACTTAGGACCATGTGATATTTCAGTTTTTCTTTTTTAATCTGCAAAAATGTCAACAATTATGTGTTTTTCTGTCAATATGGGGTGCTGTGTGTACATTAATGAGAAAAAAAAAATGAACTTAAATGATTTTAGCAAATGGCTGCAATATAACAAAGAGTGAAAAATTTAAGGGGGTCTGAATACTTTCCGTACCCACTGTATTGTTTTCTGTGAGTGAGTAAACAAACTGATTTTTACATAATTTTGAAGCAAAAACTCTAGGCTACAGGATCCAGTTCTCAAAAGTCTTGTAAACAAATGTTCTGTATGTGTTTTATGGTCTTATTTCAGTGACTTAAAAATTTTAGTTTTTCACTAACCACGCATAAACGTTGCTTTCTCAAAAACACAATCATGTACATAAATGCTGCTAACATATTATTGTAGCCCAGTTTGTGCTGTTTACAGTGTTATTAGACTTTAGCCATTTATATTTTTATAAGCAACTGAAAAAAGCACAAATGTCAGGGCATGTCAAAACTTCACCAGGCCCCCAAAACACCCTCAGACCCCAGAGGGTTAATTAGAAGATTTAAGTATTTATTTATTGGATCACGAAAGGTCCCCAAAATGGGACTCGAACTCGCGTTCCACGAAGCACAACTGCACTACATCTTGAAGCACTGCCTGTAGTATCGGCTCCGACTGTTAGAAGATATTTAAATAAATGTTATAATCATAAAATATATATATATATATATTCTACTTAAACATGACATATTTGTTCAGTGATAACTACGAAAAAATAAAGGCTGTAAAACCATAGACATAACGGTCTTATCAAGTATAACTGTACGAAGTTCCGGTTCAAGTTCCGCCTACTTCTGGTTTTATCCGAATACAGATACAGATACGAATAATTCTGTGATTGTTACAGATACAAATACAGATACAAATACTGGCTTCGCTGCACACCCCTAGTTATGTTAATATTATGTATAGGCATATTACATTATGTATTTTAACAGTGTTGTTCAATAAAACCATGCAGTTACTTGGTTTTGATATTTTATTTGAGCCAGTTATTATTGCCTCATCGTAAGTTTATATATAATAGTAAATAGTCATACTAAAGCCTGGTTTTCACTTAGGCCTGTTTGTGTTACTAAAAATATCAGATTACTCAATTGTCAAACTAATCAGTAGATTACTTGATTACCAAAATAATCATTAGTTACAGCCCTTGTTTAGTTAAAATATTTCAAATTACAACTGCATTATTTGACTTTTTGTAATTAAAAGACAAAACATTTTGTTATTGAAAATTTCTTAAAAATTATTTATTTATCCAAGTATCTGTGTTTTGTCACACCCCTAGTGTCGATAAGCGGTGATATAGCTCATAATTTTCCAAGTGTATGATATAGCTTTCATTCTTCAGGTCAACTATATATTCACAAAAAAAAAAAAAAAAATCAGTTTGAATAAGGAAAGCAATAACTATGCCATAGTATTCTTTCAAATGTTTAAGTTGCCACAGACATTGCATGTGCTGCGCGCCAACCCCCGGCCCGGCCCCGGAAAAAAGTTCAGGCTCAGGATTTTTTTTTTTTTGCTTTAACCCCTGAGGACAGTTAAATCGTTAAAATGATTCAATACGCCAAACGGAAAACACTGTAGCAATGATGAAGAAAATTCTGCTTTGCATCACAGGAATAACATTACATTTTATAATATATTAAAATTGAATACTTTTTTTGTAGTAATATTTCACAATATTGCTGTTTTTTTATATTTTATTTTGAAGTGAAAGTGAAAGTCGTGACGTATTGTCAAGTACGGTGACCCATACTCGAAATTGGTGCTCTGCATTTAACCCATCCAAGTGCACACACACAGCAGTGAATAGTGAACAAACGCGCACACACACACACACCGTGAACACACACCCGGAGCAGTGGACAGCCATTGCTCCAGCGCCCGGGGAGCAATTGGGGGTTCGGTGCCTTGCTCAAGGGCACCTCAGTCATGGTATCGAAGGCAGAGAGAGTGCTGTTCATTCACAATCCCCACCTTCAATTCCTGCCGGTGTGAAAATCGAACCGGCAACCTTCAGGTTACAAGCCCAACTCTCTAACCATTAGGCCACGACTTCCCCGAATTTTGATCATAAATTTAGCCTTGATGAGCAGAAAATATTTATTTCAAAATCGTTCATAATTATAATGTTTCCAAACTTTTGGAAGGTACTTTAATAATAATAACAATTCTATTAATACTTTATAATAATATATTATATTATATTATATTATATTGTTATCATGATTATTAAATGCTGCTTTTTATTTTTATTTTTTTACAGGACAAAAGTGTGTTATTACAATATAAGATATATCTATTAATTTGCTAAAATGTATATTTTTAATAATAAGTGCTGGGGAGTGGCTTGTGGGCGTGACTTGGGGCGTGGTCAGATTTCCTGCTTTTTTGTTTCTAGCTGATCACATGCCTGTTGGAGTGTTTTTGAGGCTGCAGCTACTGATCTGGATGAGCTCACTGACACCGTGACGTCCTACATCAGTTTCTGTGAGGATATGTGTGTTCCCACCAGGACTTATTTAACATTTAACAACGAAAAACCTTGGTTCAGTGCAAAACTCAAACAGCTTCGCCAGGCCAAAGGGGATGCCTACAGAAGCAGGGTTTCCGCGGGGTCTTAAAACTAAAGTCTTAAATTTAGTTGTATCAAATTTAAGGCCTTAAAAAGTCTTAAATTGTACAAGAAAGTCTTAATTATGATTCCAAGAGGTCTTAAATTTGGGGACGGAAAGACCAGAATTGCGATACGGCTGAATGCGAAGATTAAACTTCAGAAGGGTATGATTTCATTAAATAAACATGATCGCTGCACATTCAGAGTCCGTTGCTGCGCTGAGTTGTGTACAGTGTTACCGGGGAAACACCTCAATAAAACTGTTGTTTTGTTCAGAGTTCAGACCAATGCGAAAAATCGACCCATGTTTTTACCCTACAAACACACAGAGCTTTAAATGTGAACTTGATCGACAAGAAGACAATGCATTATACAAATCTAAACAGTATAGGGGTTTGCGATAATATTGTAATTGTTTTTTTAATGATGTGCGATTTAATATTATCGAATATATCGCGAAAAGCAAACAAAATACCTACAGAGTGTGTGCATACATTATGTGATGTAGTCTAATAGGTTAAACAGTGCATGTGCGCATTTATAGTGCCTTCTTTCACTGCATGATTCAGTCTGTTAAAATGCATTTAGAATTATCACATCATTCAAGATATGGGGCAGAAAATATATTTATATCATTTCATATATTTAATATCACACGAAGAGTACTGTTTTTTTTTTCTCCAAAAGTCAGCATGATTACAAATGTGATATTGATTTTATACAACAGTTCAATAAACACGAAGTTAATATTAAATAAAAGTCTTAAAATTTGAGCTTACAAATCCTGCAGAAACCCTGAGAAGTAGGGACAAAGCTTTGTACAAACAGGCCAAATACACACTAAATAGGGAGATAAGAGTGGCAAAGCAAAACCACTTTGAAAAGCTGGAAAAACAGCTTTCAAGCAATGACCCTACATCAGTGCGGCCTGAAAGCCATCACCAGCTACAAGACCCCATCCCCCAGCACTGAGGCCAATCAACAACTGGCTGAAGACCTGAACGAGTTCTACTGCAGGTTTGAAAAGCCTGGTCTGACACCCCACACCTGCTCTGACCATCTCACAACACAGCCATCAACACCCTCCCCCTCCCTCCCCCTACTGTTTCTCAGCCTGCACTTAAGATCTGTGAAGATGATGTATGCAGAGTCTTCAGGAAACAGAAGATAAGGAAAGCCAAAGGCCCAGACGGTGTATCTCAAAGCCTGTACTGTCCAGCTATCATCCATATTCACATTGATCTTCAACAGATCGCTGGAGCTGTGTGAAGTCCCCTCCTGCTTCAAACGCTCCACCATCATCCCTGTACCCAAGAAACCAAAAATCACAAGACTTAATGGCTACAGACCTGATGCTTTAACGTCTGTGGTGATGAAGTCATTTGAGAGGCTCGTGTTGGCCCACCTGAAGGATAATACTGGACCCTTGCTGGACCCCCTGCAGTTTGCTTACCAAGCAAACAGGATACAGTCAACATGGAACTGCACTTCATCCTGCAACATCTGGACAAATCAGGGACTTATGCAAGGATCTTTGTGGACTTCAACTCCGCTTTCAACACCATCATCCCAGATACCCTTCTGAATAAACTGACACAGCTCTCTTTACCCACCTCCATCTGTCAGTGGATCACCAGCTTCCTGACAGACAGGCAGCAGCTAGTAAGGCTGGGAAAATACACATCCAACACCTGTACGATCAGCACTGGAGCTCCTCAGGGCTGTGTTCTCTCTCCACTGCTCTTCTCCCTCTACACCAACGACTGCACATCTAAAGACTAGGGCTGTGCGATTAATCGAAATCGTCATAAAATCACGATTTGAGAGTGCGCGATTTTTAAATTGCTTTATAACACGATTTTTTCCGCGCCCCGGCCTCCCGCAGTATGCTATCCGAATCTATCAGAATGCAGCGCGCCTAAATGGAGCAGGAGAACAGAAAAGACCGGGCATACAGACGTAACGCCAGGTTCACACATACTCCATCTGTGGTGCGTGTGCGGTGCGTATTTTTTCCGCGCCCATGTTAACGGATCAGACCGTTCAGTGCACGGTCCAGTAGTGCGTTCAGGAGCGGTGCGTCTACAGCAGTCATGCAGCAATTGTTTCCGCACCGAGTCTATTTCTGCTGTGCTGCGCGCGCTGAGTTAATGCGACAGCGCATTGTTCGCAGTAAAAATGAACATGGATTGACACGGAAATGAAAAATGCATATAATTAAAGTCTACTGTTTCACAGTTAACACATGGCTTTTTGGCTAGATTTAAAACAAGGAAAAGTGCACTTTTAGATAAACAAGGCAATAATAGATGGTACATGGAGGTAGGAAAACAAAGTTATATTTATTGAGTTTAAACATGAATATGTCTATGAAAGACATTTGTATAACTGTACTGTGATAAAAGAGAATCACAATGCTGAAAAAGCATTTTCAGTAACAACGTTTGGATTTGAAATCAAAATAATGGATAAATGTTGTGTTTGTGGTAAACAGCTGCGGATCAGGAGCGGATTGCAAACACGTCCTGTGCGAATGCAAAATGATTGCGTGCTGCTTCTGCACCGCATACACATACTGTATACGCACTGCAGATGGAGTACGTGTGAACCTGGAGCAACAAATCTATTTCAACACCTGAGGCAGCATCACAAAGAGCTGTATGACCAATGCATGGCAATTTTTTAATTTTTTTTGACATATGTCTGTTCTATAGAGACATTTTGTTACACCTTTACTTAGTGATTATGTCTGTTCTAGACACATGATACAGCTTTTTGATAAAGCTCTAATTAGCTTTCTTTTGGAAATATGTTTCAAATTCACACTGAATGCATTTATAACTGTAAAGCATGTCTGTGTGTCAAAATCGTGATTAAAATCGAAATCGCAAAATTGATCAAAGAAATCGCGATAGGTTTTTTATGTCCATATCGCACAGCCCTACTAAAGACCCCACTGTCAAGCTCCTAAAGTTTGCAGATGACACCACACTGATCGGCCTCATTCAGGACGGTGACGAATCTGCTTACAGACAGGAGGTTAAAGAGCTGGGTGTCTGGTGCAGTCTTAACAACCTGGAGCTTAACACGCTCAAAACAGTGGAGATGATCATGGACTTCAGGAGAAACCCCCCTGCACTCCCCCCACTCACCATCATGAACAGCACTGTAACGACAGTGGAGTCATTCAGGTTCTTGGGCAGCACCAGCAGAGGTTGTACTTCCTTCGCCAGCTGAGGAACTTCAACCTGCCACAAGTGCATATGACACAGTTTTACTCAGCTCTTATTGAGTTGGTTCTATGCTCCTCTATAACTGTCCGGTTTGGGTCAGCCAGCAAATCAGATATAAGAAGACGACAGCAGACTGTTAGGACAGCGGAAAGGATCATTAGTGTCCACCTGCCCAACCTTCAGGACTTGTACTACTCCAGAGTGAAGAAACGGGCAGGTAACATCATCACAGACCCCTCTCACTCTGGTCACAACCTGTTTGCACTTCTCCCCTCAGGCAGACGCTACAGATCTCTGTGCACTAGAACATCTGGGAATAAAAACAATTTTTTCCCCCATGCCGTCTCCAGCCTAAACAGCTAACACATGAATCATTACCTGTGTTCTGTAATTCATGCCTGTAATTCATTCTCCATCTCTAATTACTGCCTCTTTCTCAAGTATTATGTAAATATATATGCATATCTCTTTATTTATACAGCTGTATATAGAGTAAATAATGCACAAATCTGTACATAAATATTCTGTTCCAGATTCATACACATTATTATTAGTGCTGTCAATCGATTTAAAAATTTAATCATGTTAAGTCATGGACTGTGATTAATCATGATTAATCACAAATTTAAAATACTAGGATTTACCTGTAAATGTGTTGAAATGAAATGCATGACAAACTAGTTTAAGGAAACAGAACCTTTCACACCTCTGCCAGGTATGAGACATAATCCTTATTATTCTTTTATCGTTATCCTTTTGTTTTTATTCAGCCATTATCAGCCTTTATACTGGCAATAAAACGTTTACCAAGCCACATCGCTTCAATCCAAGTATACATTTACCCAACTATTATCAAAAGTAGTTCTAAACAAATACAACAAAACATTTTCTTGCGACCTTACGTGCAGTATTATGACAAAATTCATTATGAAGAAGAATTGAGAGTTATTAGAGGTAATATTAGCATCATGCTTCATAAGACAATTTATGTGATTAATAGTACACTTTTACTCAGAACTCACTTCAAACCACCATCGAGTGTTTGTAATAACTTCCTTTGCGATCACATGTGGAATTTGGTCGTTTACTGTTGTTAAAATATGCTATTTATAGCCTTTTATATCGCTGCACAAATTAGCATTTCAGATGTACACATTCATCTCAAGAAAATCAATCACATACAAATATCCTATTGTAATCGTGTGTTTATTATTTTATATAATCTATAGTGGCTGTTGTCATGTTTATTTCTGCTGTGTAAAAACCTTAACATGTATGCTCTGGCTGAAACTCACGTTGTTTGTGATGTTACAACCGCCTCTCTGTTCTTAAGTTGCCAGGGATACATTCCAAGTATAATTTATACCTGAAAGTATAAATTAAGTATAATATATCATTTTACACATTAGTAAAATGATCTATTTTAATTTTTATTTGTCTATATACACTTTGTGCGGCCGCGGTACATTACAAAAGTAGCCCAAAAAACCGCAACCCATGGCTCTGTAATTTTTCCCGTGACTGTATTTTCAAAATAGCCCACTTGTGCCATGACCCTGGTAACACTGGTTCGCTGTAACCTCATCACACAATGATAGATAACCTTCTGTCATGACGGGAAGAAGTTGGGGTCAAACCCTGGGTCAAACCTTATCAAACGATTAATTTGCGTTAAAAAAATATTAACGCGTTAAAATTTTTAGATTAATCGTATGCGTTAACGCGTTAACGTTGACACCACTAATTATTATTATTTATCGTTAAGTCTTACTATTTAAATGTTTTCTGTTCTCATGTCAGATATGTATGTATGCATGTACAGTATGTATGTATGCATGCATGTACCAAGAGCACCTTAAAAAACAACATCAACACACTTGGCGGATGAAGCTAATTCTGTTTCTGATTCTGATTCTAAATCACACACAGAATTTTCCCTCCCATCAGCGCTTTTATGGAATTGCGCTTTAACATTAATTTGCCCTGTTTAGTAAATTTGGCCCTTAATTTCTAATGAAATTTTCTCATGAAATTATGTAGAAATATTTTAGCAAAATGTTTATTTCAGTCAGAGTTATTGCTGCTGTTCTGCTGCGCATCACGTGTTTGACATGCATGTGTTCACCTGCGCTCGTTTATTGATGTCTGTGGAGTTTAATGGAGATTTCTTCTCAGGTTATGCAAAATAGAAATACTTTCTAACATTCACAGAGAAGAATTTAACCGTATGTAAGCTCTGCGCTGAGGAGAACACGTCTCAAAAGCATTAAACAGCAGACGTGTCTGTCAAAGCACAAGAGGACAAACCGCAGTAAACGCTTGTGCTTTTGTCTGAAGATCTGAGTATAAAGCGCTCTGATGTTTCAGACGACTTGCTCCTGCATCTTTCCCACAGCAGCGGTTTTCCATGTGTTTATCCATAGAAATGTGTTATTCTCTACTATAAAGTGATGTGACTGACAGATGATTTCTGCGCACAGTGTTCAGACGCGACTAATCCATAATCACACTCACTGACGATTATTATTATTGATTTTATCAGTTATTGTTGCAGCCCTGCTTATAATAAATGAAACAGCAGACAGAACTAAAGGAAGAATGATTTCTGTGTGTTTATCAGGATCTTCAGGAGGAGGAAGAGGAAGAGATCTTCATCTCCAGATCCCAGCTGTGTGTCTCTGAAGAGTGACAGATCCATGGATCATCCTCATGACCTCAGTGATGATCCAGTGACCTCTGACCCCAGGTGAGGATAAACATGTAGTGATGATTGAAAAAAACACAAAAACACAAGTCAAAAACACACTTGATGCACACAGACAGGACTTGACACAATGAGCACATGTGCTCCTGCATTAAAACAACCTCAGGAGCACAATTAAAATGTAATAAATTTATATGGAATGTCATGACAATATCTAATAATGTGTTTTTCTTTAATAAATAGATATAACAAGACATTTACAAGCAAAATTATTTAATTTATTAGAATACAAAAAGCACACAAAGTTTTTAAATAGTTCTGTATTAAACTGTTTAATAATTATGTAATTATGCATATGCCTACTTTAAACACAATGTGTAACCTTAAATAAAAATATTAACCAGGAGAAAAACAAAGCAAAAAACTTTATCCATAATGTGGGACTTTTAATTATAAACAAACATAAATACAGTAGTATTTTGAAATGCCTGATTTTCTATTGCTGGCTGCTCATTCAAAAAGATTAGGGAGATAAAATATGCATCTTACAATCATCTAACATATTACAATATCCACACCATAAAGTACAGACTGTCATAATTCATCAGCAGTCAATCACAAGCAATCATCTGGCATAAATGTGCTCTATTCACTGATTGTGAACTGCTGTGAAACCATGAGAAATTATGCAGAAAATACAAGATTGACATCTCTATTGATTTAGATTTGAATTTATACATCCTTTATTTTGAGATTTATATCTGTTCTTTCTTGTGATATTTCAGCAGAGCAGATGGAGAGCGAAACATCTCTGGAGGAGCCGTCTCTGTCTTCTGTCTGAACAACACGAGCGTTACAGCGTCTCTGAATAAACATGATCAACCAGTGAATGATGAACTACAGAGAGTCAAAGAGCAGCTCAAAACCAGCATGAAGAACAAGTATGAGAGATTATTTGAGGGACTGAACCTCCAGGAGAATGAAACCCTCCTGAACAGGATCTACACACAGCTCTACATCATAGAGGGAGAGAGTGAAGGAGTGAATGAAGAACATGAGGTTTTACAGATGGAGAAAACAGCCAGAACACAACACTCACAAGACACTCCAATCTACTGCAATGATATCTTTAAAGTCTCAGCTGAAGCAGGATGTGAGGAGAAAGACCAGATCAAGACTGTTCTTACTAAAGGCATCGCTGGAATCGGAAAAACCGTCTCTGTGCAGAAGTTCATTCTGGACTGGGCCGAGGGAAAAGCCAATCAGGATGTAGATTTCATGTTTGTGCTTCCATTTCGAGAGCTGAACTTGATCCGAGATCATCAGTACAGTCTTCACAGACTTCTGCTGGACTTTCATCCTGAACTTCAAGATCTGGACTCAAAGATTTATGAGGAGTGTAAAGTTGTGTTCATCTTTGATGGTCTGGATGAAAGCAGAATCACACTGATGTTTTCAGACGATCAGAAAGCTTGTGATGTGACTGAGACTTCATCAGTGGGTGTGTTGATGTCAAAGCTCATGAAAGGAGAACTGCTTCCCTCTGCTCTCATCTGGATCACCTCCAGACCAGCAGCAGCCAATCAGATCCCCTTCAAATACATCAACCGTCTGACAGAAATTCAGGGATTCAGTGAGCCTCAGAAGGAGGAATATTTCAGGAAGAGAATCAGTGATGAACATCAAGCCAGCAGAATCATCTCACACATCAGAAGAGCAAGAAGCCTCCACATCATGTGCCACATCCCCGTCTTCTGCTGGATCTCATCCACTGTGCTTCAGAAGCTCCTGGAAGAAGATCTGAGTGCAGAAATCCCTCAAACTCTGACTGAAATGTACATCCACTTCCTGCTGATTCAGATCAACATGAGGAACCAGAAGTATGAAGAGAGAAATCCAGAGAAACTCCTGCAGTCCAACAGAGAAGTGATTGTGAAACTTGGTGAAGTGGCTTTCAAACAGCTGATGAAGGGCAATGTGATGTTCTATGAGGAGGACCTGATTGAGAGCGGCATAGACGTCACTGACGCCTCAGTGTATTCTGGGATTTGCACTGAGATCTTTAAGGAGGAATCTATGATTCATCAGAGGAAAGTCTACAGCTTCATTCATCTGAGCGTTCAGGAGTTTCTCGCTGCTTTCTATCTGCTTCACTGCCATTTAATAAAAAACAAGGAGCCACTGTATGAATTCAGATCTTACAGATTTAATAAAGACTCTCTGTATGAACTACTTAGATCAGCAGTAATTAATGCACTCCAGAGTGAGAATGGACATCTGGATCTGTTCCTGCGGTTCCTGCTGGGCGTCTCACTGGAGTCCAATCAGAGACTCTTACAGGATCTACTGACATACACAGAGAACAGCTCAGAGAGCATCAGAGAAACCACACAGTACATTAAAGAGAAGATCAAAGATGATGATGATTATGATGATGATGATCATTATCATCTCTCAGCTGGTCAATCCATCAATCTGTTCCTCTGTCTGCTGGAAGTGAAAGATCAGACTCTGTCCAGAGAGATTCAGGAGTTTGTGAAATCAGACAAACACTCAGAGAAGTATCTCACTTCTGCTCACTGCTCAACAATCGCCTACATGCTTCAGATGTCAGAGGAGCCACTGGATGAGTTTGAGCTCAAGAAATACAACACATCAGCTGAGGGGAGAATAAGACTGATACCAGCTGTGATCAACTGCAGAAAAGCTCTGTGAGTGTTTCATCATTGATTGATTGATTGACTGACTGATTGATTGATTGATTGAAATGTTTATTTCAAACATGTAAATTAAATATAGTCAAAACAAAACAAAACAATACAACACAATACAAAATAATTTTAACTTAATACATGTCCAAAAAGGAGTAGGAAGAATCATAAGTTTATTTAATCCTACCCCTTCTCCACTCCGCGTTGATAATAATAATCAATAACAATAATCATCAAATCAACTTCATGATAACAATAATCAATAACAATAATCATCTAATTAACTTCATAACTCTGTCATCTCATCCTTGTCTTAATACACTCTTTAGACTTTTCTACATATATTTACAGTATATATACAAACAGAACCTAAATAAAAACTATGACTAAATAATCTGTATGAACACCTAATCAGATCTGTTCTTCCTCCATATGCATTCTGAGAACCATACGTTTATACTGCTTTTTAAACTGGGTCACACTTGGGCATTGCTTGAGCACTAGACTTCTGTTCCACAATTTCACTCCACATACAGAAATACAAAAGGTTCTTAATGTTGTACGTATATAAAGATGCTTAAAATTACACTCTCTCCTAAGATTATATCTCTTCTGCATTAAAGGGGACCTATTATGCTTCTTTTTACAAGATGTAAAATAAGTCTCTGATATCCCCAGAGTGTGTATGTGAAGTTTTAGCTCAAAATACCTGACAGATAATTTTTTTATAGCTTGTTAAAATTTCCACTTTTAGGGTGTGAGCCAAAACACTCTGTATTTGAGTATGTTGCTTTAAATGCAAATGAGCTGTTGCTCCCGGAGAAGAGGGCAGAGCTTCAAGAGCTCGAGCTCCCGCATTAGCAGTGCTAGTCTTAAATAAACATTCCACTATTAGTACAAGCCTGCTATCTTTACAGAAAAAATACTCCGTTTCAAAGTCAGTCATCCGATTATACTGTGCATAATAAATTAGCATTTATGAATTACGCAGACGGGGAGCACGGCGGGATTAAAATAACAACACAGCTGGTCTCATGGTGCATGGCATGCTATCACAAACTTTATAAGTCCCACTCGTGATTATGAGTTCAACAAACTCAAGCAATCGACTCACATTGCTTTCATATGCAACTTTTAACTACCACATTCCTATTCATGATCATTCATGGGCAGCACCAGTCAGAACAGACGAGTCGATGGTAGCTTTAGCATCATTAGCCTTCCAGAGTGCCAAGAAGCTCTTTCAGAAAGGCAATTTGGAAAACAAACGTGTGATACTTACTTTGTCTGGAGCTGACGTTCGCGCATGAAGCGTTGGTATTGATCCTTACACGTATTGGGGACTTTAACCAATTTTTTTCAGGGACATTTCCTTAGACAATGAAACTTGACCATTGTGTCCTCAGCGGCTCAGATGAGGGGAGATTATGGCGACTTCTATGTTCGTAAGTGCATCCCAAAACACAACACTTGAAAAGCCTCTTTGGTGCTGACACTGTATATCTCCAGCAGCTACAGTAATCAGTAATGTTAATGGCGGAGGCGGACCGCAGCTTCTCACTCAGGCCTGTGTCTATGCTTATATAGGGCAGCGCCACAAATGGGCGGGACTTTTTCCCCTCTGTGACGTGAACAGAGGGAGAATCTGAAACAGCTCTTTTGGAGAGACTGTTTATGATTTTTTTAGATTATAAATAAATGAGTGGGTGGATTTTTACCATTATAGCCTGGATGTTTTCACACACTGCGGCCACACAACTGTGTTCAAACACTTTATAAAAGTGATTTTTGCATAATACTGTAGGTCCCCTTTAAGGAACAATTTTTGAATATTGCTGGAAGTTATTTTTTGCTTTATACAGTATTTGTGCTGTTTGAAAATTAACCAAATCAATGAATTTTAATATCTTTGATTTTAAAAAATAATGAATTTGTACGATCTCTATAACCAATTTTATGAATTATCCGTATTGCTCTTTTTTGCAACATAAATAATGATAATAATCTGCATTTATATGTATTACCCCAAACCTCTGAGCAATAATTTAAGTATGGTAATATTAATGCACTATAAAGAATGTAGAGTGATTTGTGGTCCAGAACATGCATTCTCTTATTCAGTACTGAGATACTTCTAGATAATTTATACAATGTTTATGTGAGATTTCCAACTTCATTTATCATCTATTATCACCCCAAGAAATTTATTTTCATTTACCCTTTCTATGTCCACACCATCTATCTGTATCTGAACTTGTGTACTCTTTTTACTATTTCCAAATAACATACACTTAGTTTTATTAAAATTGAATGATAATTTATTTATATCAAACCACGTTTTTAATTTACTCATTTCTAAAGTAATAGTCTCTAATAATTATTTTAAATCCCCCCCAAAACATAAAATGTTTGTGTCATCTGCAAACAAAACTAACTTTACTATTTTTGATACTTTACAGATATCATTTATATAAAGTAAAAATAACTTTGGACCCAGTACTGACCCCTGGGGGATGCCACAAGCAATGCTCAAGCACAAAGATGAATATTCCCCCAACTTCACAAACTGTTTTCTGTCTCTTAAATAAGTTTTTACCAGTCCAATACTACCCCCTTATTAATTCCAGTTTATTAATTAATAAATTATGATCTATCGTATCAAAAGCTTTTTTAAGGTTAATGAAAACTCCAACTGCAAACTGCTTATGATCTCTTGCTTTTGTAATTTCTTCAACCAAATCAATTAATGCCATTGATGTGGAACTGTTTGGTCTGAATCCGTATTGACTGTCAGAAATTAATTTATGTCCATCTAAAAATTTGTCTAATCTATTATTAAATAATTTTTCTAGAATTTTGGGAAATTGTGGAAGTAGAGAAACAGGCCTGTAATTTGAGAAGTTGTGTCTACCCCAGTTTTATACAGCGGAACCACTTTAGCTATTTTCGTTTTGTTTGGAAATGTACCAGTTTGAAATGATAGATTACAAATAAATGTTACTGGTTTAGAGATCCCCTCAATGACCTTTTTCACAATTTTCATATCAACGTCATTACAGTCAGTAGATGTTTTATATTTACATGTATTTACAATATTTATTACTTCTTTTTCTTCCACCTCTGTAAGGAACATTGAGTTGGGATTTCTTTCAATTCAATTTTCATTCCAATCTTCCGATGACTCTGGATCTTGAATTTCTTCTGCCAATTTTGGTCCAACACTCACAAAAAAAAATTGTCAAAGCTATTAACTACATCAACAATATTATCCTTTGTAGTGTTGTTATCAATATAATATTGTTGATAACTTTGTTGTCCTGTACCTTTTTTAATAATACTATTTAATACACCCCATATTCCTTTAATATTGTTTTTGTTATTACTTAATATTTTACTATAGTATTCCTTTCTACAAACCTGTAGAATACTAGTTAACTTATTTTTTATATATTTTTATATTTATTAAATGCCTCTTTAGTTCTTTGTTTTATAAATTCTCTATAGAGTGTATTCTTCTTTTTACTGGCATTTTGTAAACCCTTTGTGATCCATGGTCGATCTGTATATTTTTGTTTTCTATAATATTGTATAATTGGACAGTTTTTTTCATATAATGATATAAATATTTTTAAAAATATATTATATGCATTGTCAACGTTATTTTCCTTATATACGACTCCCCAATCCTGTGCTAATAAGTCACTCTTAAATGCATTCAAATACTGATTTCTCTTATAGTTATTGTCATAAACTGTAAAAACTGGTAGATGATGACAAATGTCACTGATTAATAATCCACTCACAGTATTATTTTCAATATCATTTGTAAATATGTTGTCAATCAAAGTGACACATTTAAGTGTAATTCTACTGGGTCTAGTAATTTTTGGGTATAGACCCATACTATAAATTGTATTAATAAATTCATCAGTCATTTTGTGCTTACTTGGATTTAACAGATTAATACTGAAATCACCACAAATAAAAATTACTTTTTGATTAGTTTTTGAAAACATTCCTTCTATCCACTCCTTGAATACTTCCATACCAGAACCTGGAGCTCTGTATATATGTACAACTAATGATAGAATTATTTTTTTCCCCTGACATACTTCAAATGTTATACATTCTAACAAGTTATCAATCACAGTTGTCATACTTTCTACCACCTTATAATTAAAGTTTTTATCCACATACACATCCACTCCTCCACTCTTATTCATTAACTAAAGTATCATATTTAATAATGCATCTGACACCTTTAAAATAAATGTTCCTAAATGAAAGATTTTCTCCTAAATAACAGTCCAGAATCTTAAAGGAGTCACGAAACGCCTTTTTAATACAGTAGATAGTCGAGTAAAATGTCTGTTAGCGCCGCGGTAAACACAACCCAGACACTCATTCATTAAGTCACCAGCAGGTGAAGCAAAGGGACGGTCGACACCATTGATCAGTAAAGCTGGAATTCAGACATTTTCACTGTGAATGAAGATAAAATAATGACATACATTACTGGTAATATTAATAGCAATAATAATATAGCATTATCACATTTAATCTTCAGTAATTATTCATCATAAATGATTAATGTTCCAGCTGTTTGACTGCTGTTACAGTGAACTAGAGGTGCATCTCAATAAATTAGAATGCCGTTGAAAAGTTCATTTATTTCAGTAATTCAACTCAAATTGTGAAACTCGCGTATTAAATAAATTCAGTGCACACAGACTGAAGTAGTTTAAGTCTTTGGTTCTTTTAATTGTGATGATTTTGGCTCACATTTAACAAAAACCCACCAATCTCAACAAATTATAATACTTCATAAGACCAATAATAATAATAATAATAATAAAAAAACATTTTTAGTGAATTGTTGGCCTTCTGGAAAGTATGTTCATTTGCTGTATATGTATTCAGTACTTGGTAGGGGTTCCTTTTGCTTTAATTACTGCCTCAATTCGGCATGGCATGGAGGTGATAAGTTTGTGGCACTGCTGAGGTGGTATGGAAGCCCAGGTTTCTTTGACAGTGGCCTTCAGCTCATCTGCATTTTTTGGTCTCTTGTTTATCATTTTCCTCTTGACAATACCCCATAGATTCTCTATGGGGTTCAGGTCTGGTGAATTTGCTGGTCAGTCAAGCACACCAACACCATGGTCATTTAACCAACTTTTGGTGCTTTTGGCAGTGTGGGCAGGTGCCAAATCCTGCTGGAAAATGAAATCAGCATCTTTAAAAAGCTGGTCAGCAGAAGGAAGCATGAAGTGCTCCAAAATTTCTTGGTAAACGGGGTGCAGTGACTTTGGTTTTCAAAAAACACAATGGACCAACACCAGCAGATGATATTGCACCCCAAATCATCACAGACTGTGGAAACTTAACACTGGACTTCAAGCAACTTGGGCTATGAGCTTCTCCACCCTTCCTCCAGACTCTAGGACCTTGGTTTCCAAATGAAATACAAAACTTGCTCTCATCTGAAAAGAGGACTTTGGCCACTGAGAAACAGTCCAGATCTTCTTCTACTTAGCCCAAGTAAGACGCCTCTGACGTTGTCTGTGGTTCAGGAGTGGCTTAACAAGAGGAATACGACAACTGTAGCCAAATTCCTTGACACGTCTGTGTGTGGTGGCTCTTGATGCCTTGACCCCAGCCTCAGTCCATTCCTTGTGAAGTTCACCCAAATTCTTGAATCGATTTTGCTTGACAATCCTCATCAGGCTGCGGTTCTCTCGGTTGGTTGTGCATCTTTTTCTTCCACACTTTTTCCTTCCACTCAACTTTCTGTTAACATGCTTGGATACAGCACTCCGTGAACAGCCAGCTTCTTTGGCAATGAATGTTTGTGGCTTACCCTCCTTGTGAAGGGTGTCAATGATTGTCTTCTGGACAACTGTCAGATCAGCAGTCTTCCCCATGATTGTGTAGCCTAGGGAACCAAACTGAGAGACCATTTTGAAGGCTCAGGAAACCTTTGCAGGTGTGTTGAATTACAGCATGTCACCATATTCTAATTTGTTGAGATGTGAGCCAAAATCATCACAAATAAAAGAACCAAAGACTTAAACTACTTCAGTCTGTGTGCATTGAATTCATTTAATACATGAGTTGAACTGCTGAAATGAACTTTTCCACGACATTCTAATTTATTGAGATGCACCTGTATTACTTACTTTTACTTTACTGTACTTTACTTTACTTTACTTTTATGCAAAGCGACTTACAAATGAGGACAACAGAAACAATCAATTGTAGTATTAAAACAACTAAAACTGATCCAAAACTAAAAGCTAAAACTTTATAAATAGTATATATACACACACATTAAAAAAATTAATTAAATAAAAATGAGAAATGCATATGACAAAATTTGTAAACTTAACATTTAAATGAAAACAAAATAAAGGTACAAACAATTCAAAATATTAAGAGAACAAAAGGTATAAGAGTGTAATAATGATTCTAACATAAAACTAAGCCAAACACCAAAAACAACTACGTGTATGTACACACACACACAAACATATATGCACACACACACACACATCCATAAATTCAATATTATTTCATTTCCATGTAGTTTGTTGAAGTACTAAAATAACTCAAATTAAATAAAACTAAAACTTAATAGCTTATACAGACATAACAGAAAAAAAAAACTAATAAAATGACAAACATTACTACAACTGTAACTAAAATTAAAATAGATAACATATACAAATCAAGCTACATTAGTTTAACAGTAATCCTAAAAAAAATAACTGTGCCAAACATACAAGTAAGAAATGGTTATAAAAACTGAAAGAGAAGTGAAACAAGTAATAGGAAAGAGAATAAATGAAAAGCGATACTTATCCCTTGCCGGTGTCCCTGTCCGGTAGAGTCGATGGTCTTTACACACTTCGGTCTTAACACGAAGAGGGCTTCACACGAGGGCTGCCGCGACCACTGCCGCGGTATAATAACCTTTTTTATACCCGTCTAACGAATCACTAATTGAATTCAGCTGGACACACTTTCCTGTTAATCACAATAAATGGCCACGCAAGCGCAGACACTAACAAGGTACGCCATACAGTATGAGACCAAACGTGATTTCAGCACATCTCCACTCAGTAAACAAAACAAGCGTTTCCTAGCAACGGCAACTGCGCTAAACACTAATGAGACAAGTAAATACACTTACGAGCTGCTTTTAACTTCCGCTGATAGACTGCTTCTCTCAAAGAGCATTTCTTACATCGTCTTCTGCTGGCGCTTGAACACACTTTCCTGTTAATCACAATAAATGGCCACACAAGCGCAGACACTTACAAGGTATGCTATACAGTATGAGACCAAACGCGATTTCAGCACGTCTCCACTCAGTAAACAAAACAAGTGTTTCCTAGCAACGGCAACTGCGCTAAACACTAATGAGACAAGTAAATACACTTACGAGCTGCTTTTAACTTCCGCTGATAGACTGCTTCTCTCAAAGAGCATTTCTTACATCGTCTTCTGCTGGAGCTTGAACACACTTTCCTGTTAATCACAATAAATGGCCACGCAAGCGCAGACACTAACAAGTTACGCCATACAGTACGAGACCAAGCGCCATTTTACAGTGAAGGCAGTGCTTGAAGTGTGCTTACTTTTTTACTGTACAGTTGTAGCCAGTATTTTAGATTATTATACATTTAAAGAGGTCTGTGTTATGCCATAAAATAAATAAAATGAGAGAAAATGTGGATTACTGTGAATGGGAATATTATGAGAGATATAGGTTTAGTTTTCTAACACATATTTGCTTTTTTCACCATCAGGATCAAATTAATGTCACAATAGGGTTGAAACTTACATTTAATAATTTGCTGATGCATTTCAGCAGGTCATGCATGTTCTTATTCGTTATCTGTCCATTTTTGACACATCTATTCTGGTATACAAAACAGCCCTGCTCATGACATGCCAAAAAAATATAATGACCATGAATTAAGAAAATGTTGATAATTTTTTTCTTAAAATCGTTCCTTTGTATGAGTTTAACATGAAAACACAATATTTATTCAGTCCGGTGAATTAACTAAAAAAAAAAAATTAAGAAACGAATAAAAGGTCACAATTTACAGGCACATGCATTTACATTTAGTCATTTTGCAGACGCTTTTATCCAAAGATACTTACAATTGGGGAATACATAAAGTGATTCATGTTAAAGAGGCAAACAGACAGAGGAAGTGCTCGTAATACCAAGTCTCAGGCATTGTTCAAATACACACAGATTGTACATGCACAGATAGAGCCCAAACAGTGCTCAAGCACCTGCCCTTTTGGCCTCTAACTAGATAACTGCCCTTTTTGAAAGACATTTCTTTGTTATATTTCAGTTTTTATTTAAATTTGGCCCGTGGCATGAATTCTGAATTAAGTGCGTGCACCACAACTGCATTTCATTCTGCCAGTCTGCCCTCTTCGACCTCACCAATTAACACATAATAGCACTTAAAGGGGTCATATGATGTGATTTCAAGTTTTCCTTTCTCTTTGGAGTGTTACAAGCTGTTTGTGCATAGATAAGATCCCTGAAGTTGCAAAGACTAAAGTCTCAAAACCAAAGAGATATTCTTTATAAAAGTTAAGACTCAACCACACCCCCCTAAAACGGCTCATTAAAACACGCCCCCACGTCTACGTCACTGTGTGGGAAGATTTGCATAACACCGCCCAAATTTATATGCAAAGAAAGAAGGTGGAACTATTATTCTCGCTGTAGTGTTGTTGCTGCCGCCGGCGCCATGTCCAGTATATGCTGTGTTTCATTGTGAAAGTGAAACTACTTTGTTTGGGCTTCCAAAAGAGGACACAAAAAGAAATCAGTGGTTAAGTTGTATTTACAACACTGTTCCAGAACAGTTCAACCCAAATATTACAGTGTGTGCAGCGTGTTTTACAGAGGACTGTTTCCTGAACCTGGGAGTAGCCTGCTGGCTATGCACGAAGGCTGTTTCTATAAAGTGGGGCAATTCCAACTTTGCAAGGACAGTTTGGCGCTTCTGACTCACAGCCTATAAGTACATTTTCTTATTTAAAGAATTTGCCACTGACTATTCAAATGCGAGTTTTGAGCAGTGTTTGTTGTTTGGCATTTCTCCGATCACAAATGCAGACATGGTGTTTACACAGCGCAATGTAACGCGACGCATAAAAAGACAGTATAAATCATAATCAGTGATTATGTCCCCACTGGATGCAACAAATGCCTCGTTTATAATGGGTTTTATTGTTTTTGTGTAGTCGTGCCGGGACACGGCATCACAATATGGTAAGGGGCATAACATTTCCGTCTCACGCTTGAGGTATTCGGCCAGTCACAACACACTGAATAGCTGGCCAATCAGCGTACACCTCGCTTTTCAGAACGATGAGCTTTGTAAAAATCGACATATTTCAGAAAGGCGGGGCATAGAGGAGCAACAATAATAAACAGTATGTGAAAAATAATGTTTTTTTTTTTTCCTTAAACTGCATAAACACATTGCATTACACCAAATACACAAAATAATGTTATTTTTAGCAACGTCATATGACCCCTTTAATCGAATTCTGGGAAATATGAATTATTATTACCCTGCAGAGCAACATCCTTGACTGTAGTACTGTGTATAGAGTAGAACGTAAGCACAGGCTCACAGTCTTGACATTTACTCTGCTGCTTGAATTCGTTCCAAATTACAAACACACAAGTCCATAAATACTACTATTACTTCTGTGAAATGTTAATTATTAGTTACAGTATTTTTCTTGGATTGTCCAACTGAAACAGTCAGATCTAGTCCATTGCCAAGTCAAAGCTGACTGCTACTCACAAAAACATGCTTTGATAAATTCGCCAGATAACTTGTCATAGTCTGTGGTTAAAGTTCCACTTAAGCCTCGTTCAGACTGTCAGCCCAAATCCGGTTTTTTGCATATCCGGATGAAATCTGATTTGAATGACTGACTGTCCACACAGTGTATCGCAACTGTTCATATCCTAATTGTGTGTCCATAAGTGCTCTTTCATTTACGAAATATGTGTTGGTTTCTATGGCAATACCGTTGTGTTGTTATGCCTATGCTAAAAACAACAACAGCAATACAGTTTGCAATACAGATGTTGTCTCACGACATGACAACATTTTTGACATCAATGATTTCATAATTTCCAATGACATCAACTGGACAAAGTGCGTTGGACCCAGCAATGATGTGCTCATGCTATGCTGGGCCGACACAGTGGAGTGGTGAAGCGAGTCAGAGACGTAGCCCTGCTGCTCACTCACGTGCATTGCTGCATTCACAGAGAGGCATTAGACGCTAAGAGAATGCCCATGGATTTAAAGACCGTTTTGGTCGATGCTGTCAGAATGGTAAATTACATTAAATGTTGTCCACTCCAAGAACGTTTGTTTTCCCTTTTGTGTGAAGAGATGGGTAGTGAACACCGCTAGCTTTTACTACATACTGAGGTCCGCTGGCTCTCACACGGCAGAGTGCTCACCCAGTTCTTCCAGTTAAGAAAAGAGTGAAATTATTTCCTTTATGAAATTAACTCCTCATGAAGCCCAAACTCAGGAACTCACAGATACCATGTAATAAAACCATAAAACTAATCTGGAGAAGAGATTTCCAAAGACAACAAACAGCACCACTCCCCTTGTTCACTTACGACCCCCTTCTCCCCCTGCCCTCCCTGCCTCTGACTCTCCCCCCTCACTCTTCTTCCCCAAAAAGCAAGAATATATTTTGTCAATGTTGTTTTTCCCCTTTCATGTTTGGTATCATTTTAAAGGTCTCTGTGCAATTGGTAAAATGGTCTTAATTTCAAAGTAGTCACTTGTATTATGAGAAATATTGAAAACTTCAGTTAACTCTGTACTTCTGTTGTGGGTGGTCTCCTTTCAAAATCTGATAAACATTGCTCTACAACAGGTGTGACCATTTGGGGCGTGAGAACAGCTTCTACTGAGGTTTCTCATCCCCCATACACAGATGTAATCTGTTTTGGGGCAGAGAATAAATGTTTATGGGCCTTTTGTTCTGGTAGTATTTAAGGGTAAGTTGCAAATCAATCATTGCGATTCTGTAGCCAGATCAGCCCGTAGTGTGGAGTGTGTTTCATATGCTCCATTCTATGTGTTTTCTTGAAGTCAGATATACATTTTTACTCTTAGATTCATCTTTGAACAACTGATGTTATGTATTTTCTTATTTTTGAATTGGCTTCTTATTGTTTTATTATGTAATTGGCACGACACGTTTACCTGACTAAAACTAAATTGTTATATTTGATTTATTCTGGTCTCTTCTGAAATCATTTTTTCAAGTAGATTAATGTGTAGTGTTTTTTCCGCAAATATGCGTTCAGGACAGATCATACCAAGCACTAATGCGTGAACCATGGGGAGCACCATGAAGGACACTTTGGATTTCTGACTGTCACTGGCTTAACACGGTGTAGCTCTTGTGGTTATAGGAAAAAATACACTTTTTTGTTACGAGTATGCAGGTGCAGCTCACTCAAAGGTATTATAACACTCTGAACCCTCTGAGAAAGTTTAGAACTGACGAGTTTGTGTCTGTGCGTTCACTGTCGGCCGAGTGAATTGCTAAGAGATGCCTGGTCCCTAATGAACGAAGAATTGAAAGTATGGGATTTCCGGAATAATCAAATATCTAAATTAACATACAATTGATATCTGTGATCAGTTTTTAATTAAGAATATTGCCTAAATTTAACGATCACTTGAAATTGGAGTCAGATCAAGCACGGAGCTAGACTAAAAGTGAAACTAAATCCAGATAAATTCAGAGGCGCAAGTAAAAGACCAAATTAAACATGCATTAAACCTTCGACCAGGCCGCTGGATTCCGCTGTTTGGACTAACGGGTGGATCCTTACAGTTACGAGACGAGGTCAGAACATTTTTCATTGATTCCAAATTTAAACTTGCAGACCGCCTCTGTGATTTCGACTGGCTTTGTAAATTGGCCTACTTGGCTGACATTTGGAATGAATAAAGAAAATTGATCTGTGCGGGAAAAGAATTGCCTGAGCTAACTATGAGTCCTTCAAAAATGTGTCTGACTTTTTGTCTAAGGAGGAGAGGCCACTTTTCGTCATTGCAGTAGTTGCTATGACAGAGCACATGCAGGCTTTAAAGTCTCAGATGCAGGACTACTTCCCTGACATCAGCAAACAGCAGAGCTGGATATCCCTTTGCCAACCACACTGAGGATGTACTGGCGGGACTCACCAACAAGGAACAAGACAGCCTCGTCAATCTATCCTGTGACAGCTCCTTGAAACTGAATTTTTTCTGAAAATCTTTGACTCACTTCTGGTTACACGTGTCAAACGAATACCCTGAACTTGCCAACAAGGCAATAATGTTTTTGATGCCGTTTGCCACAACGTATATGTGTGAAGTGGGATTTTCGGTTCTTGTGGCCTTAAAGGCAAAGTACAGAAACACGTTGAGTGTGGAATCTGATCTCCGTCTTAAATTGACGTCGATTCAGCCAGACATCAAATCCTTAACAGCTGAAAAGCAACATCACCCATCTCATTAGGTACTGTCTGGAAGACTGCTGATCAGACTGTGGGACTGTTCCGGAAGTACGGACATGTGCTTCTGGCTTCGCTACTGTTCGGATGCTCTTGCTTACTGCTCCGCGCTTTGCTCCCTGTTTATGTACTTTTCTCAGATTTTTCTAAGATTTTAACTTCTGCAGATCAGCACAGTGCTCAAACAACACATTTCTGGCACAAACACTAAAAACTTTTCGGGACTGGAAGAACACACAGCAGACCGTCATCATGGACCCCCTCAGCATACAGCTGGTGAGTCCTGTGAATCTCAACAGTTTATACCAAGTGTAGAGGAACAAGCCTAAACTGATCAACACACTAAACGATGGCGCAAACAGGGAGCGAGACCCAAAGGCACTCGAGATATGAATGAATTGATGCATTTATATAGCATCAGATTGTCACGAGTATCTCATATTGCTGCAGTAGCATCCTCTACCCCGGTTATGGCTATGACAAGGCTTGCAAACACTGGTATTATACCACCCCCTATACATCTTGAGAACAGATTTATTAATGCATTAATGGATGTGGGTGTGGAATTCCTCAAATGTGACTGAACATGGATCGTATCAGCCAGCAGCTATCATCGCTACTAACAGGCGCTCAAGGTTGAGCAGACAGCAGCATTCAGCTCAGAGCGCAGCCAAGCCCAAGACTTTGATAATGGGTGACTCTATTATCAGAAACATCAGTAGCAGGACTACAACTACATGCCACTTTCCTCAAGCAACCATCTCTGATGTGAACAAGGAACATTGGAACATTCTAATGAAGCACAAGACTGCAAATCGAATTATCATCCATGTGGGAAAGAATGATATTCGGAAAGAGCAGTCAGAACTCCTTAAGAAGGATTTCAGTGAACTCTTTGAAACACTTCAAAGACTTGAAGTTCAGTCGTTCATCAGTGGACCACTCCCAGCAAGGGGAACTAACATGTTTTCACGGCTGCTCGGGCTGAATACATGGCTACAAAGAACCTGCAGTATAAAAGGAGTCAACTTCATTGACAACTTAAATATTTTCTGGGGCCATAGACAACTGTTTAAACTGGATGGTCTCCACCCAAACAAACTTGGTGCAAGAGTGCTAAAGGACAATATCTATTCAGATTATGTGTAAATCTCTATTTCCAAAAAATGACCCTTATGACTGGTTTTGTGGTCCAGGGTCACATATATATGTTCATTTTAAACTACAGTTCAAAAGTTTTGGTTATAAACCCAGGAATATGTATTAGTTGGCCACTCATTCTAGAGAACTCTAAACTGTTTTGTAGATCTCACTGAGTTTAGTAATAACTAAAATAAAAAAGAAAGAAGAAAAGCCCAACTCTTTATTGTTAAAATTAAAGGTGTCATGTATTGAGAAATCAAATTCTCCTTGATTGTTCAACATACAAGAGGTCATTGTACTATTAAAAAATCCTGTAAGTTTCAGAACTCAAAACTTTCTCATTAGTCTAAAAACAGCTTTTATTGAAACCAAGATTCTAAAATGACTCGTTTTGGAATTTGTCACATTATGATGTAATAGTGCATGAAAGCTTTCCTCTGCAGAAGATGATCAACGCCTACTTCAACATCACTGTCTCTTTAGCAGTGGAAAAACATAGTCTCAGAAACTTTGCTACATTTTGCAAAATTTTACAAATTCATTAGCTGAAGAAACAGTCAGGAGCTCTTCTTATTGTGATTCGATGTTCAGATCATGTCATCCCATGTTCCTGAGGGTGGAAAACTGGCAACCCTCTTTACATGTCTTTATTATTATTATTATTATTTATCTCTTCCAGACTTTCTGGCTGTGATCTCTCAGATCAGTGTTGTGAGAGTTTGTCTTCAGCTCTACAATCCTCAAACTCTGTCCCGAGAGAGCTGGATCTGAGTAACAATGACCTGCAAGACTCTGGAGTAAAGTTTATTTTTGATGGACTGAAGAGCCCAAACTGTCAGCTGCAGATACTGAGGTATTTAAGAACATATAAGAGATCATTCTGACAGTCAACTGGTCACAATGTCGATGTGTGTCTGTAGATGATCTGACTGTTTGTGTGTGTTCTGCTCTCTTTCAGTCTTGTTGGCTGTAATCTCACTGCTCAGAATTGTGAGTGTCTGTCATCAGTTCTTCAGTCCTCAAACTCTGTCCTGAAAGAGCTGGATCTGAGTAACAATGACCTACAGGATTCAGGAGTGAAGCTGCTCTCTGGTGGACTGAAGAGTCCAAACTGTCATCTGCAGATACTGAGGTATTTAATAATAATATAAGCAATAATGTGGGATCTGTCTATATAAATGATCTATGGTGTCGTCAGTATAAAGTAAATGGGAGGATTTGTGAAACAGACGTGGAGATTTTGTATTTGACTCTGAGACATTTCTACCTGCCCAGGGAATTTGGATGTGTTCTGGTGGTGGTTGTTTATGTACCTCTCAGTTGAAAGTCAACTGCTGTGGCAGATTGTGTTCATATGCTACAGATGGATAGAACAATTCCGGGATTAAAGCAGTATGTAAAAGGGCAAACAAGTCCTACTCTCTATCCATTAGGCCACGACTGCCCCAAATTTATATTACTGTATCTCCGAAGGAAACTGACTGTCTTCAGAAACATTTTATGCTGTTCTGTGTCAGCTGTGCCACGCGGATACGTTTTCTACGTTTATTTACGCTTTTATTTGAATGAAAACAACGTATCTGTGTGGCGCGGCTGACACAGAACAGCATGCTGTTTGCGTTCAGTGGATACTCTCCAAAATGGTGACGTGGAGGAGACAAATTGTTGAATAAAGTCATTATTTTTGTTTTCTTTGCGTACAAAAAGTATTCTCGTAGCTTCATAAAATTATGGTTGAACCCCTGATGTCACATGGATTATTTTACCGATCTCCTTACTACGTTTGTGGATGTTGATTGTGTTAATTCCATTGCTGTCTATGGGAGGGTCAGACAGCTCTCAGAATGCATCGAAAATATCTTAATTTGTGTTCCGAAGATGAATGGAGGTCTTACGGGTTTGGAACGACATGAGGGTGAGTAATTAATGACAAAATTTTCATTTTGGGGTGGAGTAACCCTTTAAAGCAAGAGTCTTCATATATAGCTTACGCTGTACAACTACAGTAGGTGGACAACCAAAATATCTACTACCACCTCCGCAGGGCCACGGGGTTAACTGCAAGTCAGTCGCATGTTAAAGTCGTTCATGAAACTACCGCCAAGCGGCGCAAAGGGACAGTTTGCAAACTGACTATAATTATATTTTGTTTTGTAAACGGAGATCAAATAACGAAATAAAACAACAATAACATTATAATATAACATTATAACATCCTTAAAAATCTGTAGAAAATTAATTTAAAATTAATTTTTGGAAAGTTAATTTTAAAACGTGGGATAGTCATAGGCGGCAGCCTAACACATCAAAAATAAAAAAAATTAAAAATTAAATTTTGAACAAAATAAGTTGTGAAAATAAGTTGTGAAATCAAGAATACTAGGCTAAAACTGCGACATTAACTTGGAATGTTTAGATAACATTCAAGGTGTGCATTATGCCATAAAAAATAAAACGATGAAAAGGTGGCTTATTGTTGAGTGTTATAGGCTAGGACTAGTTCTAACACATATTTGGCACTATAGTCACTTTAATGTCACAAATTATGAAAGGCTTGAAACATTTAATAATTCGCTGATGTAGCCTATTTCAGCAGGTCACACATACTTATTCGTTATCTGACCTTTTTTTTAACACATTTTATTCCCGTATACAGAGTCTCTGAAATGGTATTCCAAACTGTCCTGGAGCAGCCCAGCACTGTCTCCCTCATCTACACACCCGATTCAACTCGTCAGTTCATTAGTAGAGACTTTAAGACCTGAAGTGGGTCAGAAAAGGTGAAGAGAGTTGAGGGAAAATACAATGCGTGTCAGATCTGCGTCACATTCAGCAGTGGCAGCTCTTAAAGAAATAACCTAATAACCAGCTGCTGTGATGTCTGTTCATCAAGAACAAAAGAAAAAAAGAGGAAATCAATAACTTTTATAGCTTTAAGGATTAATCTGGATTTAGTTTAGAATTTAATGTTGGATAACTTCAATTTCAATTTCTGTATATTTCTGCTGAAGGGCACAGGTAAATATGACATTTTTAATAATGGGTTTATGTGAAGATTGTTTTAAGTTCACTTAAATTAGAAGTTATTTTTTAAAGTCATTTAAATGTCAATTAAACTGTAATGTTGAATGGCTTTAGTCAATGATTGAATATTAGGGGGGGGAAACAATTTTATAGAGACACCAGTATTATTGGTATCAGTGATACTGGCCTTCAGTCATAAAAAAAAGATGCCATTAAACAAATATTTAAAAAAATACTGTCTTTATGTTGTTTGTACATTAATTTGAAGATTGAATGTGAAATTATTGCAATATAAAAGTATATTTAAAAACTTTAATGTTAGGTGGGCTTAATCGCAATTAATTACAGAAATAAATGTGTGATTAATTAGTTCATTTTTTAATCGATTGACAGAACTAATTAAAACGTGTTTAAATAACAATTAAACCAATTTTAAAAATAATAATAATAATAATAAATAATAATAATATTTAATACTGATAATAATAGGGTTTCGTATACAGATTTTGGTCGTGCGGGAGATTGGGAGAATCTGTAAAATGTAAAAAATAAAAAAAAATAATTAGACAACACAATACAACTTAAGAATTTTGTCATTTAATTAGAAAACAACCCCTGATTCACAACATTCGTTTCCAAACGCAGAAATCAGGTAAAGCCCTGCACGGACCTCAAATCTAGGCCTTATAGCCGGCCCTTGGCTGACAGCTCACCAGTATCCTCCCCCGAGTCCAACTAGAGCCTTTGTTTTTTTTTCTCTCTCTCTCTCGCTTACACAGCTGCTGTTGCAGCCATTAAAATAGTTCAGTTTTATTTTTAATTGCAAAGTTATATTTCTTATTGTTTCATTCATTAATTTAGAAAAACGTTAGGAACATTTTTTGTTTGTTACATTTTTTTTTTATTTTTGAGTGACGACCGGGCGGATAGTGGCAGACAGCTGAGTTGATCACGTTTGATCAATTTAGCATTCTCAAATCATCACGACTTGCTTAAATTAAAATCAATAGATATAAAACACAAAGTATATTACAATGTTAGTTTAAACATTTAAAATTGCGCTGTTAGGCGTATATCTAAGTGTTTGTGTGGAGAGTGGAAGCTGAAGCGCGCTTAATGCACGGAGGCGCCAGCACGATCACTTCATTTTGTTCTTCATAATAGTGGAAACAACTTGAAGTTGGCCACGGCATCATTTTTGCAGATAAGACTAATATTCGGAACTGTAAATGGTCTACCCTTATTTTTGTGTCCACTCACAATATAAAAAAAAAAAAACGATGTGCTTTTGTAAATGACTTAAAAAAGTTGTAGTTATTATTACAGCAAAAAATTGCTTTTGTTCCATTAATAATTTTTATGTGAGGTTGAAAAATAAATGGTGCTATTATCATCGGTGCTATAAGTCAGTTTTGCTGTAGGCTATTCATCAAAAGCAGCATCAAAAAGCAGTGTGCTCACTGGCAGTCCAGTTCATTATGAAAAAAAATTAAGAAATATTAGGCCTATATAAGATCAGCATTTAGAACACTATAATAAACACACAAGAATTATTTGCATGATGACTGTTTTTTTTTTTTATTATTATTGTGAAGTGAGATAAATGGAGCACGCGTCTGTCTTGCGTGTGTAAACACGCAATGTTTATCAAGTTAATCCATAGTCCAGTTGTAACAGATCTAGTAAACTGTTACCTTACTTCTGTGATTAAAATAAGTGGTAATTTTACTCCCAGTCATGAGGGGGCACAAGGGAGTCATTATCAGTGAAGTTTCTCTAGATCGGAGAATAAGAGGAGTGGGAAGTTTGAGTACGGACACTAGGGATGGGCGATACCTCTTATTTTATTTTTGATCCGATACCGATATTTTCAAGCCCAGTATCGTCGATATCGATACTGATACAATACCTCTAAACTAAACTGATCTTTTAAATTATTAAAAGAATATAATCAGTAATTATACTCACTTAATATTAGATTTTTTTAAAGCCATGTTTTTTAACATTTCATAGGCTTTTTTTGTTTACACTGTCAGAAATAAAATATACTAAAATTGTATTTTAGCCCTTTCCTGGGGCAATAACCTCAAAGGTGCACCTATACCCCTAAAAGGGAGCAGTACCATACAAGTATGCATGCTTTAAGGGTAGATAAGTTACAAAGGTGCACCTTTGAGGATACCTCATGAAAAATAAACATGGTGTTACATAAGTACTAAAATGTATTATTATTATTATTATTATTATTATTATTATTATTATTATTATTATTATTATTACCATGGTAAATTTGTGGTTACTGCAGTTTTACTACAAATACTGTGGTAGACTGTGGTTACTGTAATAAAACCATGGTTAAAGGTGAAACTTTAGCATATTTTTTTTTTCTGACAGATTTATTAACAGCAGTAACAGAACATAACACAATCCATTTGAACTTTTAACAACCAGTTTAAATAAATTTACTTGCACAAACTAGCCTATTTAAAATAAATATACCATGTACACAAAAGTTTGGGGTTAGTAAGATTTTATATTATTTTTTAAATAAGTCTCATGCTCACCAAGGCTGCACTTATTTGAACAAAAATACAGTAAAACAGCAATATTGTGAAATAACTATTTTCTATTTTAAAATATTTTAAATTGTAATTTGAAATGCATCTGTGATCAAAGCTGAATTTTCAGCATCATTACTCCAGTCTTCAGTGTCACATGATCCTTCAGAAATAATTCTAATAGCGTATAATTTGCTGCTCAAGATACATTTCTGATTATTAAGCTATTGCTGCTTCATATTTGTGTGGAAACCGTGATGCTTTTTTAATTTTATAGTAACAATGACATATAATGTAATGTAATAAAATGGAAATGGTTTCTTAAGATCTACTTATGCTTCTGATGCTTTTGGGAAACGCAGCTCTATTTGAACAAACACTGTGACTGAGCCATGCGTCAGCAGCGAACGCTGTCTGTGATTGATTGGTTCTGTCTTTCAGCATTCGCGTGTGTTCCGATGAGCAGGAGAAATAGTTAAATCCAACACAATTGTTCGCTAGTATAGTCTATTTTTCCACTTAGAAGCTTATTTTATGCACCGAATTTCTTAATAAATAAAATTAGTGGTTAAAAAAATGCACTTTAGAATCGATATTTTTATGTGAGGATCGATCCATTCGATACAACATCAGTATCGAAAGTATCGATACTTTAGGATCGATCCGTCCATCCCTAACGGACACTTGTGAGCTGGGAGTGTTTTCTCTCGCCATGCTTTCTCAAACCCTTATTGAGGAACATTTGTGTTCTACATCTCAATGTAAGTTGCTTTGTTTTTTTAATATTATCAGAGGTTTTATAATTGGAAATGTACTTTGCATCCTGAACCTCATGTTGTATTGTTTGTTTTGTTTGTCTAGAGGGTTTTTGTATTCACCTGATTTTGAGGGAATCTCAACTGGTCATGTTTCTGATTTACTTTTCACTTCAACTTTGGAATTTCTTCTGAACTACTTTATGGATTACTGCTATGGATGATCTTGGACTTTATCCTTGTAATATCCTAATATCTACAATGCTGTGAGGAACTAAGGACATTTGTGGTAACTCAGGACTTTAAATCTGATTGGACTTTTAAAAGGTTTTTGCCTAAAAGTATGAACAGACTGATAGCGCTGCTACACAAAATATGTTCTAGTCATCTGTGATGTTTGTTGTTGAAGTTGTATGCACTTTTAATTGAAATATAGTATGCTATTCAATGGTGATTGATCCCCCTTCATTTTCTTTTGCTTACTGCATGATGATTGAAATCGCGCAAATGGCCTTAAGCTATTACCTAAATAAACTGCGAAAAGAAACATCATGGACGGAATGGTCCTAAGAGCGCTGCATGAGCTCGTGGCGCCATCTGCAGGACAGTTCAAAGCGTTCAAATGATTCAAAGCACCAAACACGAGTAGAATCAGTGCTGAAGTGTGTTACTCGACCCGGTGACTTTTTATGAATGGCGGTGAGAATTTGAGATTGCTAGTGCTGTCATAAAATTCGCAATGGTTGTGATGTAATTATTAGGGCTGGGTAAAAAAATATTGATATCTTGATATTAATCAATTCTTATTTTTATGGAACGATATCAATTCTTAAATCCCAAGAATCGATTAGTCTAGCCTGTTTTGATTTAATGGACGGAACGTTGAAGGGCACTTCCCATCCAGTATATCACAATAAGCATTGTGCTTTGGTACTTTTAATTAGGGATGCATCGATCCGATACTCAGGATCGGTATAGACTCCGATACAGTCATTTTCTGCGGATCGGGTATCGGTCAGACGAGACCGATCAAAATCCGATATTGTGCTTATACTATTCTGTGTTATTGTTAAGTCCCACAAAAGCACAAAAACATTATAAAGCACCATAAAGTCAAAGTCCAAGTGTTCTGAAGCCGTTCCATAGTTTAATGTGAGGTACAGATGAATATTTAAGTTGTTAAACTCAAGTTCAAGTAAACTCTTCTCTTCGCTGCCGCTGTCTGTCATCCTCCATTCAGCATTCAAACTGCGTGTCACGTTCGGTTACGACAGTCAAAAGGATGAAACTCTGTCCAAGAGTGCACAGTAACTGAGGTTTACAGCTGTTAAAAGAAAAGTCTCAATAAACTATCGCACAGATTTAATACACTACACATCAATATCTCTTCCTGTATCTCTCTGTACTTTGAACTTTTCTATGCGGACTCGGAGGGCTGCGCAGCCTGCGCGCTGTGACTCCGTGTCGCTTCAAGCGCATCATTCTGCGCACGGGATGCGCATAAGCGCTTTATGCCGCTATGTATTGGAGCCTTTCGTATTGTAGTTTTTTTTCTGAGCAATGAAAGATTATTAATAGTCTTTCTTGTTCTGTCCTATCTATCATATGTTGCTGCCTTCATTACTGTGCTATACATTTAAAAGAAATGTCTTTTTATTTCATAGTATATATTTATATATAAATGTATATACTTGTTTTTCATGAATGCATTTTACAACAATACAAAGAGTAATGTGTAACATTTTACCAGATTTAGTCGTACACTTATTCACTTTTATTTGTAAATAAAAATGTTTCACTAGATTTTATAAAATTGTGCACCCGTGATTATTCTAGAATAACTTTTTCTGCTGAATTATCCACTAACCTAGTTTATAATAGTATTTTGTCATAGATTATGATTATATACATATAATATCATTTGTTATTTTTCATTAAAATGAAGTTGTCTATGATCAGTGACGATCAGGTCAACACACAGAAGTAAAGAAATTCTACTTTTATTTTTAACCCTCTAAGCGCCAAAGTCGACAAGACGTCATACTTCACGAAATAGATTGTAGTTCCTAATATGGTGTAATATCTCATTTGTATTCCCTACCACTAGATGGCAGACATGTAGTACTTCGATTCTAGACCAGAATTGTTCGAGGAAATAGTAAAGCAAGAGCTATCGTGTCATTGATGCGGAAGCAGTTCAGTTGATAACGTCTGAGTAAATTGTGAGATTTGTGAGAGAAAATCGCCAAATGGCTAATAAAAAGTTGTACCCTGAGGATGTGTTGCAAATGTTATTCGCCGATTCTGACTCTGAAGGGGAATATTTGCCTTTTGGAAATGACGATCGGTCGTCTAATGATCGCGCTTCTCCCGGTACATCTTTGCAGCGCTATGGTGCCGCCGTGCAAGGTGAGAGTGTTCACGAAGCACCATCAAGTGATCCTTTCGAGCCTTTGCCCAACGGGGATGGGGTGGCAGGGGTGAACGTGGTCGTAGTGTCCATAGGAGAGCTGTTGCTCTTTGATGATTGGCCAGAATGTGTCGATTGTTCTGATCGCGCGCGCTCAAAGGGCCCCCGGCAGACAGTACAGGTGCAGTCAGTGTCTGTGGTCTGTGCGCTGTGCCATGCAATGAGAGGTACCATACTCTCAAGAACTATAAACTGTGTCACCTAGATACCTGATTGGGTAGATAGTTGGTCAACTGATCAAAAAATAGGCACATGTATTTTACTATGGCACAGTAATATACTAATAATTTACTACTTTCTCATGTTTTACTGTTGATTTCCTCTTTTCCTGATCATTTGGAATGAGGATAAAAAGACAAAAAAAAAATCATGCAAATAAGTTCAAACATCAATTCAATATCTACTATTTCCTGAATATTATGAAATTCAAGAGGGCCGCCCCCTGATGACGGCATAATATGCAAATTAGATGAGTATATTTATACCCCACATAAACTTTCGGTCATGCCCAACATTTTTCTAATTCATAGTAGATCTCTATCATTAAGCCCTTTCAAGCCACAAGCTTTTGAAATCTTGAAAACCCTGGCGCCTAAAGGGTTAAAAAAAACTCCGCTGGTATTGGATTGGATCAGTATCGGCAGATACTCAGAATATTTTGTATCGGATCGGTTCTGAAAAAATGGTAAAGTCTCAGATTTCAAATTCTGTTCATTGTATTGCAGTATTCAAACAATAAATACCGTTTTGGCGCTGTTCAATGTGAAGTGACAGATCGCTGTAGTGCCTCAGTTCAACAGACTCAGATCTGAGCCGCTGAAGAGGATTAAGATTGGTTCTGAAGGGAATGCACCCTCGATCTACATAAACGCATCTATGTTCGCGCGAAACATTCGTGATCCAGCTTCACCTACAGAAGTGAGTACAAGGTTTTTTTTTAAATGAATCTTTGCAAGTCGCCTTTCCTAATAATGTGCTAATTAGCAAGTTTCATGATGAATGCGGCTAAAGTAAACAGTCCCTCAGAGAGCGGCTCGGAAGAGAGGGGCGGTGTCAGCAGAGCTCATTAACATTTAAAGGAGAATGACACAATACGGCTTGCTCTGACAAGAGCTGGTTTTGACAGGGTAAAAAAGGTGTTTTTTACGCTACCAATGAAAATTTTTAACCAAACTATGTTACAGACTTTTCATTAAGACCCTAAAGAATAATATCAACTTGTTGAAAATGGGCATTATGTGACCCCTTTTACAAATCAGTCAATTTTAACCTTCAGTATTATAGTAATGTAGTACCAACTGAATCTCATGTATATTTTACAGCATTAGTTGAGAGATATTTTTTTTCCTTGAGAAAATTCGGCATGTACTGTACTTGATATATATCCAAAATAATCTATATTTAATCTAATTGAATCAAATCAAATTGGTAATCGAATCGAATTGCAAGCTTGTGAATGAGAATCGAATCGAATCGTGAAATTTGTGTCAAAACCCTGCCCTAGTAATTATATAATAGGCTGTAGTCTGACGCGCTACATGTCTGCTGTTACAGTCCTCTTTCTAGTTTCGATTCACTGGTAGTGCTAGCTGCGCTGCGCTTGGTTTGAGCCGCTTTAATTTGGATTTGGGAACGCAACATTCGTCATTACTAGAGGTCGACCGATAGTGGATTTTACCGATACCGATAGCTAGGTTGGACCACACTGGCTGATACCGATTAATCAACCGATAGTTTTTTAAATGGATACTGAACGAAAACTAAAATAGAGCTTTACTATTTTTTAAAACAGCAGTAGCCATATACTGAACCATACTTTGTAAATGGATAAAAATTTAGAATTAATATTAATTATTATATTGATCATTAAAGTTATTTCATAGTTTACTAATGTTAAAAGAAGAAACTTTAAAATTTAAAAATAAAGCCTATTAGTAATAGTAATTTTGAAATGAAATGAACACACTCCAACAAGGAACAATACTTCTACAGCTTTCATTAATGTCACAAATGGACACTTGTTGTTAAGTATTACCATTTCATTTCAACAGTCATGCTTAAAGATGGCCATCTTGAAATACCTACACAAGGCCATATTAAAATTACATGCACGTTATTAATATTGTATGTATACTCTCACATTTTATTTGCTGCTATTTTAGAACACTGCATTATTATCTAATCAAAATATATATAAAAAAAAAAATGCAAGTGACACACTGTGCAAAAGCGCAGCGCTGCGTTTTGGAGAAGTCACAGGTATCACACACACCGGACGCGTCACGTTCAATTCAAGCAGCGGTCTAAAACTGTTTATTTAATCACCAAAAGGACATAAGTTTGCTTCAAGAATGAACTACGTGGCATAAATGAGTTTGAAGTTCGGTGTTTAAAAAAACAGAGCAAATGGAAAGAGAAAGCGTGATCTGTATTACAGCTCTCTATATGAAGCATAGAGACTGTATTAGAACCACAGAAAGACAAACGTTTTGCTGAAAAATGCACAATACATCATTTATAGCCTAGGGGGAAGTCATTATGTACATTAACAATGATTTGGGATAAATATAATGTTATTTAATGGAAAACTATGTGAATGGGGCTCTGTTCCTCTGTCGGCTGCATTTAAATTGCGTGTTTGAAGTTTCGCGCTCTGTGCAGCCCGCAGTGTCACATGCCAAAACAAACAACACGTGCTGTCAGTGATTTCCGCCTCTAGAGTCCCCTCTCGTACTGTGTAATGACAGCAGACCATTCTCAGCCACTCCAGCAGCAGACGCAACACGGAAAACTGTCGGCATGGACTTTTGCCGAAAACTATCGGCATGGATTTTTGCCGATAACCGATAGTTCCGCAAATCAACTGACCGATGAATCAGTCGACCTCTAGTCATTACAAACGTTTATAAATCTGTTGTTGTTTACAAAAAGAAGTTTCAGTGTCACACGATCCTTCAGAAACCATTCTAAAATGCTGATTTGCTGCTCAAGAAACATTTCTCATTATTATCAATGTTAAAAAACAGTTTTGCTGCTTAATATTTTTTGTGGAAATAATGATACCACTCAAACATTTGTATAAGATTTAAAAAAGGGAGAGAAATTAATAATTTTATTCACCATGCATGAAAGTGATAAAAAGTGAGGGAAGACATTTAAAATGATTTCTATTTAATAAATGCATTAACACATTTAATTAATATATTTGATAAATGCAAATAAATGCTGTTCATTAAACTATATATTTATCAAAAAATCCTAAAAAATAAAGTGGATCACAATTTCCACACAAAATATGAAGCAGCAAAATTGTTTTCAACATTTAACACAATAATCAGAAATGGTTCTTGAGTCAAATAAATTAAATAAATTGAGTCAAATAAATAGAAATTATTTCTAAAAGATCACGTGACACTGAAAACTCGAGTAATGATGAAGAAAATTCTGCTTTGCATCACAAATGTAATATTACATTTTATAATATATTAAAATTGAATATATTATAAAATACATAATATTTTTTTTTGGTAATATTTCACAATATTGCGTTTTTTTTGTTTGTTTTTTTTTTTAACTTTATTTTGATCAAATCAATTCAGCCTTGATGAGCAAAAGATCAAAATCATTAATAATTGTAATGTTTCCAAACTTTTGGCAGGTACTTTAATAATAATAACAACTCTATATACTTTACTATAATATATTATAGTACTTTATTATAATATATTATATTGTTATCATGATAATTAAGTGCTGCTTTTTATTTTTTACAGGACAATAGTATGTATTTTTGCAATGTAAGATATATATTTTAATGTGGTAAAATATGTATTTTTAATAATAAATGCTGGGGCATGCTGGGGCATGGCTTGGGGCATGGTCAGATTTTCCTTCTTTTTTGTCTCTAGCTGATCACATGCCTGGAGCATGTCCATTTTACACTAATGGCGCTTTTCCACTGCGTGGTACAACTCGACTCGGCACGGTTCAGAATAGCACGGCATGGCTCAGTTCGGCTCGGTTTGCGTTTCCACTGCAATTTAGTACCGCTTTAGAGTGGACGGGATTATTCACGTGTCGTTATAGTTGCGCCGCCTCTACTGCTGTGACTCCTGAAAAACTTTTTCATTCCGCGTCGCTCCATCAAGCTCTCGCTGGATCCGCTCCTCGGCTATCAACGAGAGGAACGTCTGTACTTCCTCAACAGACAACGAAACAGCCATTCTTTGGTCTCGTTTTTGGTAACGGTACGGCTCGCTTGGAACCTTGGCCGAGGTGGTACTAAAAAAAGTACCAGGTACTGTACCCAGTGGAAAACCCCCCAAAAGTGTGCCGTACTGAACTGTACCGTGCCGTACCATGCAGTAGAAAAGTGCCATAAGCAACAAGTAGTGTGACTGAATTCAGTCCAGGAGGGGGTTGGGTGTAGTTTTGTATAGCTTCATCGTGGGGGTTGAAATAAAGGTGTGAATCGCTTTCTCTTTTATATGGAGAGTGTCTGATGAGCATTTCAAACTTGCAGAGTAGGTTTAGGCAAAGTGTCTGTTTTAGGACAAGTGCCTCGTTTGGTTTGGCTTTTCGCAGTTTTACAGCGTATTACATACAATATAATATGGTTTTGTTTTTTCTCAGGAGAGACGCGGCGCCTCTGAGAGAGAGACAAAGAAACTGTCCAAAAGAGACCCGCGTCTGCCAGAGAGCCCAAAACTTTTGTTCTTAATTTATATGCTGCTTTGTACTATTTTAAATTTTGCACTGTTTTAATTGTACGCGGCAACACTGCAGTCATTTTGGCAATACAAATGTAGAAATATATATTGCGGTAATAAGGAACTGTCCCGAGATTTCATGTAGGCCTAATCATTTTTTGTATCATTATTAGGCAATTCCAGCGTTATGGACTGACATTCGCAGTCAAAACCTGAAATATAAATTCTCACAGAATGTATTCATTACCAATATATTGAACCATCTCTTTATGTTTTTCTTAATCCCAAATAGAGTCCAGACATCAGAAAAGTATCCGTCTATGAACGTGTTTTATAGGCAATTTTAGATTTGCGAAATACACATATGCGTTACGGACGTGACAAAAAAAAAAAAAAAACAGGCCCGAGTTTTTGGGAGACAACATATTTTGTAGACTTTCTGTGATTTACAATGGGCAAACCAGAAGCAACAATATCTGCAGAATGGAGAAGAGTTGACCATTCACAAAACATAAAATATCAAGTTTATTTCAATTTTTATGTTTCAGAGGAAAAATCACTGTTAAGGATGTGTCATCTCTCCGTTACAGACCGTTCTGAAAGCAGAATTTATGCAAACGCGTATAAAATGCTTTAAAAACTTCAACGGAGATGTCTAGAGGGTATTTAATAGGGCTGCCCCCCTCGTAGGATTTTTCTAGTTACTAGTAGTCATTCATTTAAGTCATTATTCAACTAATCGCAAGTTTATATTAAATTAACACAGTCTTTATGCATTTGCCCACTGTCATATTCATGTAATTTTCACTGTGTGCTGTATGTAAAATTAGTGTTACCTTGGCTTTATTTAAAAAAAATATGATTCCCAATGCACACAAACACACAAACTTTGTTGGATACAGTGTTTACTTCCTTTTTAATTATATTTTTATTAAATATTTATGTATGAATAATACTTTGTCATCTAAACTAAACGTATGTTTATTTTACAAGTGTATTTTTTAATCCATTTTCAAATTATTTAAAATTTCTTCAATATTAATTCAAATAAATGCAATTATATTGGCTTTATATCGGCCACCCTGGTGTCCAAGACATCTGCATCAGCTGTCAAAAAATTAATATCGGTCGACCACTACTGTTTTCTGCTCTCTTTCAGTCTTGCTGGCTGTAATCTCACTGCTCAGTGTTGTGAGAGTTTGTCATCAGCTCTACAATCCTCAAACTCTGTCCTGAGAGAGCTGGATCTGAGTAACAATGACCTGCAGGACTCTGGTGTAAAGTTTATTTCTGATGGACTGAAGAGTCAAAACTGTCAGCTGCAGATACTGAGGTATTTAAGAACACATAAGAGATCATTTACAGTCAACTGGTCACAATGTTGATGTGTCTGTAGTTGATCTGACTGTGTGTCTGTAGTTGATCTGACTGTGTGTCTGTAGATGATCTGACTGTGTGTCTGTAGTTGATCTGACTGTGTGTCTGTAGTTGATCTGACTGTGTGTCTGTAGATGATCTGACTGTGTGTCTGTAGATGATCTGACTGTGTGTCTGTAGTTGATCTGACTGTGTGTCTGTAGTTGATCTGACTGTGTCTGTAGTTGATCTGACTGTGTGTGTGTGTGTGTGTGTGTGTGTAGTTGATCTGACTGTGTCTGTAGTTGATCTGACTGTATGTAGATGATCTGACTGTGTCTGTAGATGATCTGTCTGTGTGTGTCTGTAGTTGAACTGACTGTGTGTCTGTAATTGATCTGACTGTGTGTGTGTCTGTAGTTGAACTGACTGTCTGTAGTTGATCTGACTGTGTATGTAGATGATCTGTCTGTGTGTGTCTGTAGTTGAACTGACTGTGTGTCTGTAGTTGATCTGACTGTGTGTCTGTAGATGGTCTGTCTGTGTGTGTCTGTAGGTGATCTGATTGTGTGTCTGTATATGATCTGACTGTGTGTGGCAGAAGATGATCTGACTGTGTGTGTCAGAAGATGATCTGACTGTGTGTCTGTAGATGATCTTCTGTGAATGATCTGTCTGTGTGTGTGTCTGTAGATGATCTGTCTGTGTGTGTCTTTAGATGATCTTCTGTGGATGATCTGGCTGTGTGTCTGTAGATAATCTGTCTCTGTGTGTGTGTGTGTGTGTCTGTAGGTTGTCTGGTTGTATGGTGACAGAGGAAGGCTGTGGTTATTTGTCTTCAGCTCTGAGTTTAAACCGCTCTCACCTGAGCGAGCTGGATCTGAGCTACAATCACCCAGGACAATCAGGAGTCCAGCTGCTCAAACACAAACTGGAGGATCCAAACTATAATCTGCAGATACTCAAGTATGTCAAACACTAATACTGACATACTGAATGTGTGTGTGTGTGTGTGTGTGTGTGTGTGTGTCTGTGTGTGTGTTTTTGTGACAAATGAGGACATAAATTTGTATAATGACACAGGTATGACATAGGTATTACAAGGTGAAGGTGACTTCTGAGGACATTGCCCCATGTCCCCACTTTTCAAAACGCTTATAAATCATACAGAGTTTTTTTTTTTTTTTTTTTTTGAGAAAGTAGAAATGCACAGTCTCCTGTGAGGGCTAAGTTTAGGTGTAGGGCAATAGCACATACAGTTTGTACTGTATAAAATACGCCTATGGGATGTCCCCACTTTTCACAAAATCACGTGTGTGTGTGTGTGTGTGTGTGTGTGTGTATGACGCAGATTTACATTAATGTGTGTTTGTGTGTTTATAGCGTGGATCATGGAGGAGAGATCAGGATGACAGCAAGACTACGAAAGTGTAGGTCTACAAATACACACTCTCTCACTCTCTCACACAAACACACACACACACTTGGTTGTGTGAACTCATCTCATAGGCTTTCATTATTTTTCTCTCAGGTTAATGATCTCTTCTGTGCCCTGAACAAACATCACAGTAACCTGTGCAAAACACTAGATTTAAAGAGAAAGATGATTTTTCCAGATTATGGGTCTTTTTTAACTAGTTAGCAGTGACGGTCACCTGCAGGGGCTCCTTTGCTCACAAAGATGATTTAAGTAGTGTGTCACTACATAACAGTAATATGTGGATTCAACTTTAGAGTCATGTGGAAATATCTTTCTTTTAATACATAAGGTTTTATATTTATTGAATGACACATGACTATTAGTTCAGATCCATTTGAAAACGGCTCTCAAATGTTTTTTTGTTTTTTTTTTCAAAACACTCTCCCTTAAGACTGGACAATAATTCAATATCAATCTCTATATATAGTGATTTAATTTTTTTCAATAAAGGTGATATGATTTTTAAACACATTTCCGATATTTCAAAATATGTTACAGCATTTGTCACTAGCTGCATTTCAATTACCCTTCAAATTGCGGAAATTGAAATTGTGAATTGAAAATACGCCAAATGGAAACATACCTCATACGTGACCGCTTTCAAGTATGAGGACTTTTTGTAGCATTAATGCTTGGATAAGCCTTTTTTTACACTTTATTATGGCTCCAACGCGATCACCGGAGCTGATCGTGGCCACTCTAGTCAATGCTCGGGTTTAAACCAGCCATGCTGCGGCACGTTTCAGAAGCCTCCCATAAGTGGCTCTCTGCGCTGCTTCGCTAAAGATACACATCTACATCTTTATCCTGGTTGAAGCACTTCTTTTTCAATCTATAAGAATAATCTGCCTATGTTATAGTTTAAAGTTAAAGATAATATTAATAAGGTGAGTCTGAGAGTTTGTTTATTTGATGGTGATTTCACATTTCTTGTTTGTATGAAGGTTAAAATGGGGTTAACTCTCTGGGGTCGACTGTCTCGCCGGCGAGATGAGCTCTTTTTTTTTTCTTTTCAGTGTGAAAGACACTAAAAATACTCCGTCGATTTTGGTCAATACCACGACTGAGGTGAGACCCTTGAGCACGGCACCGAACCCCCAACTGCTCCACGGGCGCCACAGCATTGGCTGCCCACTGCTCCAGGTGTATGTTCACTACTGTGTGTGTGCATTTGGATGGGTTAAATGCAGAGCACATGGGTCACCATACTTGGCCACACACCGCTTCCCTTTCCCTTTCCCTTTAAACACATACTATGTGCATTAAGCGCTGTCATGCAAACTGTTGCTGTTTACGGTGTTTATTATCATAAGTTCTTTTTTTCCCCCACCGTTTTAACACTGTGTTTCTGAAGCACATTTGTTATGGCAAAGCAAAATAAGCAGGGGGTGATTGGGTGATGTTGTCGTCATCTAGTGGCTGATTCAGAGTCTGATCTCTCAGTGTTTCGAGTTAGTTATCAATTTTACATGGCAGTGCTGTGATTGAAAGATTTTGCAATTATGTAGAAAATATTTTGACAGTGTCATTCAGACACGCATAGAATCAAAACACACATCAAGAATCAGAATATGAATCTCAACAATGGTGACAAAATATTCTGATAAACATTTAAACTCTGAACGTCACAAAACAACCTACTAGATTCACAAAAAAAGCTTTTTGTTGATTGCCACTATTGTTGAGATTCATGCGTTGATTCTTGATGTGTCTTGATTGTATGTGTCTGAATGGTCCTATCAAAATATTTTCTGCATAATTGCAAAATCTTTCAAAACATCACAGCACTGCCATGTAAAATTGATAACTAACTCTTGATGTCTCTGTGAATCTAAAACACATAGTTCAATGCATTTTCTTTAAATTGACCTAAAAAAAATTAATCTGAACATTTTATTGGCACAATGACAATGCCAAAATATCAGAAAGCTGCAGGAAATAATTCAAAAACATAATTTAATGAAAGCTAGCCTCTTAATAATTTATTGCTGATGACCAATGTTCCCTCTAAGCTGTGCGCAGAAGAAATGATATGCCAACACAAAAATGAGTTGGGAAAGCAATTTGATTGAGTTTTTTATATTATATTATATTATAATATATTATATTATATTAAAGCCTAATAAATAATTGACCTCAAAAAAAGAATTCATGAGCAAGAAATGCTTCATTTTTTCATATTAGCGATATTATATTTTATTATTATAAAGAATTTAACTGTTCTGCGTGAGATTTTTTAAAATATATATTTTTTTAATTATTAAGTTTCATAGTAACATAGCACTGTAGAAAATGTTTTCTCAGGTAACCTAAAATGTGCATCATTTAGTTACATCAAGGGTCAAATCAAATATAAATAGCACATTGAAGTTAAAATTTACATTCTTTTTTTTGTGTGCGCTGTACAGCTCTGGTCTAAAGAATGTTTTTGCTCAGGTGGCAGAAATGTCTTCCCAAAAGAGAAAAGTTTTGCTCAGCAAGAAAAAAAAATAGAGAAAACATTGCTGATGACTATACCACCAGCAATAAGTAATCAACATTACTTGACCAGATTTTCTCTCGCATTTTCTCTTTTAACAAATGAGCTTTAGAAACAGAAAGTGAAAGCTGCCAGAGAAAAAGTAATGCTTAAGAAATGAAGGGTCAAGAGCCCAACTGATCTCTATAATGGTGACATCAAACTTTACTATTTTCACTTAAACATCAACATCTAAACCTCTGTTAATTCTCAATTCTCTTTTTATTATTATTATACTTTTATCAGAACAAGGTGCACTGAAAGCATTCAGTGACAGAAGCACCTTCAAAGACATTCATTTTTCACTTTTTTTACCCACAACAACAACAACAAAAAAAAAACACCAAACAACAAAATTAAAAAAAAAAAAAAAAAAAAAAAAAAAAAAAAAACCTTGGGGGGAGGGGAAGAGGAGAGGATGTGGGGGGTGGGAGGGCTCAACGTTGGAGGAGTAAATTCTTCTCGATATAGATTATTAAAGGATCCCATGTTTTGTAAAATGTTCTGGTTGATCCTCTGAGAAAATATTTGATTTTTTTCCGTTTTTAGAAAAAACATTACATCACTAAGCTATAATGACTGTTTAGGTGGCATTGGCGATTTCCACTCTAAAAGAATTCTTCTTCTAGCTATTAATGTTGCAAATGCAAAGGCATTTTCTTTATCTTTAGTTATGTGAATGTCATCATCTGTAACTCCAAACAAAGCCATTATTGGGTTAGGCTGAATGTTCAAATTAAATGCCGAGTTTAAAATTTCAAATATTGAAAACCAAAATTGTCTCAGTTTAGTATATGACCAGAACATATGCGTTAGATCTGCATTGCAATGATCACGTTTCATCTATGTTTGGGTATAGTTTAGCCAGTTTGGTTTTACTATAGTGAATACGGTAGAGAACTTTCATCTGAATCAGATTGAGTCATGCACAAGATGAAGTCCTATTTATTCTGTCAACAGCTTTATCCCAAGTGTCTTCGGATATGTCAATTCCCAACTTTCCTATCCATTCTGTTTTGATCTTCTCTAGTGATATATTTTGGAATGTCATAATTAAGTTATATATTTTGGAAATGAGGCCCTTGAGGTGTGTAGGGGTCTTAAGAACTAAGTCCAATCTTGATTCAGAGGGCATTTGAGGAAACACAGAGCAATGGGCCTGAATAAAGTGTCGAACCTGGAGGTAACGAAAAAAATCTGACTTTTGAAGATTACATTTTTGAATCAGATCATTGTAATTAGCAAAAATATTATCAATGAATAAGTCACTACATTTAACTATGCCCAAGTCCTGCCATTGCTTGAAAGTAGCATCTAGCTTAGCAGCTGGGAAAAGATGATTATTACATATGGGGTTTTCCAAGGAAAACTCTGTGAGTTGAAATGCCTGTCTAAACTGATTTATATATTTTGAGAGTCAAAATTACAACTGGACTTGAGGAAAACTGCGATGGTGAGAATGGTGACTTCATTGTAATCAGCACCGCCAGTGATGTTGATTTGCAAGATTTAGCCTCCGCTTCACACCATTCTATATGTGGGGATTGAAACCAATAAATAATTTAATTTAAGGCCTTAGCATATTGACAGTCAGTTGTCTGTACCGATTCAATGAGGTTCTCCTGTTTTTTTTTGTTTTTTTTGTTTTTTTTTTCCTTTCTTTATTACGTAAGGCAGAGTATGATATTATTTCTCCCCTTATTACAACCTTAAATGTCTCCCATAATAATGATGGTGATATAGAGTCTGTTTTATTAATTAGTAGAAAATTGTCAATCACACAAGATATGAATTGGCAAAAATTTGCATCTGTAAGTAAAGTTGTGTTTAGCTTCCATACTGACCGTGTTGGGTAGTTATAAGCAAAACAAATATCAAGAATTATGGGGGCGTAATCTGATTCAAAAATGGCAGAGTATTCTATGTTTTTTATTGCGGGGATAAGCCTTTTATCAGTAAAGAAATAATCTATTCTTGAGTATGTCTGATGGACATGTGAAAAGCAAGAGAATTCTTTTTTTATCAGGAAATAAAAACCTCCATGGATCCACACAGCCAATTTGAGTCATATATCCAGCAAAAATCTGAGACATTTTTAAAAGAGGTACAGTTTTAGGGTTGGAACGATCTATAGCTGTATCCATCACACAATTCAAATCCCCACCCAATATAAAATGGTAAGTGTTTAAATCTGGCAGTAATGCAAATAGTTTTTTCACAAAATTAACGTCATCCCAGTTGGGTGCGTAGACACTCACAAGGACTACTGGTGTGCTAAAAAGTTGGCCTGATACAATAATGTACTGCCCTTGGGGATCTGAAATCATTCCAGATGCAGCAGATGCAGTAAAAAACAAAAAACAAAAAAACAAAACAAATGATAAACCTCGATAAACAACCAAAACTATAATACATTCTAGATTTGTCCGTTGAACGAAGACAAACCGCAGCTCACAACAATCTCTCAGCTCCCAATACTCCAAGTCCATATGTTTCATTTTTCCCCAGAGCTCCCGAAGTGATCAAAGTTAAACATAAAAAACTAAATCAAGCATACAAATATGTGTATAAGCAAACATAAAGCACTATTAATAAATACAGTACTGCATAATAACAAATAAGTGCATAAGCAGATCTAAAGCACTATTACAGTACCGCATAACAAAACTACAGATGCAAGATATTAATTTTTAGCCAATCTGCAGTGAAGTTGTTCATCATGAATACAGTATGTTTGAATAGTCTGTAAATTAGCTCAGCTGTTGTATAATATAACAGACCAATCACTTGGTGTTTCAAACTCTATCAAATATAAAGTCAATGACAAATTCAATGAATGAAAATAAGGCATCCTAATTGACCATGTGAAGGAAGAGTCATATAAATCACCCTAAAACAGAGGGTGCACACCTATTGCTTAAAGCTAGAAATAATATTCAGGATCTAAGAACAATAATATAACCAATGAATTATAAAATAAAAATAAGGCATTGCAATTGTCAACAGGAAAAACATATACCACTCCAAACCAGAAAGTGCACTTAGAAATAGGGGTGCCCTGAAAAGGGTTTTGCGGTTATCACAGTGTCTTAGGCCTACCTAAAAGTCAACATGTCTCGAGTCTCGACTTCACAATATTGTTGCCATGATATCAGGAATTATTCACGTGTAGCAATCCGCTGATCGAAAAACTGCTGAGCTTCCTAAGGTGTACTGAAAAGGAAAGTCTCGTCCTCATGATGAACTCGTAACCGTGCTGGATGAAGCAACTGGAATCACACATTCTTCTGATACAGCTGCTGTTTGACGTTTTTAAATGTGGCGCACTTTCTGGTGAGATCAGCAGAGATGTCTGGATAGATCCTCAAAGTCGAGCCCTTGTATTTTGCCTCATTCTGTCTGGCCCATCTTAGCGCTTTTTCGTTCTCCTGGAATCTGTGAAAACATGTGGCCTGGGAGGTCGACCTTCCTGTGGTTTGGGACCCAGTGATCGGTGTGCTCGTTCTAGCTTGGGAAGCTTCTCTTTTTCATCTTTTAGATTTTCCTTTCTAAAATAGCCTACCGATTATATACATATTATATATGTATATATAGTCCAGTTTTGTGGACATTCACACAAAGATCAGTCATTAGTCAGGTGGCGACAGCATTTGAACACTGGATGTACAAAAATAATTTCAGGTTTAAAAAGGGTTTCAACATTGCATCAACTGATGAACACATTCAATTTTATTTTAATTATTACTCTGTAGGTTTTTTAACCATGTATTATTAATTATAACTAATTAAAATGCACATATTCACGTTATTTCTTAGTTACATGTAATGCAGGTATTCCAAAACTTTTTTGTCATCTAAACCTTATTCACCAAATATATTTGCTTTAAGTACCCCAGAGATTTTAAAATAAATATTTCAGTAATTAAGTATCACATTTGCATTCACGGTTTCTTTGATGTTGATTAATGATCACATGGCATGCAGGTAAATAAAAATATTTCATAAGTAAGTGTTTTATTGAAAACAAAGACTATAGAAATACAAAGACGGTTCACTCCTATACTTATGAATGAGAGAAACTGGTCATCTTCAGCACGCACAGCTCAAAACAGAAATGCAGAACATTAATAACTTCTGTCATATACATTACGTTATAATGAGAGCACTATTGTAAAAAATGTTGTGACTTTTTAGGGTTTCGCTGACTTTAATGTTAACTATCTTTTAATCAAAACATAAAATATTATTTTTGTATCTGCGAGGCGTCCATTACACATTTTCCCGGTAATTTACATTCTGTAAATAATATTATTATAATAATAATAATATATTATTATTACACCCAACCCACACCCATACACCCTCCTATACCCTCTACACCCATCCACACCCCTAACATCAACTACCTCTCACCCAAACCACTTCTCCCACATCGATATACCCACCTTTACCCTGCACTTACTCCCACACCCACCAGTGTGAGTAATTATGACTGTCTAATGTCTTACTTGACTTTTGAATGTATTTTGTCCCCACCCCCAAACATATGATTCGACTATCAGTCGACTATCGGCAAGATTCGAAAATTCCAATTCGACTATGTAAATCCTTAGGCGGGGACACCCCTAACCTAGCCCCAGAAATACATTTATAAATATATTTTGGTATATGAAGGTTGAGACTAAATATATTTCCTATTTCAAAAATATATTTCATTGAGCTTCTCTGTTTGTAACACATATTTAGCATATATTTCAAATATATTTTGGCCATGAAAAATATATATTTTTGCCATATGGGAGAGCTCACGCTGAACAAACTCTGGCGTATTGAGCAGATTCTGAATAAACGCCTCTGATTGGCCGTTGTGTTCACATGCTCAACAAATACGTCTGTGATTGGCTACAATGATCAACGCTGCAGAAACACACTGTAATTAGAAAGCATTGATGCTCTTCACAGACACACAAACACACACAGGATCGTCTGAAAGCAGCGTCTGTCAGCGGGAACCGAACCGAGCCGCTGCTGCAGATACCTGCTATCATTACGCTTTAACATTTAAAAACAGCTTTCACTATATTAGTGAGGACATTTGTGAATAGTTTGAACTTTGCAAATATAATCAAAGCTGTAAACACACACAGACATCTTCACTGTTGTGTTGTTCTTGATGTTTCTCTCTTCTTGTGTTCAGATGCCTGCGATCTCACACTGGATCCAAACACAACATACTCTCGACTCGTTCTGTCTGATGAGAACAGGAAGATCACAAGTGTGTATAAGAATCAGCCGTATCCTGATCATCCAGAGAGATTTGATGATGTTCTTCAGGTTCTGTGTGTTGAGAGTCTGACTGGACGCTGTTACTGGGAGGCTGAATGGAGCGGAGATTATGCTGATATATCAGTGTCATATAAAGGAATCAACAAGAAAGGAGAGAGTGATGACTGTATATTTGGATTAAATGATAAATCCTGGAGTCTGAGCTGCTGTGGTAATGGTTTCTTTACTGTCTGGCACAATAATAACAGCACTGATATACTTGATATCTGTTTATCCTCTAATAGAGCAGGAGTGTATGTGGACGTGTCGACCGGCATCCTGTCCTTCTACAGTGTCTCTGACACACACACACTCACACACTTACACACATTCAACATGACATTCACTGAACCCCTCTACGCTGGGTTTAGACTTTATGATGATTCCTCAGTGTCTCTGTGTGATATTAAACGATAGAGAGACTCTCTGTAAATCCTCTTTCTGATGTTCACATGCACACAAACTCATCAAACCTCACATCATTACATCCCCAAGGTTCCCCAAGGCTCTGTTCTCGGCCCATTACTGTTTATTATTTACATTATGCCTCTTGGATAAATTATTCGTCATTATGGGTTTCATTATCACTGTTATGCTGATGGTATTCAGTATCCACCAAACCACATCACTATCTATGTGTGTTAATGCGTTAAAGACATGGCTAAATTCCAATTTTCTAAGTTTGAATTTGAGCAAGACGGAATTTTTTTTATTACTGGCCCCCCAACAAAAAATATAACTAATGTTCCCAGCTTTAGCCTTGATGCCACAACAATTTTTCCATCAGCCACCGTTAGAAATTTGGGTATCACTCTTGATCCTTCACTAACCCTGGATGTTTACATTAATAAACGTTCCAAAGTTGCATTTCTCCAGCTTCATCGTATAGCCCAACTTTGTTCCTATGTCAGCCCAACAGATGCAGAATCATTAATGCATACTTTTATTACATCGCACATCAACTACTGTACTGCTCTTTTTTTGCTGGCTTACCTGCACGCTCAATTTCTCAGTTACAATACATTCAAAATTCTGCTGCAAGAATATAAACCCACACTAAACGATCTGCTCATATCACCCCTGTCTTATTAATCTCCACTGGTTACCTGTGTCATCTCGCATTATTTATAATATTCTTCTGCTTACCTTTCAAATCACTCAGTGGCCTTGCTCCTTGTTACCTTTCTGACTTACTTTCTCCTTACATTCCATCTCGATCGCTTCGATCTTCAGGGTGTAATCTTCTGACTGTACCTAGATTTTGTCTGTCTTCAATGGGTGGCAGGTCATTTTCTGTCATGGCTCCTAAGCTATGGAACTCTTTGCCGCTGGCACTAAGGACAACAACCTCACTCTCTGAATTTAAAACACAACTCAAAGCCTACTTGTTTACCCAACACTACCAGTCATAATTATGTTACTTTAGACACTTTCCAACTTCTGCACTACCAGTTGTAATGCTTTCTCCAAGTATTATGTCCTGCATTTGCTGCTCTTGATGTTTGTTAATACTATCCATTTTCTGTTTTTATGAATTGTTATTTCTTTGTGTCTTTGCCATATCTTGATATGCAACTGCATTCATCTTGTTTTCATTTCGTTTCTGGACTGGGCAAATGTCTACTGTCCAACTTAATTGATTATTTGAGCTTACTGTTTGTGACTATGTGAAATGACTGTCCATTGTGTTACTGCTTTGGTAAAGCGTCCTTGAGCCTGGGAAAGGTGCTATATAAATTAAACGTTATTATTATTAGTTGGTGATTGTTTTAATTGTCTTTCAAAGTTATAAATCTAGATCAGACACACATACTGTTCTGATTTTTTAATAATCAGAGTAATAAGGTTGCTTTAATATTTATATTGTAAACTAATCAGTAAATGTAATAAAAGTTAATTAGTGACTCATTTAATGATGAAGTGGTTTCTGAATCTCTGATGTGAACTGATGACAGTATGAATAATGATGTATGTGATTAAGATCAGCAGAATGAAGCAGAGGCTGAACTGACTCAGAATGAATCCGTCTCCTGATCATCTGCTGTAATTTTCTGTCTGCGTTGATTTAACACTCAATTCACTAAATGAATTCTGTACAAACACTCACAGTATCGCTGCTGAACAGAGTTGATCTCGCTGTAATTCCAGCCTTTCAGGAGCTTCAGAGCTTCAATCTGCTGCTTGATCACTAGAAAATCTTCATCAGCATCTCTTCTTCTGAAATGATTGTCTTTTCTGCTTTATTAGGTCTCCACGAGCACAACAGCTTTATATGACAGGAGCCTCAGCTCTCACTCAGATATCTCTAGTAAACAACAGGCCAAAGTAAAGCTGATACTGTATCTGCATCTGTTCATTTAATTATCTCATACATTGATATAAAAACAAGATGGCGGCGCGTGCACACGCTGCGGCTTCTCTCTCTCCCGACAGAACGGTGTTTTCGTGTTTGTTATCTTGTAAATCGAAGTGTTTTTGTACGTCTTCGTCGCGTCTATCTGTCTTTAAACGCGCATACAGTCGTGAGTTTCTGCTCGACGTCGGCAGAACCACATTTTTAGAGTTAAACCTCGCGCACGCCGAAGAGCTGCGGGACCTCGGTCTGCTCCGGAGGCCTACAACATCACCGACCCCCACTACTGCATCTCGCCCAGAGCGGAGGCGCCACAAGCGGCGCGAGAGGAAGCAGAAGAGGGGTAAGCGCGGAGGTATCCGGGCTAGGCTAGCGGCTAACCCACACAAGCCAGCTATCCCCACCATCGTACTGGCTAACGTACGCTCTTTAGACAATAAACTGGACTACATCCGACTACTACGCTCAACTCAGAGGACTGTAAGAGACTGCTGTGTTTTTGTTTTCACGGAAACATGGCTCAACAACAGCGTTCCGGACTGCGCCATTCAGCTCGACCAGCTAACATGCTATCGAGCGGACAGAGCTCTCGTCGAGGGAGGTAAGACCCGCGGCGGCGGGCTTTGTGTTTACATTAATGACGCGTGGTGCCGCGACGCTGTTGTGGTCTGCAAACACTGCTCGCCCCTGGTGGAGTTTATGATTATTAAGTGCCGGCCGTTTTATCTACCGAGGGAATATACAGCCATACTGCTCGTTACTGTATACATCCCTCCCAGCTCCAACAACAACATCAGGAGTGAGGCACTTAATGAACTGTACCAGCACATCAGTGAGCAGCAGACAGCCCACCCAGATGCTTTTCTCATCTCAGCTGGGGATTTCAACCACGCAGACTTAAAGAGTGTGTTCCCAAAAATACAACAACACGTAGACTTTCCAACACGAGGAAACAACACTCTGGACTTTGTTTACACCACCCAGAGAGGAGCTTACAAGGCCCTTCCCCTCCCCCATCTTGGCACCTCAGACCACATCACTGTCATGCTAATGCCTGCATACAGACCGGTCGTTAAAGTCACCAAACCAGTTCACAAACAGATACAAGTGTGGCCAGAAGGGTCGTCAGAGGCACTTCAAGACTGTTTTGACACCACTGACTGGAATATGTTTAAGCAGGCTGCCACATACAATAACACCACAGACCTCCAAGAGTACTCAGAGACTGTCACTGCCTACATCACCAAATGCATTGATGATGTAACGGTCACAAAGACCATCACTGTCCGGGCCAACCAGAAGCCGTGGATGACAGGGGAGGTCTACAGACTCCTGAAGACTCGTAACGCTGCCTTCAGAGCTGGAGATGAGGTGGGCCTGAGGACAGCTAGGGCCAATCTATCCCGCGGCATCAGAGAGGCTAAGAGACAGTACTCCAGGAGGGTAGCCCATCGCTTCAGCGACAGCGGGGACACTCGGAGCCTGTGGCAGGGGATTCAGACCATCACAGACTATAAGCCCCCACCGCGCACCTGTGACAGCACCATCCCCCTGCTGAACGAGCTGAACGCCTTCTTCGCTCGCTTTGAGGCACAAAACAGCACCACTGCAGAGAAGACCCCACCTCCTCCCGGCGACCAGGTGATGACGCTGTCCCCGGACAGCGTGAGGAGATCCCTCAGCAGGATCAATGCACGCAAAGCTCCGGGTCCTGACAACATTCCTGGTCGTGTACTGAGAGACTGTGCAGCGGAACTCACTGATGTCTTCACAGACATTTTCAACATCTCGCTGAGTCAGGCTGTTGTCCCCACATGCTTCAAGGCTACCACCATTATTCCAGTCCCGAAGAAGCCATCTCCATCCTGCTTCAATGACTACCGTCCAGTCGCACTTACTCCGATCCTCATGAAGTGCTTTGAACGGCTAGTCATGCATCATATCAAGTCTGCCCTCCCCCCCTCCCTGGACCCCTTCCAGTTTGCATATCGGTCCAACCGCTCGACCGATGATGCCATCGCCACTGCCCTCCACTCAGCACTCACACATCTGGACAAAAAAGACTCGTACGTCAGAATGCTGTTCATAGACTTCAGTTCAGCATTCAACACAATCATCCCTCAACAGCTCATTCACAAACTGGTCCAGCTGGGGCTCAACACCTCGCTGTGCAACTGGCTGTTGGACTTCCTGACTGGGAGACCTCAGGCAGTACGGGTCGGCAGTAACACATCCAGCACCATCACACTTAACACAGGGGCCCCTCAAGGATGTGTGCTGAGCCCCCTCCTCTTCACTCTGCTGACCCATGACTGCACACCGTCACACAGCTCCAACCTCTTCATTAAGTTTGCGGACGACACAACTGTGGTGGGTCTCATTAGTAACAGAGATGAGACAAACTACAGGTGCGAGGTGAGCCGCCTGGCCGGGTGGTGCAGTGACAACAATCTCTCTCTGAATGTGGAGAAGACGAAGGAGATTGTTGTTGACTTCAGGAGAGTGCACACTCAGCATGCTCCTCTGACCATCAATGGTGCGACCGTGGAAAGAGTGAGCAGCACCAAGTTCCTGGGTGTGCACATCACAGAGGACCTCTCCTGGACTGACAACACCGCAGCACTGGCCAAGAAAGCACAACAGCGTCTCTACTTCCTCCGCAAACTGAGGAGAGCCAGAGCCCCGGCCCCCATCATGTGCACCTTCTACAGAGGCACCATCGAGAGCATTCTAACGAGCTGCATCACTGTGTGGTATGGCGCCTGCAATGCGTCCTGCCGCAAGACACTTCAACGCATAGTGAGAGCAGCTGAGAGGATTGTTGGTGTCTCTCTCCCCTCCCTCCAGGACATCTACAACACCCGTCTCACCCGCAAAGCCCTCTGCATTGCGGGTGATCCCACCCACCCGACACACAGCTTCTTCAGTCTGCTGCCATCAGGGAGGAGACTGCGGAGTCTCCAGGCCAGGACCAGTAGACTGAAGGACAGCTTCATTCATCAGGCTGTCAGGAAGCTGAACTCCCTCCCGACCTTGCCCCCCCTCCCCTCTTTTGCCTCTTTTGCCCCTTTTGCCCCACGCACCACTGAACTCTGACCCCCCCCTCCCACTTACACACTGTGACCCGCACCAGTCACTTAGTGCACCACTGGACTGCCCACTACCTCAGTCAGTATTGAACTGACCCCACTCAACTACCTCTCTGTCACTTTAAACAGCCTGATAAGCTATTTTTGCACTACACTCTTTATATCTGCACAGTTTTCGTTTTGTTAAGCTCTTTTTGCACTACACTCATATCTGCACAGTTTTGTTTTGTTTAGTTTTGTTTATTTAACCGATTTGCATTTCATCTGCCATGTGCCTTATGCCACTTAATCAAACTCTTTTCCACAATGTCCTTATTTGTATATTTGTATAGTTTGTTTTTATATTTTAAACTGTATTTATTTGCATTCTACGTCTACTGTTAGTGTTTTGTTAACTGTATGCACCATGGGTCTGAGAGTCACGCAATTTCAATTCTCTGTATGTATGTGCTGTACATGTGGCAGAATTGACAATAAAGCAGACTTTGACTTTTGATCTTTTTCTATCTGGGCAGAAGTAGTACTTTTTAAAAGGACAAAATAGTCATCAAAGATGAGGTTATTGGGCCCTGAGAGCCAAAGCAGTGATATTTCATCAGCTGAGCCCAGTTGGATATGAATATTAAAGATTTAAGATAAAGATAAGATGTATAACAGGCTATTATTATTTTTACATTAGGTAGCTTATGTATGGCAGATGAAATAATATAAGATATAATGAATGATCAGAGATACTGTATGGGCGCTCAGGGTTTTATTATTTATATTAAGATGTCGGATCATGTGTTTAATATCATTTTTCCATTTAGATATCTTATATGGCAGAAGGCTGTGTAGCATTTGGATCAATCAGACACATTTATTCATTATATTTAATGAATAATCCAGCAAACCCTCTCATTCAACAAACAATCTGTGAGGGTCTATGGACCCTTCCCCCCGAAAGAGCACCCTAAAGGGCTCAGTTACCAGGGCAACCATCTGATAAGACCGGCAGGCCCTAACATAGAGCCGTGTGTGGTCTCCCCAGCCTGGGGAGATGGCTCCTGACCACTGGAGTTTAATACCACTGGAGTTCATCTTCACTCAACCCTGGAATTCACCATCATGGAAAGGCCTTCGCTCAGACATTTCTCTCTCCCCGCTCCCGACAGTCTCTGCATCTTCAACTATGGATTGCAGCCTGCAGTTCCACTGCGGCCCACAGGGCCAACAGGCCCCATTTTACACCCAGCCATGTGCTTACTTAGGAGAGAGGACTCTCCCAACAGAGTCAAGAACAACCTCAGAGTTTCAAGAGATTGCAACTTCGGTCATCGAATGGAACCATCCAGACCTTCTTCAGAAGCTTCACGGGACTCTCGTTCTTGTTGCAAGTATCCAAATGCAAGTATCATTCCCTGCACCACACAGAGGTTTGTTGTAAGCTATCATATACTGTGCTCTGAATTAGAGACTGATGGTTCTCTCAATGGTCAACTCAGCCTCGTTTCTGTCCGGTTTCATTCATCCAGTCTCACTTACCCTCCTCATGTACCATGTATGTGTGTGTGTGTGTGTGTGTGTGTGTATATATATATATATATATATATATATATATATATATATATATATATATATGTATGTGTTTGTTTAGTCTAGTTATGTGTTTGTGATTTAGTTAATAAAACTTTGTGCACAATACATATGAGTATTTGTTTCTCATTCCCTGCTTGCAACAAAGTCAATTTAATGATTTTGATCTTGTTACATGCTCTCAGTATTACTGTACCTTTAAAAAAGGGTATTTCTCTTACCCTGGAAATTAAGATTTCTTTGAATTCATAAATAATCAATACTGAGGGTTCGCTAGACGACCTGGTCAATTAATTGTACTGTAAATTCTGCTTTATCAAGCTAATTCTATTAACTTATCCAAATATTATAATTAATTATAAAGAGTTATGATTAATTAATAATATTCCCCCTTGAGCTAAGATTACTACAGAAATGGTGGAGAACCTTGGCATCGTTTTAAAAATTGTTGCAAGCAGACTCCGTAATCAATCTTGTGTTTGTCTCATAAGTTTTATTAACTTCTTATGTGCACGTACCAGTTTCTGATCAAGATCAGATAAAACTATAGTTTGAATGCACAGAAGTTATTCAATGCTATTCAATGCTATTTTTTTTTCTGCTCCGTTTTCATTTCTCTCTCGCTCCGTTTTTCACGAGTTCATCAAACTACAGTGGTAAGTGGTAAGTTAAGTTGGTATCATTCATCAATCACGGTGAGTAATGGCTTCTTCTCCTGCTATTGTTGTTTGCACCGCCTGCCACATGTACAGTTTATCTGTCTCTGTCAGCAGTGAGGGATTCACATGTGATAAATGCAGGGAAATAGTTAGGCTGACAGAGAAGATTTTAGAACTAGAGACACGCATCCAAACTTTAGTTGAGGATAGTAAGAATGTGAGGGCTGTAGATACTGCTTTGGATGCGACTAGCTCAGGGACTCCTGTACATTGTTCGGTTTCCGGCATTAGAGCCCGTGCAGCAGGGCAACTGGGTGACTGTGAGGCGGCATAGTCACGGGTCAAAACACCGCTCTTCCGTTCCGATCAAAACATCAAACAGGTTCTCCCCACTCAGTGATGCACCCACTGAGAAACCTGATGTAAGTGCTCTAGTTATTGGCGATTCTATTGTACAGAACGTGAAAATAGAGACACCAGCCACCATAGTCCAATGTTTACCGGGAGCCAGAGAGCCTGACATCTTGGCAAATTTAAAAGTGCTGGCTAATGCTAAATGTAAATTCAGTAAGATTGTTATCCACGTCGGCGCTAATGATGTTTGACTTCGCCAGTCAGAGATCACTAAAAATAATGTTAAAGAGGTGTGTGAACTTGCAAGTACGATGTCAGACACTGTAATATGCTCTGGTCCGCTCCCTGCTTACCGTGGCGATGAGACTCATAGCAGACTGTTGTCACTCAATGGCTGGATGTCTAAGTGGTGCCCGCAGAATAACATAGGCTTTATAGACAATTGGAAGAATTTTTGGGGCAGACCTGACCTGTTGAAAAGAGATGGTGTTCATCCCTCCTGGGATGGTGCCGCTCTTCTCTCTAGAAATATGGCACATAGTCTTAGAGTTCGTACTTGACTAACTAGGGCCCAGGTCAGGAAGCAGACAGACTGGCTAAACCGACCGTCTGCTAGCCACCTCACGCCACAGAAGTCAGTTAATTCTCAGCACATAGAGACTCCTTCACCTAGATATCCCACTATAGAGACTGTGTCTGTTCCCTGTACTAGAAAATACAGAAAACGTCCAAACCAAAGTAATAGTGTAACGGGGCTGATGAGACGTGAGACATGTGGATCCATATGCAGGCTTTTATTTAAAGACATGGTCATAAATACAGGCAGGGTCAAAACAATGGCAAACAGGTATGGCAGGGACAAGACAAAGAGTAATCCTAGGGCAAGCATGGGTCGACGATCGGCAAACAATATCCAACGGGGCAAGGCAGAGCAATAATCCAGGTACACAGCAAACAGAGTCCGAACGGCAAGGCAAGGGTTAATCCAGGAAACACGGGCAGAAATCGAAACACGAGAAAACAGGCAAGACTAAGACAACTCAGAGGGCTTCGTAGGGTAGCTATCACTAGGATATTTGCGTACAATACTCGGCCGAGACAGAGAGGAAGTCCAAGGCTTATGTAGCGTGTGTGATTGCGAGATGGGTATCAGGTGTGAGCATGTGATTAGGGAAATGGCTGCTGGGAAATGAAGTCCGGGGTAGTGTGTGGTGTGAGAGTCATTGTGATGGCAGGGTGACCTCTGGTGGCGAACAAATGGAGGTCCATGGACCAGATTCATGACATAGCCCCCCCCCAAGGAGCGGCTTCCAGACGCTCCAAACATTACACAATCCAAGAGGGTGGTGGAGCGGAGGCGTAACAGAGGGAGGGACGGAGGGCCAGGTCCACTTGGGAGTGGAGAGGTCGAGGACCGAGGCAGAACAGGGCACCAAGGCGGAGCAGGCGGGACTGGAGCCCACCAGGGCGGAGCAGACGAGGCTGAAGCCCTCCAGTGCGGCGCAGACGGAGCAGGAGCCCACCAGGGCGGAGCAGACGGAGCAGGAGCCCACCAGGGCGGAGCAGACAGAGCAGGAGCCCACCAGGGTAGCGCAGACAGAACTGGAGCCCACCAGTGCGGAGCAGACGACCTCCACGGCGGAGCAGACAGAGCAGGAGACCTCCACAGCAGAGCAGACGGAGCAGGAGCCCACCACGGCAGAGCAGATAGAGCAGGAGACCTCCACAGCAGAGTAGGAGAACAGCATGACGGATCCGGAGAGCACCACAACGCATCAGGAACCCACAGCAGAGACTGGGACCTAGGGAAAACTGAGACACAAGAAGGAGAGAGAACATGTACGGAACCAAGAATCGAGGTAGGGAACATGGGAAGTCTATCCACATTTTTCCTAGTGGCAACTGAGCGGGTAGGCAGTTCACAATCAGCCACCATGGCTAGTTCAGAACGGGGTGAGAGTTCAAAGGCGGGTTTAGAGCAGGGCAAATGTTCAAAAGCGGCCTCCGTGTCCGTGACAGGGCAGGACGAGAGTTCAGGGACAGCCCTTCTGGCTGTGACAGGACAGGACGAGGATACATTGACGGCCTCCATAGCCGTGACAGGGCAGGACAAGAGCTCACAGACGGCCTCCTTAGCCATGACAGGACAGGGCGAAAGCTCACAAACGGCCTCCTTAGCCATGACAGGACAGGGCGAGAGTTCACAGACGGCCTCCTTAGCCGTGACGGGGCAGGGCGAAAGTTCACCGGTGGTTACCACTGACTCCTCTGAAGGTTCTGCAGCGGTTGCCGCCACCTCCGGAGGTTCTACAGTGGCAACCGTCTCCTTGACCACGACACGACAGGCTGAGAGTACATTACTGGGCGCCACCACCATAAAAGGATCTGAAGCGAGCACCGCTGCTTCAGGAGGTTCTGCAGCAAGTGCCACCTCCTCTGGAGAAGCTGCAGCGGGTGCCATCGCCTGGGGCAGTTCTGTGGTGGTATATGCAGCCCAAATGCAACATAAAGCGATCCCCATCATGGGAAGCGCTTCGGACAGGTGAATAGGAGCAGGAACAGGAGGGTTAAAGTGAGCTGGTTTGGGGATACCAGCTGCACGTGCCGACACCAGTGCTGCATCCCTCACACTGGATACCAAGTGTAGAGGCTCTGGAAGGTCAGCTGAGACGTGAAGAGGCTCTGGAAGGTCAGCTGAGACGTGACGAGACTCTGGAAGATCAGCTGAGACGTGACGAGACTCTGGAAGATCAGCTGAGACGTGACGAGACTCTGGAAGATCAGCTGAGACGTGACGTGTCTCTGGACGAGCAGCTGAGACGTGCTGTGACTCTGGACGATCAGCTGAGACGTGCTGTGACTCTGGATGATCAGCTGAGACGTGCTGTGGCTTGTGACGATCAGCTGAGACGCGCTGTGGCTTGTGACGATCAGCTGAAACGTGACTTGACTCTAGGAGATCAGCTGAGACGTGAAGTGACTCTGGATGATCAGCTGAGACGTGAAGTGACTCTGGATGATCAGCTGAGACGTGAAGTGACTCTGGATGAGCAGCTGTGATGTGACTTGATTCATGACGACCAACTGCGACTTGACTTGATTCATGACTGGCAGCAAGGACATGACGAGGTGGTGTTGTGGCCGCCATTTTTTGAACGTGCTCTGGTTCGGCCACCATTTCAGTCATAGATGCGGTGTCGCGTGCCTCATCGGCAACACCCACAGTGAAGAAAGAGCCAGCACATAGCAAAGCATAGTCCAAAAAATCAGTTAAACTACAATTAAACTTCCCCTCAGGTAAACATGACTTGATTGGCTCACTTAATCCGAAACGGAAAATGTCTTTTAGTATAACCTCATCAAAGGGAATCCTATGCGCCAGCTCACAGAATTGAATGATGTACTCTTCAATAGATAAACTCCCCTGTCGCAGATCGAGCAGCTGGTCGAATGGGTCCATACCTGGCCAGGGTTCCTTCGAAAAGCCGCTGGATCCTCAGTCAGATGGCCGAGTATTCTGTAACGGGGCTGATGAGACGTGAGACATGCGGATCCATATGCAGGCTTTTATTTAAAGACATGGTCATAAGTACAGGCAGGGTCAAAACAATGGCAAACAGGTATGGCAGGGACAAGACAAAGAGTAATCCTAGGGCCAGCGTGGGTCGACGATTGGCGAACAATATCCATGGAGGTCCATGGACCAGATTCATGACAAATAGTAACAATTTAATTGATGTTGAACAAATAAAAAATGTTTACAATACAGAGAAACAATTGATAAAACTTGGCTTACTGAATTGTTAAGAATGTTTTAGCTCTTTATCTTTCGATGCCGTCCGACTATTCTCAGTCCTTGCATTCATGAAGACATGGGCCCACGGAAAGAGTTATGAACAAGAAGCCAATTGTCTTTTCACAAACTTCTTCCAAGTTTATTGTTATATCCATGCATTATATAGTTTCATTGCTAGGGGTGGTGCAGTGGTACATCCAATGAGAATTATACACCACATCTGTGTGGTACTCAGGCCAAGAAATACGTCATATAAAATGGAGATATCATAAAGAAAGTATGAACATATAAGGAATAAACTTGGACAGAGAGAACCACATCTTGATGCCAAATGTCGATAGTACAGCCTGAACTCAGTTACCTCAGGTCTCAAGGTAGCTCGTACTCAATTGACCATTTGAACCTGGATGTATGTATGGATAAGAGAGATATCTCTAACATAAGAGAGAGAGAGAGCGAGAGGAGGGAGTGAGAGGAGGGAGTGAGACACAGAGAGAATGGGGAAAAACACGTATGGGAGGACGGAGCGATCAGAAGAAAAGGAGTGAGAAGGGAGGAGGGATTGCATAGAGGGAAACTCACAGAAACATCTGGCAGAGAGCATGATATAATTTAACATGAATATCAGGACCCTTTCTACAAAAGCACTATTTGTAAATGATTTGATCAATGATCATAACCTAGATTTGCTCTGTTTGACAGAAACATGGCTAAAACCAGATGAATACATTACTTTAAACGAGTCTACCCCCCAAGATTACTACTATAAAAATGAGCCACGTCCAAAAGGTAAAGGAGGAGGTGTTGGTACAATTTATAGCAATATTCTCAGTATTTCTCAGAGGGCAGGCTTTAAGTATAACTCGTTTGAAGTTATGGTGTAGCGTATAACATTATCTAGAGAAACACGTGTTAGTGATAAATCCCCTGTGATGTTTGTATTGGCTACTGTGTACAGGCCACCAGGGCACCACACAGACTTTATTAAAGAATTTTCTGATTTTCTATCTGAGTTAGTACTGGCTGCAGATAAAGTCTTAATTGTTGGTGATTTTAATATCCATGTCGATAATGAAAAAGATGCATTAGGATCAGCATTCATAGACATTCTGAGCTCTATTGGGGTTAGACAACATGTTTCAGGACCTACTCATTGTCGAAATCATACTCTAGATTTAATACTGTCACATGGAATTGATGTTAGTGGTGTTGAAATTCTGCAGCAAAGTGATGATATCTCAGATCATTATCTAGTCTTGTGTAAACTCCATATAGCTAAAACTGTAAATTCTACTCCTTGTTACAAGTATGGTAGAATCATCACTTCTACCACAAAAGACTGCTTTGTAAGTAATCTTCCTGATTTATCTCAATTCTTTAGCATATCCAACAGCGCAGAAAAACTTGATGATGTAACAGAAACTATGGACTCTCTCTTTTCTAGCACTTTAGATACAGTTGCTCCTTTACGCTTAAGGAAGATCAAAGAAAACAGTTTGACTCCGTGGTATAATGAGCAAACTCGCACCCTAAAGAGAGCAGCCCGGAAAATGGAGCACAGGTTGAGGAAAACAAAACTAGAGGTATTTCGTATAGCTTGGCGGGAAAGTACCCTATCCTACAGAAAAGCATTAAAATCTGCTAGATCTGATTACTTTTCGTCTCTTCTAGAAGAAAACAAACATAACCCCCGGTATTTATTCAATACAGTCACTAAATTAACGAAAAATAAAGCATCAACAGGTGTTGGTATTTCCCAAGAGCACAGCTGTAATGACTTTATGAACTATTTTACTTCCAAGATCGATACTATCAGAGATAAAATTGTAACCATGCAGCCGTCAGCTATAGTATCGCATCAGATGCACTATAGATCCCCTGAGGAACAATTCCACTCATTCTCTATTATAGGAGAGGAAGAATTGTATAAACTTGTTAAATCATCTAAACCAACAACATGTATGTTAGACCCTATTCCATCTAAACTACTAAAAGAGCTGCTTCCAGAAGTTATAGATCCTCTTTTGGCTATTATTAATTCATCGTTGTCATTAGGATATGTCCCCAAAAGCTTCAAATTGGCTGTTATTAAGCCTCTCATTAAAAAAACACAACTTGACCCCAAAGATCTAGTTAATTACAGACCGATCTCAAATCTCCCTTTTCTGTCAAAGATACTAGAAAAGGTAATATCCTCACAATTATATTCCTTCTTAGAGAAAAATGGTATCTGTGAGGAATTCCAGTCAGGATTTAGACCGTATCATAGTACTGAGACTGCTCTCATTAGAGTTACAAATGACCTGCTTCTATCATCTGATCGTGGTTGTATCTCTTTATTAGTTCTACTGGATCTTAGCACTGCGTTCGACACTATCGACCACAACATTCTTTTGAATAGACTAGAAAACTTTGTTGGAATTAGTGGAAGTGCCCTAGCATGGTTCAAATCATACTTATCTGACCGCCATCAGTTCGTAGCAGTAAATGAAGAGGTATCATATCGATCACAAGTGCAGTATGGAGTACCTCAAGGCTCAGTACTAGGGCCGTTACTTTTCACGCTTTACATGTTACCCTTGGGAGATATTATTAGGAGACATGGTGTTAGCTTTCACTGTTATGCTGATCATACTCAGCTCTATATTTCTTCACGGCCCGACGAAACACACCAAATTGAGAAACTAACAGAATGCACAGTCGATATATATAACTGGATGACGAGTAATTTCTTACTGCTAAATTCTGAAAAAACAGAGGTGTTAATTATCGGACCTAAAAACCCCACATGTAATAACCTAGAACACCATCTAACACTTGACGGCTGCTCTGTCAATTCTTCTTCATCAGTTAGGAACCTAGGTGTGCTGTTTGATAGCAATCTTTCATTTGAAAGCCATGTTTCTAGTATCTGTAAAACTGCGTTTTTCCATCTCAAAAACATATCTAAATTGCGACGTATGCTCTCAACGTCAAATGCAGAAATGCTAATTCATGCATTTATGACCTCAAGGTTAGACTATTGTAATGCTTTACTGGGTGGTTGTTCTGCACGCTTGATCAATAAACTACAGTTGGTCCAAAATGCAGCAGCTAGAGTCCTTACTAGAACCAGGAAGTATGACCATATTAGCCCGGTTCTGTCAACACTGCACTGGCTCCCTATCAAACATCGGATAGATTTTAAAATCTTGTTAATTACTTATAAAGCCCTCAATGGCTTAGCTCCTCAGTACTTGACCGAGCTCTTATCACATTATAGTCCTCCACGTCCGCTGCGTTCTCAAAACTCTGGCCATTTGATAATACCTAGAATATCAAAATCGACTACGGGTGGCAGATCCTTTTCCTATTTAGCGCCCAAACTCTGGAACAATCTACCTAACACTGTTCGGGAGGCAGACACACTCTGTCAGTTTAAATCTAGATTAAAGACACATTTCTTTAACCTGGTTTACACATAACACACTAATACACTTCTATTTTTCAAATCCGTTAAAGGATTGTTAGGCTGCATTAATTAGATCAACCGGAACCGGGAACACTCCTCATAACACACGATGTACTCTTTACATCGTAAGAAGAATGGCATCTACGCTAATATTTGTCTGTTTCTTTCTTGTTCTGTTTCTCAGTCGGCGGAGGCCAGACACCTGGATGAGCCCCGGGGACATATCCCCAGTGAAGACCTTGACTTAAATAAATAAATAAATAAATAAAATAAAACAAAATATAATAAAATACCGAACTACATAATAATATTATTGTTAGAAATTGCAACAATATAAAAATAGAAATATAATACATTTAAAATTTAATTAAAACAATAAGTAAAAAAATAAAAAATAAACAATAATATCCTAGCCAGAGGAGAACTGGCCCCCCGACTGAGCCTGGTTTCTCCCAAGGTTTTTTTCTCCATTCTGTCACAGAGGGAGTTTTGGTTGCTCAGTTGGGGACACTTAATTTCTAACGATTATCATCAATTTGATTTCATATATACTATTTAAACTAAACTGAGCTAGACAATGACATCTCTGAATTCAATAATGAAATGCCTTTAACTGAAAATTAAGTGTTTAATCTTATTATACATTACTGACACTCTCTCCTCCAATTTGATACTGTTAAGTGCTTTGACACAATTTGTATTGTTAAATGCACTATATAAATAAAGGTGACTTGACTTGACTATAATGCATGTTCAAATCGTACGATAATAAACTAACGTGATATTAGCGAAGAAATCCTAATTTCTGTGGTTAGTAGAGTGTAAGCCTTATCTGACGAAGAAATCTCAGACTAGCAGCCCATTTAAATGGTACCAGAATAAATAGGTCTGATCTTGGGCGAATAAATCCCCACGTTCAGCACTGTTGTAGGTGATCTGAGAGATGCTCCTCATTTCACCAATTTAAGGCCTTATTATGTGTTACGTATCATTGTATTCATATTGATTCGCTCATGTGAAACATTTATGTCAAATTAATGGTTATTCTAGTGTAGCTAACTAATTCACCATTGCCTGGGAAGTGAACGTGCTGTTTTGATTTGTGAATGAGTTGCATGTGACGTCATGACTGAGCACACCTCATCTGACCACATGTGAGTTTCCGGTGCATGCTTACAGCGCGGACCAATCGCTGCTCTGCTTGGGCTGTGTTGTGAGTTTGCATTGGTCTCCTAACAACACGTGACCCCGGAAGTGTGAGCAGACTCTTCCGGGTTAATCTGATAACAGCACCTTCTTCACAGACCTTTGTGTAAACAAACAACTGCGTGTAGCCAAAGCTAGCTCTCCAGCAGCCCTAAACGCATACAAGCTAAAGCCCGCTACCTCAGCTGATAGCTGTTAGCCCTCAGCCAACATTTAGACACGTGTGAGTGTAGAGTGTAACTTTTAAACAAAGACTAAAGACTTTGGGACCTTTTGGACTGAGGGACTTTGATTTGAGCTAGTGATGGGAGAGACAAAGCTTCTCGAGGCTTTGAATCAAATGAATCAATTGTGCCACAAATGATTCACTGTTTCGAAGCGCTCTGTGCTGGTAATCCCTGCTGGTCAGAACAGTGTAAGTGCAGTGAAAACTCAATTCAATGAAACACCTTACCAAACCAATAGCCAATGTGTTATTGAAGGTGTAATCAATTAAAGGCAATCAAGGATCCCTAACACTCTTAAATTTTAAGGGTCTTTTAATTCATTATATTTCAGTAAACTAATAGGAGACATTTAAAAATGCCTCCTCTCTTCATTAAGTGCGTCACTAAATGTGTACAAATTTATAAAATTGATACGAGATCACATACAAATCATAGACACTGGTTCATGAGACCTAGCATCGAACCATTAAAATTTCAAATAAATTTGAAACAGCTATGATGTGTAAAGAAGCCTTGTTTACTGAAATCACATGACTTTAGCAGTTTGATGCACGCTCCGAATCATGGATTCGAAAAGAGAAAAAATTTGACAGAGGTTCCGAAGCTCCACAAAGCATGTGTCAAAGAACCCCATCACTAGTTTAAACAACTTCTTCCTCTCTCTCTCTCTCTCTACCCCCTCACTCTTAGTTTCACTCTCCGTCAAAACCCATATACTCAGGTTTTATCTTTGTTGGCTAGAATTCGATTTTAGTCTATCTCTATTTTATCTCATTTCATTCTCATTTATATATGTTTATTTAGCCTGAATAGCCCTATTCAGCCACGTGAAATTTAATTAAATTTGATATTTAATTGAATCAATGTGCTTTTACACCTTTTGTTTTAGTTTCCTATAGCTATAAGGACATTCTACTTTTACTCTTCATTTTGACTTTATTCCTCTATTTTATCTCATTTATTTACCTTTTTTTTCAGGCTGAATATCCCTATTCAGCTAAACTGAATTTAATTACATTTGAAATCTAATTAAATCAGTCTGTTTATTTACCTTTCCTTTAGTCTTCTAGAGCTATAAGGGAATTCTACCTTCACTTTTACCTTATTTTAGTTATTTTACCATCACCATCTTCCCTCTTTGTATATGATTACAGTAGTTCTAGCAACGGTTGCTTCCTTAATGAGTTAGACAGGTTATCAGTAGCCTAATCCCTGTTTCCTCTCTACCCCTCCTCACTCCTCAATGCCAGGCCTAGTACACTGAAGTGCAGTTACTGTTCAACACAATGTAGGCCCCAGATAGAACTAGAAACACTTCCCATTGTTTCTTTTTCTTTTTGATCTTGAGGTATTTGGTGTGTTCCTGCTAGCTTAGCTAACAGTCTAACCCTAGGTTTATGAGTCTATTGCAGCATCACCCACATCTGCTTAGCCATATCTCCTAGCAAAAACTAAATAGGTAAAATCCTCCTTCTTCCTTTTCCTTTTTGATTTCATCGTATTGTTTTATTTCAGTTTTGTTTTATTTGTTACCCTTGTAGTGAGATTTGAGAAGAACCATCAGTGTTTTGAGTAATAGTTTGACACCATGTAAAGGCCCAGTCATCAGTCTACGCTGCGTGCAGCCGTCAGCAATGATACTCAGAGTCCTTAGTTCTGTTCACCAACATTAAATGGTAGCACCCTGCCTTACTAGCTGCCCCACATCAGCTATTCCCACCTTACATGGCCTACGGAGCCGTTCTGTATACAGATAGCTTACCACCTCTGTATGTGCTTGCATTTGTCTTTTTGCCTCTCTCTCTCTCTCATGTTCCTCCAAGTGAGCCAGCATGTCTCAGACATCTGGCCCTGCCACCTACCCGTACCACTTGGAGAGCCGGCAGAGCTCTGCGATGGACATCCTTCAACCCAAAGCTGCCAATGACCTGCAACAGCAGAGAACGGAACAGCAAGATTGTGACACAAATGGACACCTGACACCCAGCCTGGACAACCAGGAGCTGACCAGCATTATCTCCTCCTTGGCCCACAATCTCAAGGGCCTCAGAAAGTAAATGAACTGAAACTGCAAGTCACAGAGCTCCCAAGGGAACTGACACCCGCTCAGCGAGAGACGGCACAGAACGGATGCAAGGAACCTGACAGAGTGGAGGAACAGAAGGAAATCACCAGTCTTCAGGAGGCTCTAACAGCTACTGAACACCAAGAGCAGCTGGAAAAAGTCACCAGACAGGACTTTGAAAGAGAATTGTTTCACAAAAGGACACTGTTAAAAACAGCGTATGTGGAACTTAATGAGAAGAGACACTAAAGCTAAGGCCTTGGAAGGTCATCTACATGCAGCCAGAGCTGAAGTCCAAACCCTGCAGCTGCAGAAGGAAAGGGATTAATTCAGGCAAGCCCTGAAACAGCACATTGCGTGACACTCAAAGACCTCAACCGAATTGCCAGAAACATCCCTGCATTCACACCAGAAGGCACCCAGCATTGCCACAGCGCAAGACCCTCCTACAAAAAGATTCCTAGTCAGCATGAGACATACAACATTTAAAGAAGATGAGAACACGTGCTCAAAGAGAAGCAAGAGTCGGCATTAGCAAATTTGGGATTTTGCTGATTGAAAGGAAATCTTGAATGGAAGCGTAAGCCTCACATGTCAACAGACTATGCATGGCTCTTTTGAAATTTACAGACATTTGCTACACACTGTTTAAATTGGCACTGCTGCGCATTGGTTTCCATGACAATGACTTGTCACAGGAAACACCAACTCCAAATCGTGCATACATCCTGACACCAGACTGTAAGCAAACCACCTGAGCCAGTGAAGCTAACACAACCTAGTGGCCTTTCAGTTTAGTCTAAGCGACCTAATAACTTTAGCAGTTAGCATCATTCACTTGAAGCCTTTAACTACAGCTTGTGGGAATGCAGTGTAATGTGATCTAACCCATTTCCATTTAACCCCATCTCTGGTTCCTGATTTCTCACTTTTTCTTTACTTACCTTTAAGTCTTCTCAGCTAATTTCACCATTAACTATCTTAGATGTGCCCCCTCCTGAGGGCTGTTCAACTAGATTTGCATTTACTTAATTAAATCTAAATTTAATTACATGTAAACTGTTCAGTTAGAGAAGAATTTTTATAGATATTGGGAACTGTTCAATAGCACATTGACTAAACTTTATGGAAGGACACACCCATGGTGTGGTTTTGAACACGCAGCATCAGGGTGTTCAAGACCACACGTTTCGTTTTCCCGTAGAGCCGGAAGGAACCAGAGACACTTTTTATTGGTGATTCTGTTTATTCTCAACAAGTGCACTAAGTTCTACGACCCTGCTACACGAGTAATCTCCATGATTCCTAGGGCATAACTATAGTCATGAGCACTGGTAACAAGCATAATCCGAATAGGAAAGCTCTCCTCCTTCCTTTTCCTTCTTCTTCACTTCTTAAGAGATCTAGCCTGTTGTGAGCCATCAGGAGATTCTGAGAAATAATTTGACAATAAGAACCATTTTAAATTATTTATTAAATCTCGACATACACCCATCAAGAAATATTCTCAGAACCACACAAATCTTAGCATCCTAACATCCACAGCTGAGATATTAACCATAGAAGACACACTTCACTAGCAAGCTATGCCCGAAACAACAAACTGTATGTTATATCCCTAGCTGGCCCATTAAACTTTTAGCTTTGAAATCTTTTGGGTGGTGCCTTAGTCTCTAACCTTTACTCTTACCATGAGTGTGCCAAAATGTTGGAGATGCTCAGCTTATCCTCCCCGGGTGGGAGACCTGAAGGACTGACCAGCCATTGTGAGGAACACCGTTCTGCCCAGGGGTGCTGAAAACCTACAGCACCAGAGCCAAATGCAACTGGACAATGAGAGAAAAGGACCAATGACACGACTCAAGCCAGAGTTACAGCCATGCTGGGCTGACTAATGTTATCATCACCATAGCCCACCTCATGGAACTGAACCAGACGGAAAAAACAACCTCGCACAACAGATCACAGAGGCCCGCAAGGAGCAGATATGTACTCAAAGCCTCACAGACCAGCTAGATACTGAGAATCAAGCCAGAATCAAAGACTTAAAAGGGGCTCAGACAATTGCTGTACAAGGAGAGCAGCTGGAAAGAGCAACACAAGCAGAATTGTCACCATGGCAACAGCCCAGGTACCAGACCAACCACTGGGAGGAGCCATGGAAAAGGACATTCTCATTCTGCGAACTCCATGGTATGTCCAGCAGTAGTCCACCACAACATCCTCCTTCACACCCTTCACACAGGTGGCAAATGGATGCTGCACAAGGACAGCTGGACACGCCTACTGCTGAGTTACTGGAGCTGCTGACACTAGCAAAAAAGCTCTTTGAACATAACTCAACTGAGAAACACTGGGAAGGACAAACTTCGGACTCAACACAGCATCAGAACCCTCCAAGTGAGGAGCATATAGGAGCCAACACCCTAGAAGCAGCCAGATAACGTTGGATAGAGCAACGGGCCCACATGCCCAACAACGAAACCTCTACCAACACAACTCAGGCAAGCTCAAGTCAGTGCCGCCACAGGAGCAAAGCGACACCACAAACATCGGACTCTGGTGATGTTCAAGTAACTAATATCCAAATGCAACTAGTATCCAAACATTCAAGCAAGTATCCAAATGCAAGTATCGTTCCCTGCACCACACAGAGGTTTGTTGTAAGCTATCGTATACTGTGCTTTGAATTAGAGATTGATGGTTCTCTCAGGTGGTCAACCCAGCCTCATTTCCCCTGTTTCTGTCTGGTTTCATTCATCCAGTCTCACTTACCCTCCCCATGTACCATATGTGTGTGTGTGTGTGTGTGTATGTATATATATATATATATATATATATATATATATATATATATATATATATATATATAAATATGTATGTATGTGTTTGTTTAGTTTACTTATGTGTTTGTGATTTAGTTAACACATATTTGGACACATTGTGTTGTTTCTCTCTCTCTCTCTTTCTTTTTACACATAATCAACTTAAAATTACACAGAATGTGTTAAAATGGCCATAACACAAAAAATGTGTTATTAATTAACACATCCTTTTTGAGAGTGTAGATATTAATGCAATCAACAAAAGACATTTAATTAAAGTTTATTACTATTGTTAATGTCTGTTTTGATGTAACTTACTATTAATGTTACAGTATGCACTCTATGTCGTAATGGGAGGTCACTTTGATTTTGCTGAGGTGAGCTATCAAAACTAATAATATGGGAAAAGTTTCCCATAGGGAAAGGTGATTGTGATTTACATTAAGCATATTTCCCAGTCTGACATGGCTGCAGTAAGGAGATGGTGGTGCTTGCTTTTTTCTGATCTAATTTAAGATCAGATGCTGAAAGACAGCTACTCAGAAAAAGGCGCAAAACAAGGAACACAGGTATAACTTTAACTAAAATAGGTTTGCAACAACTAATCTGACAACTGATGAAAAAATGTTCAAGTTCCTTTTTCCATAATTATTCCATGATTGATGCACGTTTCTTTTTCTTTTTTTTTTTCTTTTTTTTTTTTAAGGAGAATTGGAAATGGAACCAGATTACATAAGTAAGGTGGGAGTTTTCCCTATTCCCTATATTGACCTTTTTTTTTTCTTTTCTTTTTTAGGTTTTTTTTTAGCATGTTTAATGTATATTTTTTTTTTTGACAAGTTTTTTATATTGACTAATATTACTATTTTTCTTTTTTTGTTTTTCTTATACAGATGCCACCTGACATCCTGAGGCATGTCCTCATGAATGTGATCAAAGAAGATGGAGATGTGGCTTTCTTCAGACTGTCTCTGACGTGCTGGCTTTTCCATGATGTTGTTTGTGAGGCATCATTCAGAAAAGAGGCTCATTTTGCCTGGCTTGACAGTAAGTTTTTTCATTTTATATTTTTATAAGTAGACAGTTTTTTATTCTACACTACACACTATGTTTAAACAGCAAATGCATTAAGCTTTGCTCAGAACTTTTTAATACTTTAAATCTCTTTCTTACAATAGGTGTTGTCAACTGGAGTGCATACTCCAGTGACTACAAGGAGATGTATCGAGTGCCATATAAACTGACCAGTTGCCTTTGGTGTGGGGACTTATTTAAAGACTTCCTGCCGGGCTATATTGGAGATGGAAGGAAAGGAATCCTTCGTGGATTTTACTCGATCATAGAGTTTGAAGGTTACCGCTCAGCAGACTGCTTCATCTGTGATGGCAATCACTATAGCCCCAAGGACAACTAGTTTGTTGTGCTATATTTAAATATAAATGGTCACTTGACTGACAACTGCTTGATCTAAATGCTGTGATCAGTTTGTATATTGAACTTAAATTCATGTGTAATGTTGTGGGTTATTTTTTTTTTCCATGTACGTACATGTCTTGCTGACACTGATCAGCAAATTGAAGAGGAACCCTATGTACAGATCACTGTAGAAAAATCAGTATAGCCATTAAAGAAGGAACTCTTACCAGACAAAATATCATTAAGCACACTTTTTTTATATTTTGACATCTGACAAGATTTCTTGGTGCTGTTATTATTTTTGCATTTTCCCTTTAATGTGTACTGGTATTTTAAGTTGTTTACAGACCTTATTGTATTGTACCTTTAAGATTAAAATTACATAGAGACATTTACTTGACTCGTTTTTGCTTCCACTCAACAGTAAATATGACCTGAATGGAATAAAATTGCTTTATTTTAAAATGTTCCACATACACGCATTAAAAATAATACCTCACAATGACCTTATGCTATCAATCCATCCAATTTAGGTTTAAAAGCTCTAAAATCGTGATTTAAAATGTGAAATTTTAACTATTTTGCAAGAAACACATTGTTAGTTAAACTAGGAAAACTTGTGTAAATAATTACTTATTCACCAATAATTACTATCCATCAGTACTACTACCACCACACAGGTTAGAATGTCATCACAATACAACAAAAGCGGCTATTGAGCATGTGTGTCACTTAAAACCAGCGCATGCGCATTATAATCAGATCGCTACTGCGCATGCGTCTATGACGTCACCAAAACACACCACCGCGCATGCGCATAAAAACGTCCAGTACGTATTGGATCTGATCTAGTACGTCATCGCGCTGTAGGCTGCAGCGTATGGCAAGCCGGTTTAACATTTAAAACATTTTTTTGACTATCCATAAATATAATATAATTTATAATTAATAAATTATGAATATAATTTATATAAATATTACATAATATCCATAAATGTAATTAGAGATATCTCAAATGTAGTTTTGACTAGTCATTAAGTATTTAGAGATATCTCTAATTCGATTTCTTACTAGTGCAATTACAATTACAGATATCTGTAATTGTCATTTGTGACTAGTCGAAATATAATTATGACTATCCGAATTACAATTGTGACTATCCGAAATTATATTTATGGATAGTCAAAACACAGTTTTAAATGCTAAAATAGCCTGCCATAGCAGCGAGGACCCTCTCAATCCAAAGTACACTTGATTTCACACAACACATGACTGTACTCGTTCTCATAATGGAAACCATTCGGATTACACATCATTATATGTTATAATGACTAACTGCTGGCCGCTAAATCAAAAGTAGGAAGTAGTGGGAAAAACGTTATGGCTAAAGGAAATCAAATATATAATTACTTCAATGATTCTGCGGAACAATCATTTTGTTTCTAGCCCTTATGGTTCAAGGGTTATTAACAGACATACATACTTGAGAGAGTTCAAAATCCTACACAAATATTGTACACATGCATTACAATTACAGTAGGCCTACACACAAATGATACTTGATGTAAGATGAGAGAAATTTACATATTGTACATACAGTAAACTATCACGTTGCACTCCCTTTAAATTGTGATTGTCATTTATTTGTAGACTTTTTTTAGGTACTGTACTTTACCAAATAAAAAAGGCAACATCACTGTTTCGCAACCCTGTTCCTGGAGGCACATCAAACACTACACATTTTCCAATTCTTCATAATCGCATCTCAATCAACTCATCACCTCTTCAGTACAGACTCCAAGACATAAAGCTGTCAGATTACATTAGATTAGAAAACCCTATTAATCCCTGTAAGAGCAAATTCATTTGCCACCATTACACAATACAAACAACACAGATAGGCTAATTGAACATTAAAAAAAAAATAAAATAAAATAAAAATAATACATGGAAAGATTTACACAACTTCATTAAAAACCTAACTGTAGTAAGAATAAAAGACCTTCTAAATAGCTCTGTAGAGCACTGAGGCATCACTAATCTTCCACTGAATGAACTTTTAAGTCCACTAAAAACTGTAGTGGATGACCTTTGTAAGACAAATTCATTTAAAATTTTGCCCTAGTTCTCTTTTCCACAATTACCTCAAGTGAATCAGGATTGAGACCAATAACCGATCCAGCCTTTCTAATCAATTTATTAATTTTATTTTTCTCATTCCAGATTAATTTACTGTACAGATGTACACCAAGATATTTATAAGACTGAACAATCTCTACTTTCTGACCTTTAATTGTCACTGGTACCACTTCTTTATTTCTTCTAAAATCATTTTTTCAACTCCTTAGTCTTCTCCATATTCAGTTTTAGGAAATTTTCATGACACCATGTAACAAATAACTCTACCTCTCTTCTATAATCCACATAATTACTTTGATTAAACCCACAAGAGCAGTATCATCTGAAAACAGCAAGATGTCTGGGTGTGCCTGTAGTCAGAGGTATACGATGAAAATAGAAAAGGTGATAAAACTGTGCCTTGTGGGGCTCCTGTTTTAGTCAAAATAATGTCAGACATTTTATCATCCAGCATAACAAACTGGGGTCGACATAGAAGATAATCCAATACCCACATAATAGTTGTACTATGTGAGTTAAAACACAACAATCTGTCAGCCAGAACATGTGGTTGAATTGTGTTAAAAGCACTAGAAAAAATAAAAAACATAATCCTAACTGGCAGTTATTTCCAAATGACTATAAATATTACGCAACATAAAAAGTATGGCATCATCAATTCGCACACCTTTTCTATATGAAAATTGTAAAGGATCTTGAAAAACTGACACTTGACTGCCCAAATGACAAAGGATAATCCTTTCAAAACATTTCATTAGATGTGATGGGTCTCAAATTATTTACACTACAACCCACATTGCCATATTTTGGAACAGGAACAAGACACAATGTCTTCCACATAACAGGTCATTTTGATGACGACAAGGAAAAAGAAAAATTTAATGAAGAACAGATCAGCACAAACTTTAAAAGTACATGTGTGGACACCATCAGGGTCTGCTGCTTTGGTCTTAAGGCACTTTAACTGCTGACAAACCTTATTCTCATTAATAATAATTGCTGGACTGCAGTCCACATAACCACTCTGTACACGAGATTCTAATATAATTTCATGAGCATCAGAGAAATCAAACTCATCAAACCTTAAAAAAATTATTTACATTCGATCCAGACCAGCAAATGCTGATATTTTTAGTTTCATAACCAGCAAGAGATTTCAAACCATTCCAAAGGCCCAATTAGACATTTGTTCTTCAAATCTTTCCTTATAAATTTACTCTGATTAATAACTCTTTTTAGCTCCTTTTGAGCATTTTTAATCCGGTCCCTGTCACCACAACAAAAAAAGCAGTTTTTTTCCTGTTAATATCTGCTTTAACCTCCCTGGTCACCCACGGTTTTTTATTAGGAAAAATTTTAATTTGTTTACGTGGAATGACTGACTCAACACAATAATATATAACCAGTGATTTTGTCAGAAATACTATCCAACTCATCATCATCAAAAAACACTGGCCACTCTGTACAATCAAATCATCCTTTTAACATTTCACAGGCTCCTTTGACCACACACAGAGCCAACTGGCTGATTTCAAACTACAGGAGAGTATCTAGATGAGGGAGACATCACAAACACGCACTGTTGTTGTTGTTGTACATGTCTAAGGGATGATCAGAAAGCGTTTTGTGACAAGACCAAGAAAAAATTTCTTCTATGTTTTTAGAAGAGGTGAAAAATTATACATTCACAGTAGGCCTACATTCAAATGCAGTGTTGTACATTGCCCTGCATATTTATTCTAGACTATATATGCTTGGTGGGCTGATGGAGTATAGAACAGGGATTCCCAGCCCTGACTCCTGGAGGCCCCCCAGCACCACACATTTTGCATGTTTCTTTTGTATGAAACGGCCAGTAAAAGTCTTTAAGTCCCTATTAATGAACTGATCTGAATCAGATGTTTTTGATTGAGGAGACATACAGAACAGACAGAGAAACCCATAAAACACTAAATTTAACAGGTAAGTTAAAATCAGTCTATGACCAGTTAATAAATAAATAAATATGAAACATGAATTTGAAACATGAATACCTTTATTTTTTTTTTTTTAACTTTTTTTTAACTTGTTTTTTTTTTGTTTTTTGTTTTTAATTAAAAAGGCACAATAGTAAAGATAATAGAATTTATAGTACTTAATATCCAGACGCTTATCCTCACGTACGTTATCCAGACACTTATCCTCACATACGTTATCCAGACGCAAAGTAAAAAAAAATCCTTTCTTTGCTACGTTGCCGCCACGCCGCCGCGCAATTTGAGCGCAGCTCCGACACGTGACCGTGACATCTAACGTCTCATATCTTACATCTGACACCTGAATACTATGGGATTTTGGCCAGACGGCTGGTGAGCGTATACACGTTAGTTCTCCTCTCAGTTTGCTTAGCAATCAGCAAAAAGTGCATAAATCACACCTCATACACGCGTCTGTTGAGGCGACGTATCCTTCGTACACGTAAAAAGTACACGACTGTCTACTTCGGCAGGTAATCCTGTCACATTCCACTCGCCATAGGAGTGTTGGGCCCTGTTTCCATGGTAACTCCCTCAGCTGCAGCCTTTGAATGAGACTCAGCGCGCACGTCCATCAAAACACGTCACAGTCACGTAGCATTTAAATAAACATATATAGAACATAAACAACTAAAAAAAATTAATTTCTTAAATTTTGAATTTTAATTGTTTTGTAGTTCTATGACATATGCATACATAGATGTAAACTGCAACCCGCACATGATAGTGGGGCAAAGTAGCACTTTTATTTTTATTTTTATAGATTTTTATTTTATTATTTTTTATAAGATTTTGTATTGTTGCTTTTACGATCATTCAAATTATTTCATCTAAAAACGTGCTTGCAGTATTTTTATACTAAACTTTTGTAAATAATTATAACTCTCACTATTTTTATTCAGTGCTTCAGATTCCTTTTAACTGTAAAACTGTAAAAATGTAATGTAAAACATAAATGTAAAAGATATATATACTTATAAAACAAAGATGTCATGAAAGAGCTCAGTAGAAACACAGGACAGACCCTCCGCTTGCCACTGGTGTACCGACGGAGGCCCAGCCACGGCAAACCGCTGGTGTCGTGCCACCCAAAAAACACCGGCAGACCGACAGCATTTTTAGGTTGGTCAGCTCGCCGATGGTGTGCCGACGGTGGTCCGACCGTGTTAAGGCGCTGAATTTGTGCCGCCCAAAAAACGCTGGTGGACCGCCAGATCATTGTTCGCTGGGAACTTTAAGATTCAAATGACTCCAGTGAATCAAGTCATTACAAAACAAATGTGAAACCATCCATGTCAAACTATCACGTACTGCAAATGTTTCAAACACACTGTCACAGCAGCTAAAAAAAACAAATGATTAATAATAAGAGTTAAGAGCCCAGCTATTGGAAACACCAGTCACTATTATGGTGACTTAACATGAAACAAATGTTAGATAGAGTGTGCTTTCACACCTGCCTCATTTAGTTTGGTTGAATCGCACTAGAGTTTGTTTCCCCCTTTGGTGTGGACCTTTTGGGCAGGTGTGAATACAGCAATCGCACTCTGGTGCGGACCAAACAACCGTACCGAGACCCAGCTGAAGAGGTGGTCTCGGTCCGCTTCCAAACGAACTCTGGTAAGGTTGAACGGATGAACCAATGAATGGATGACCTTAAGCGCACGTGTGGTTTTGTTTACAATTTTTGGTTCGCTTGCTAAAAGCGCAGTGTGAAAGCGAACCGCACCAAAAAAATAAATAAATTAAAAAAAAACCTATTTGGTCCGGACCAAAGCAAGTGAACTATCGGACTTTCCTGGTGTGAATACGCCCTTAAACCCTTGTTAATTCTCAATAAATAACTTCTGTAGACCTCTAACAGAAATAAAGTCAGTCTGGTTAGTAATAAGTGAAGCTGGTAATGCTGTTTGTGGAGTTGTTTAATCCTCCTCTGCTGAGATCTTCAGAGATTTAATGTCTTTTATCTTCAGCTGAATTCATCTAAGGCTGTGGCTGCAGTCAGTTGTAGTTCTTGAGTTTCTGTTTGTCTTTTTTTTCTTCTTTCCTTCAGTGATTTTGTTTGTTAACAAGCTTAGACAAGCTGAGAGGACTCTATAAATAATATATGAAGATTTTGTGGCTCAGATAAGGTCCAGTGTGGTTTATTTCTTTGCTCTTGGCTGACATGTGGCATTGCTATGGCCTACTTTTGGCCCAGATCTGTCAAACAGGAGCGGTCCACCCAAGTGCCATCATTCCACGCTACATGTGGACCAGATCATCATTCCTCATGTGCCGGATCTGGGCCGACAATATGTTGCTATCTGGGAGTTGTTTCGTTTTGAGTTCATATCCCGACCACTCGAGAGCAGTCTTCATCTCTGAACTTAAACAGTAACAGGAAATACTAGCATTAGAGCACACCACTAATGTTAGTGTTAATATAGTTCACTGCCAGTAATGGAGGATGAAAGAATTGTTCCAGTTCTCGTTTCGGTGTACAAATCTGAAGTGTAGCGTCATTTGGGCTTTTGTGGTAACGTCTGCTCTGGGACCGCGGCGCGGGTGCCACCTCAGTCCCGCTGCTTGCTGCGTCCCGTGTGAAAAGCCTTCACGCGAGGCGCGGCAGGCGGTATAGGCAAAGCCACTAGAAGGCAAGCCTGCAACCATTAGCCGAAAAAGCGTAATGGCTAAAGCTAACGCTTCTGGTCTGTCAGTACGTGGGAAAGGAGACCAGAGGCCGTTTTTTTGAATGGATGTCAATGGAGGAGAGGCTTCACTACGCTGAATAAACAGCTTTTTAGAGGAAACGGCTCATCATTTAATAAATCGACAGCCTATCTGCTAATCTTCAACATATTTTACACTGAACAAAACTTTTGGATTGAACTGTTTTTAGAGTTTACTATGAAAAAAATGCTGTTTTATTAGAGAAGTCACTGACTTTTTGCGACAGGTGGGATTCAGCTTACGGCACTTCCCATTCATTCCTATGGCATCCTTAAACGGCGAATGAGTGTCGCACAACTCTGACTGAAATTAAATGACGTCAAGGCTGTAATGTGATTGGTTATTGTGGTGGCTACTGCCGCTGTCTTGAAGAATCACTCTCAAAGTCTTGAGTTTTGATGCCAAAAGATAGACTTTATTACAAGAACAAAGCTGAGAAGTTTTCTGCAGAAAAAAATCTCCAGAATGCTTTTGTGCTGTCTCTTTTATACAGTTTTTCCTTTAAGGCGTGTTCCATACATTTCATAGAGTTTTCCTTATACATACAATCTGATTCCTCCCTAGAGAGAAGGGGCCCTAATATGTGTTATGGTATAGAAAGAAAGCCCCCCTATATTCTTCCAGATGTTTCTTGTCTGCATGTTTCAGCCACGTAGGCACTTTTTACCCAGTGGCCTACGAGTATAATGGAAGATCAAATAGATATATTGATAGCAAGATTCACCTTGATTATACTTGATTAATTCATGCTTTGACTAATAAAACTCTTCTTCATTCCCCCCTCTGAGACTTTATTAAGTCTCACATTTGCGTATGTCTACCCAGAGTGCTACTTCATAATTCAGTCTGTTCGGTTAACACTACCTAGGGACTAAACAAGTCACACAGTCTTATCACCAATGACCAGATGATGCAGCAGCACTCTGGAGGAGCATCAGAACCAAAAAGTCTTCCTCCAATTGAAGAAGTTAAAAGATCCTGTCTCCTTTACCCCTTATTTAAGATAAAACCATTTTATAAGCATGAGCGTGCATTTGGTTCAGCGCTTGCCTGTGGTTGTCACAGTTATGTATAAAAGACATAAAAACACATTCAAAACATAATACATTGAATATCACAAGAAAAATAGTTCAGATCCGTTGATCTTCAGCCCAGATACTTTGCGCATCGTAGAGGGCCACCCTTGGGCAGAGGTTAGATTAGCATTCACACCCAGGGTATGGCTCATCTTTACACCTCTTCTTCATACTCATCAGAGTCGCTGGAACTATCATCCAAAGTTTGCTCATTTAAGATCAGTTTGTTTAGCAATCCTTCATAATATTCATCCAAGTTCCTTTCTGTGATCATTTGTTGATTATTTGGGACTTTTATCATTTTCATTTGCTCAACAGTAGCATTGACGACTAATGTTCTTAATACGGGTAATACACAGCCAAATAATAACCCTCCTATTAATATAGCAGCTCCTAAAAACATTCCTAGTTTAGCAAACCATGCTCCCCATGCTCCAAATTTCAGATTAAACTAATCCCAAATTTGTTTGTCTCTCCCTGCATTTGCAGTAACTTCAGCTCTCAATTTTTTTACTTTAATCATCACTTCACTAAAAGCTCCTCCAGGGGCAGTATTATTTGGTATAAAAGTACAACATTGATCTCCAAACATAATACAGACTCCTCCTCTATCAGATAAAAGTCAATTAAGGGCCTGTCTGTTTTGTCACGTCATTCTATTTGTTGCGTGCACTTGGTCTCCTAATAAGGTTAATGCATCATCAGTATAATTAATGAATCTTTGTTGATTATAATAAATGTAATTAATCCACTTTACATTTTTGTTAGGTGTGGTCCAAACAAATATTGATTCTAAACCCGCTTTCACTTCGTCTCTTGCCTTGAATTTATTGGGAATCCCTCTCGGTTGTCCAATTGAGTCTAAATATACCTTGGGGTCTGGCTCATAACCTCTTTTAATTCTGTTGTCTTCCTTGTTTACTCTCTGTTCTGTTCCCCATTGTGCTATGTTAAGTTCTTGAAGTAATTGTACTCTTACGCACATACATTTCCATCCAACTGGTAAAGAAGGCAACAATGTCTCACCTCCACAGATCCAAAAGAAGTGCTATTATTAATGATTGGTCTTCATAAATTTCTATAGAAGGTAAAGCAATAGGTTGATTTTCACATTCTTCAGTTGTTATTTTATTTTCTTTCTCTGTTCCAAGTGCTAAAAGTTCTGGAGCTCTAGAAGGAATTCTAGATTTCCAAGAATTTCTCTTATCTATATACCAAACAACAGCACATTTGCCCTTGAACTTGCCCACATCTTGTGTTCCTTTTGGTTTAGGAAAACACTCATATTCTTGTTTATAATCTACGCCATACCATTTCGGAATCTCTACTTTCTGTTTTTCAATTTTTATATTTCGGCTGACGTCCGAATACTGACACCAAGATCCCCAGAGTGGTCTAAATAAGTGGTTTGTTAATTTAGGATTTCCCAAAAATCCTAGACATTCAGCAATACATTATGGTCTAGTAAAATCTGTTAAATGACAAAAGTTTATCCCAAATTGGGCACACTTTTGGTAGTCATGTGGATTTGGTACAGCTATCCCTTTGTTTAACGGAGATTTGGAGCATAGCAAGCAATTTTCTTTCCTTGTTTCTCTTGCAGTAAAAGCTGCCCATCTATACCATTCATTATTTTGAGCTGTTTCCCATAATTCATCATTTTGACTAACTTCTTCGTCCCCTTGTATATTATAACTATCGCGATGGCGCCGCACATGGCAGCCACTGTGCTTAGCTCTCCAGTTGTTTTAGTGTTTTTGTTAGTTTTTCCAGTTTTTTGTTTTGCAAACACGATCAGTTTTACCAGGGAAGAACTGCTGAACATTCAGCAGAACACACCACAAAATCTTCTACCGGTTTTCGAGTATTCGGACGTTTTGCTGAACGTTATAGTTGGCGGAGCGGCGGCGCTGATCAAACGCTTCAGGACGCGCAGACGGGGGAAGCGAGCCGGTGCGCTCGTGAAGCTCAGACGGCGCGGATTTAGAACGGCGTTGCCTAGCATCCATCTGGCGAATCTCCGCTCTCTACCCAACAAAACGGACGAACTACTCCTGCTCTCCCGGACAAACAGGGACTTTTCAAACTCTGCTGCTCTGTGTTTCACGGAAACCTGGCTGAACGACGCCATTCCGGACAGCGTGCTACATCTTCCGAGCTTTTAGCTGTTTAGAGCGGATCGCGAGGCAGAATCAACGGGGAAATCACGCGGCGGCGGAACGTGCCTTTACATCAATGAAAGGTGGTGTACAGATGTAACTGTGTTAAAGAAGATGTGCTGTTCTGATCTAGAAACGCTCTTCATTAACTGCAAGCCTTTCTACTCGCTGCGGGAGATTCACTCGTTCATTCTCGTGAGTGTTTACATTCCTCCGCAAGCGCACGTGAGCTCCGCTTTACAGAAACTAGCTGATCTGATCACAGAGACAGAACAACAACACCCGGACTCTGTTTTAATCATTCTTGGGGACTTTAATAAAGCCAATCTCTCCCGTGAACTGCCAAAATACAGACAGCACGTCACATGTCCCACCAGAGACAGTAATATACTGGATCACTGCTACACAGCGATAAAGGAGGCATATCACTCTGTCCCACGGGCAGCTTTAGGACTCTCTGATCACTGTTTAGTTCATCTCATACCGACCTACAAGCAGAAACTTAAATCTGTTAAACCTGTAGTAAAGACTGTAAAGAGATGGACCAAAGAAACAGAGCGGGTTTTACAAGCCTGTTTCTATTCGACTGATTGGAGTGTTTTTGAAACTGCCGCCACCGATCTGGACGAGCTCACAGAGACTGTAACTTCATATATCAGTTACTGTGAGGATATATGCATTCCTACCAGGACTTATTTAACATTCAACAATGACAAGCCATGGTTTACAGCAAAACTCAGACATCTTCGTCAAGCCAAAGAGGATGCCTACAGAAATGGGGATAGAGCCTTGTACAATCAGGCCAGGAACACACTGAACAAGGAGATTAAAGTGGCTAAAAGGACCTATGCAAAAAGGTTAGAAGATCAGTTCACTTCGGATAACCCAACTTCAGTGTGGAAAGGTCTGAAAGCCATCACCAGCTACAAGACACCATCCCCCAGCACTGAGGCCATTCAACAACTTGCTGAAGACCTGAATGAGTTCTACTGTAGATTTGAAACCCCCCACACCCATTCTGACCATCTCTCTACACAACCGTTAACACCTCCAGCAACCCCCCTCTCCCCCCTCCTCCACTGCAGATCAGTGAAGATGATGTGCGCCAGGTCTTCAGAAAGAACAAAAGAAGAAAAGCACCAGGCCCAGACGGTGTGACACCAGCCTGTCTGAAAACCTGTGCTGACGAGCTGGCCCCCATCTTTTCACAAATCTTCAATAGATCTCTGGAGTTGTGTGAAGTCCCTGTCTGCTTCAAACGCTCCACCATCATCCCCGTCCCAAAGAGCCCCAAGATAACAGGACTTAACGACTACAGACCTGTGGCACTAACGTCTGTCGTCATGAAGGCGTTTGAAAAACTGGTTCTGGGTTATCTGAAGGACATCACAGGACCCCTACTGGACCCCCTGCAGTTTGCTTACCGAGCAAACAGGTCCGTGGATGATGCAGTCAACATGGGACTGCATTACCTCCTGCAACACCTGGACAAATCAGGGACTTATGTGAGGATCCTGTTTGTGGACTTCAGCTCGGTCTTCAACACCATCATTCCAACACTCCTCCAGACCAAACTAACCCATCTCTCTGTTCCTAGCTCTATCTGTCAATGGATCACCAGCTTTCTGACAGATAGGCAACAGCTAGTGAGAATGGGGAAATTCATGTCAAACAGCCGCATCATCAGCACTGGCACCCCTCAGGGATGTGTTCTCTCCCCACTGCTCTTCTCCCTCTACACCAACGACTGCACCTCTAGAGACCCCTCTGTCAAGCTCCTGAAGTTTGCAGATGACACCACACTCATCGGCCTCATCCAGGACGGTGATGAGTCTGCTTACAGACAGGAGGTTGAGCAGCTGGCTGTCTGGTGCAGTCTAAACAACCTGGAGCTCAACACGCTCAAAACTGTAGAGATGATAGTGGACTTCAGGAGGAACCCCCCTGCTCTCTCCCCACTCACCATCATGAACAGCACTGTGACAGCAGTGGAGACATTCAAGTTCCTAGGGTCCATCATCTCCCAGGACCTGAAGTGGGACACTCACATTGACTCCATTGTAAAAAAGGCCCAACAAAGGTTGTACTTCCTTCGCCAGCTGAGGAAGTTTAACTTGCCACAGGAGCTGCTGAAACGGTTCTACTCAGCCGTCATCGAGTCTGTTCTGTGCACATCAATAACTGTCTGGTTTGGCTCAGCTACAAAATCAGACACCAGAAGATTACAGAGAACGATTCGGACTGCCGAAAGGATTATTGGTGCTCCCCTGCCCACCCTTCAAGAACTGTATACATCCAGAGTGAGGAAAAGAGCTCAGAAAATCACTCTGGATCCCTCACATCCAAGCCATCCCCTCTTTGAACTCTTGCCATCTGGTCGGCGCTACAGAGCACCGAATACCAGGACAGCCAGGCACAAGAACAGTTTCTTCCCCCAGGCAATCTATTTAATGAACAGTTAAATGTTCCCCCCATTATGCAATAACAATGTGCAATAACTTAATATTTGTTACCACCTCCATCTTACCACATCCCTGCTTTTCATTCTATTCTATTCCATTTTATCATCTATAGCACAACTGTACATACCACTTATTTATCTCTCAATTTATTTTTTTCAGATTTTTGTCTATTTATATTTACGTGTAATTTTTTTATTTTTTTATTCTCATATTTTTATTGTCTGTGTGCTGTTGTTGTCTCTGTGTACTGGAAGTTTATGACACAAAAACAAATTCCATGTATGCGCAAGCATACTTGGCAACAAAGCTCTTTCTGATTCTGATTCTGATTCTGATAATCCGTGTCTCTACGATTTTGGATTATCATTGGCTCTGTTGAGTTGATATCATTATCACTGTTATTCAATGGTTGAAAAGTTAATTGAAGGGAAGTTTGGTTGCTTTCTATTCGTTGAGCTTGGATTTGCATTAGTAGGTGCACTAGGCATAAGATGGTCTTCAGACACATTGTCAAATTTGTTCTCTTGCCTCTCCTGTAATTTCAGCCAGCAAAGCTTTAATGTCCCCCCAGTCTAAAGTTTGCCCATTGTCTCTTCTTCAAATACTCTTATCCATTTTCCTGCACCCTCATGAATATCAGGGAGCCGAGTGACTAGCCCCTCGAGGTCCTGTGAAGCCCAGGGAACATATTGTCCCTGTGTCCCTTTGATTAAAATTGAGAGTTGTGCAGCCAGTGGTCTGAGTGTCCCCCTTTGCTCTGCCCTGTTCCCATTTCCTTGTATCAAATAACTCCTCTTCAACATTCACTTCCTCACTACTTTCGAATAACTTACTCCTCTCTCTCTCCAATTTATTTACCTTTTCTATCTTTTTTCCTGATTCTCTAATTTTCTTCTCTATTTCTTCTTCCATAGTTTCTACTTGTGCTTCAATTTCTCTATCTTTCCTCTTTATTTTTTCTAACACCTCATATTCTGTTTTGCCTTCTTGGTTTGTTTTCATCATTTCTAATGCTATGCGTGCTTGTTTATAACAATCCATAGGAAAATATCTTTCACTTTCCCTTTTCTGTTCCCTGCTCTTTGTTTTTACAGCTGGTTCCTTTTTCTCTTCCAACTCTACTTGTCCTTCCATGTCCATTTCTCCTGTTACCTCTACCTTTCCCTTTACTGGCAGATAGGGGGGTGGTTTGAAAAACAACATCTCCTTTTTGCCTGTCTTTCTGTCTGCCTCTTTCATTATCTTCCTGGCCTGTTTTATACTTTTTAAAGCGTTTTCTCCTTCTTTTTTAAACATAGCTAACACTTCTTTTTCTTTATCTCTTTTTGCTTCTTTTTTTCTCTCTTTTAGATTTATAGTTTTTTATCAGAGTTTCCATTTCCTCACACAATGCCACATCAAATGTCCCTTCTTTTGGCCATTTTTTGGGTACAGTTTCTAAAGACATTTACTCTCTGCCTCTTTCTATAAACCATTTACCTCCCTTTCACTGCATCTAATCAGATTTCACTAGATTTTTAGATTTTAGAAGGGTTTTCAAGCGGTGGGTCGCAGAGTGGAACAAGGTGGGGCACTCAAAGTCACTTGGCTGTTGCTAAATTTGCATTTCAATGACACGCACACACATACTCACACCCAGTTCAGTCTAGGGCTGCACGATATACCAACATTAATTATGAATTGCGGTATTGCTTAGTGCAATTTTCGAATCGCAAAGGCCGCGATTTAAAACGTGCTGCGTTTTTTGGAGTGCGGGCACGCACTAGTTGTAATAACAGCGAGGGTCTCAGAGCGTTGGTTCACTATTAAGAGTCCCAGTTTGCATTTCATCTTGCGTCACTGGTCTCTCCTCGTCACTTTCTCCTGAGTTGTCTGCTTGTCTTTTTCCTTCTCTTTCCACTTCCTCTTTTCCATTTGTTGGCTCCCAAGTATTTTGATCATTTGTTAGCTGTCCCATCAATCATTCCATCTTCACCAGGGTGACTCTTTGCGAGTCGTTGCAATGGTCTTTCCCTCGTTGGCAAGGGAGGGTCATTACTAGCACGCCCTTCATCCCTCACTTCATGCTGTGTAGGGTTGCTGAAACTGGTTGGCGTTTTTTAAGGAGAGTGAGGTGGACCCAGGTGTCACTTTGCAACTATTTTGCTGATCGATGCAAGATTCCTCCTTGAGATCATAACTGCACACTCACTGGTCCTTAATGGTGGAGCAAACCATTCCCTGGCCTTGACAGAACTGCTGCACCTGTAGGTGGAATCTTTCAGAGTTTTTGTTGGTGATATCAAGCATGCTTATTTGCTCATCTGTCCTGTTATCCTTCTTGGTGTGACCTGTGGAAATTTCATGAGGGTTGAGGGCTGTCCTGGCCCCTTTTTTGAGCTTTCACAAATTCATTGCTATCAATACAATGAGCATAGTTCAAATACCCATTTTCTCTAATATAATAGAGAATTTGGTTTTAATTATCTCTAATCTTACTATTCTTCAATTCATCACAAATTTATTCTCAACAACTTGCTAATTCAGTTATCTCTTTGTTTTATTAACTGAGTTTCACTATTTCACTAGATAATTTCTTCTAGGCCTATCTTGCTCAGTAGCATAGGTATTTTGACCTGGAAAACCCTCAACCCACGTTCCTTATGTTAACAGTCAGAAAGACAATATTTTATCCTTTTGGCACAGAATCAGCTCCATCATGATATGCTGAAAAGAAAGTTAGATGTGGGGTGGACAGAGCAAGCTTGCTTACTTTGCCTTCCCATGTAATGCTCTGCGCAAGTGTGGCACTCATTTTCTTTCTGCCACAACAATAACCTACAGTGGGGCAAAAAAGTATTTAGTCAGCCACCAATTGTGCAAGTTTTCCCACTTAAAAAGATGAGAGAGGCCTGTAATTTTCATCATAGGTATACCTCAACTATGAGAGACAAAATGAGAAAAAAAAAAAAAAAAATCCAGAAAATCACATTGTAGGATTTTTAAAGAATTTATTTGCAAATTATGGTGGAAAATAAGTATTTGGTCAATAACAAAATTTCATCTCAATACTTTGTTATATACCCTTTGTTGGCAATGACAGAGGTCAAACGTTTCCTGTAAGTCTTCACAAGGTTTTCACACACTGTTGCTGGTGTTCTGGCCCATTCCTCCATGCAGATCTCCTCTAGAGCAGTAATGTTTTGGGGCTGTCGCTGGGCAACACGGACTTTCAACTCCCTCCAAAGATTTTCGATTGGGTTGAGATCTGGAGACTGGCTAGGCCACTCCAGGACCTTGAAATGCTTCTTACGAAGCCACTCCTTCGTTGCCCGGGCGGTGTGTTTGGGATCATTGTCATGCTGAAAGACCCAGCCACGTTTCATCTTCAATGCCCTTGCTGATGAAAGGAGGTTTTCACTCAAAATCTCACGATACATGGCCCCATTCATTCTTTCGTTTACATGGATCAGTCATCCTGGTCCCTTTGCAGAAAAACAGCCCCAAAGCATGATGTTTCCACCCCCATGCTTCACAGTAGGTATGGTGTTCTTTGGATGCAACTCAGCATTCTTTCTCCTCCAAACATGACAAGTTGAGTTTTTACCAAAAGTTCTATTTTGGTTTCATTATTCTCCCAATCCTCTTCTGGATCATCCAAATGCTCTCTAGCAAACTTCAGTCGGGCCCGGACATGTACTGGCTTAAGCAGGGGGACACGTCTGGCACTGCAGGATTTGAGTCCCTGGCGGCGCAGTGTGTTACTGATGGTAGCCTTTGTTTTGACCCCACGGGGTGAGACATTGCGTGGAGCCCCAGATCGAGGGAGATTATCAGTGGTCTTGTATGTCTTCCATTTTCTAATAATTGCTCCCACAGTTGATTTCTTCACACCAAGCTGCTTACCTATTGCAGATTCAGTCTTCCCAGCCTGGTGCAGGTCTACAATTTTGTTTCTGGTGTCCTTTGACAGCTCTTTGGTCTTGGCCATGGTGGAGTTTGGAGTTGGACTGTTTGAGGTTGTGGACAGGTGTCTTTTATACTGATAACAAGTTCAAACAGATGCCATTAATACAGGTAACGAGTGGAGGACAGAGGAGCCTCTTAAAGAAGAAGTTACAGGTCTGTGAGAGCCAGAAATCTTGCTTGTTTGTAGGTGACCAAATACTTATTTTCCACCATAATTTACCAATTAATTCTTTAAAAATCCTACAATGTGATTTTCTGGATTTATTTTTTCTCATTTTGTCTCTCATAGTTGAGGTATACCTATGATGAAAATTACAGGTCTCTTGCACAATTGGTGGCTGACTAAATACTTTTTTGCCCCACTGTAGGTACTGACTGGGAAACTTAACCAAATTCATCCACGGTCATTATTCTACTGGGCATTATGTGCCCTGTGGGCCCACATATTAAATTTGGCATACAGCTGTTTTGGCAAAATAATTGATTTGCCTCAGTGTCTCGTCAGACACCTTCTTTCACTCCACAACACCATCATTCATACTTTTCCTCACTCTTTCACACCCTTTCACACCCCCCTTTTGGCCAAAAACATATTTTGTCTTGATTTCAGCTGTTTGTGAACTGAATGGTTTTAGCTGTGGAATGCCATGGATACTGAATAGGGCTTTACTGAGCGTAGTCCTGGTAGCATTCCACATAGTGTCTAATTGTCATATTTAACTGGACAACATCAGTCATCATAAAGTTTAATTTAACACTGCAGGTATCAACCTCTTTTTCCTCTAACACAATCTAACAGGTTAATTAGTTTAGAGTAATTTTCTTAGGCATTGTGCAGTTGAGAGAACTATGTGAAATTTTTCAAATGTCACATGTCTAATTTAAATTTTAGTCATATGATTTTTGTTATTGCTCATGAGCTACTTTGAGAAGGGGATTGGAGATCTCTGCATAATCTAGGATCCATGGCCATCAACATTTCTATCCTGTTATCCCCAGTGATGACAGCATTTATGATTTCATGATTTTGGACCATTGGAGTTAAATTTATTTATTATTATTACTTTATTCAATCTAGCTCTTGTAAATTACCATTAAACAAAATGGAGTGACCAATATTTTTATTTTATCAGCTCTATTTTTTCTATTAGACATCTTGTCTACCCTTTTTTTCTTTTTTTTTTCAAAGAGTTCAGCATTGTTGTCAATAATTCAGTTGTGCGTTTTCCCTTAGTAGTTGGTTAATGAAATAGCCCTCGCTATTCCAAATCCAGCTCCATTCTTTTTCTGATTTGTGAGTCAAGCACCACTTCTGTCTGTCAAAATTCCTTGTTCTTTTAGACACAAAGCTGGACTAGTACCTATTGAAAAGCAGACTGAGATGTTAGTTAAAACACAGAATTCAAAGAACTGCTGTGAGACCAGTAAGTAATCAAGATTAATAAAAAGTTAATAAAATAATTAACAAAATTTGAAGCAGTCTCTATAGTGATCATTAAATATGCAGCACCTGTGCGTGCAAAGGGAAGGGATGGAAGTGCTTCTGGTTAGACTGCTGAAGCTGTTTGGTTGTTGTACTGGGTCATCAGTCTGTGATGGCACTCAAAGGCCTGATGTTGTGGTGTATGGTCTCCGTTGTTTCTCTGCCTCTCCTCAGTCTGGCTTTTGATTGATCCTGCCAGAGTTTTGCATTTCAAGATGTTCTCTTCACTCTTAGGAAAAGTCACAAGTGAAAAATTCACCTTTTCCTGCTTTAAGTCAGCCTTTCTCCATGCAGAAGTGTGCACTCCTCTTTCAGGAGGGGAGTTGCAAGTCCATCAGCTCCTCCCTCTTCTTTTCTGCAGCTTCTTTGTCTTTGCTTCTTCGCCTCTTTGCTTAACAGACTCCAGTTGCTTCCCTTTGTCAAGGCTCTATTCCAACAGGCATCTGAAATTTTAACCCTCAGAGACTGCATTAATCAAATTTGAACTTTTGTAAATTCTGACCAAATTGTATCTGAGCAATCAGCTCTTTATCTAATTTTCACTTTTCAACCATCTTTTTCAATGGTTCCTTAATAAAAAGGTTTAAATAAAAATAAATAACTAAAAATAAATAAAAAAGTCATCTGGTTAAATACAGCAGTTCCCTTATTCTATTTTAGTAAAGCAAGTTCTTCATTGTAGAAAAACAGCAAGCAGTTTCTTCTTTGCAAAATGCAGAAAGTAGCAGTAATCTACCTTTATTATATACTACAATGAAACAAAAGAATTCTTTCTTTTACACCAGCATGACATGCGTATGGTAAACTAAAGACTTCAATCATAATTTGTCTTCTATATTTGCATACATGGTTCAGAATAATCAGTAATGGTGAATGAATTTTCCCAACCAACATCAAATAATTCCTTTTATTTAGTTTAATTATTTAATCAACAAGTTCCTTTATTATTGTAAAATGTCTATGGCTTTTGATTTAAAATTTCAATGAACTTGCTCTCATTCAACATTTCACTACACAAGTTATCTTTAGTTAACCTAAATCCAAATCTCTGAAACTGTATAATGGATTAATTTTCTTACTGTCCCCCAGGGATAACAAGATACAAATTTTCAGACGACTTCGGGTATAAAATATAAAGTTTTAAGCACGTGCAATATTTTATTCATCTACTAAGATAATTCATTAAATCATAAATGTATATCTCATTTTAATTAATCTATTATTATTTCAATATTCTGCAAAGTCCATATCTTGGAACACTTTTTTTTTTTTTTTCAAATAACATTCATACAAGTCCCTTTATTCAGACAGGGCTCATCCTTTCATTCTGCATCCCTTTATTTATAGGTTCTTATGTTTTCATACTTCATCCCTTTTTTATTGGGCTCATTCATTCATTCATCCCTCTCGGGTGTAACGAGAACTGCGTCCGTCTCTACCAGGGAGGGGCACGCACCCCTTATTCACCCAATACGGAATTTATTTATTTTCTCATACAACCGTAGTCTTTCACACAGACATATACTCGGGCACAAACACAGTTTCAGACATACAAGAAGACAAAACACTCCACTCTTCTTGAGTGACCTGCAGCGGTGCTCTCGCTCTTTCACTGTTTTAATCCACTTTCTCTCTCTCTCAGTAAAAAAACAGCGCTCAGCCAGGAATTTTTGCCTACCTGTGCAGACCCCTGTAATCTCCCTTACACCTCTTTTTTTAAATTTTTTTAATCAGGGCGGTATCCGTAGGTCTTTTTGCCTACCCGTGCAGACCCCTGTATTTTTAATCAGGGCGGTATCCGTAGGTCTTTCGCGCTTCCTATACTACATCTGCTACATGTTTATTTCTGTCCCTTCAGGCCTAGTCTAAAATAAACGCAGACCATTGCTAGCAATGTATGTCTGCCTACACCATCTAGTTTCAATTTAGGCTACCTATCAGGCCTTCCTAACAGTAAACCAGATTGCAACACCTCCTTTAGTCTTTTTTTAAGATGTTACTCTGAGGGGGTTCTACAGAAATTTTGACCGGTACTGAAAAATAAAACCACTTCTCCAAACAAATATTCTCTTTTCCTATTTTATTCCCCACAAGTGCTTATTTATATAATTACCCAAAAAAATAAAGAAAGAATATGCACAAACAAACAGTCTTATCTCTGTGTAAATGAGTCAATGACCTAAATGAAACTTTATCAGTGTCCAGACTTTAGATGACTGAAGTGATGATGGTGATGAAATGAGTATGAATCCACAAAGTTATTTGAGAATGATGCAATGATACAATCCAATAATCCAAAGAGTGAGAAGTGAAGATAGTCAATGGTGTTCAGTGACTCGGTAACCTTTACGCCTCGTTGTTTCAAGCCACGCGCCGTAGCCTCCCTACCACGTGCGGATATACAGGTTCGTTATCATTTCAATATATCACATAGTCCAATAGTGATACACATGAGCTGATGTACTAGGTGAAAAAGTCCTTTCTACAAAAGAAAGTGAAATGGCTAACATCAGTCATTAAACATACAAATACACCAAGTCATGATAAAGGTCAGCCAATACTCACGTTTGAGCGTAAACTCTACGAGTTCTCAATATAGGACTTAAAATGAGTAGGCCGGTAGCATTAGTTCAACTACCAGTTTTCCCTCTACCAAACGAACTAACTTGCTCGTCGGTGACCAGGCTTATCTCCGGTACCCACTATGCACTAGCGCCCTCAAGCGGCTCCTAGCGGTATTACCTTCAACCAGATACCTCTTAAGCAAATCAGTGAGAAATACAATAAAAAAAAAACAGGTAACGTTTAGACTGTTACATACCCCTCCCTCTGGTCTTAAAAATTTTCCCCATGGAAAATTTTTAAATTCTGGGTATGGTAAGTATCTATCTGAATCGGATCGGATAACATAGTTACCCTGTAGTTTACGGGTCCTACCTTTTTCACAATCTTAGCTGGGCCCTTCCATTTTGGAGAAATTTTAGCCATAAAGGCATCATCTGCTCGAGAGAGAGGATGAGTTTTAACCCAAACTAAATCTCCTTCATTGAAGTTCTGAGCTCTTCTTTTAAAGTCATAGTACTTTCTTTGTTTAGTCTGCGCCCTTTCTACATTTTCCTTTGCTGACTCATACAGACTTTTCTGGCGCTCAAGAGTACTATAGGCTGGTTGGTCAGGGTCTGGGGGATTCTGCAAGGCTCTCTGCAGAGGTCCTTTCAGCTGTCGGCCTAGAGCTATCTCTGCTGGAGAATAACCTATGCTTTCGTGCCATGCAGTATTTAGAGCAAATCTGAACTCATAAATCCACTGATCCCACGTACGGTGATTCTGATCAACATACGTGGCAATCATCGTCTTTAGGTTCCGATTGACTCTTTCAGTGAGGTTAGACTGAGGATGGTATGCTGTGGTGAGTTTTTGTGTTACGTGCCATTGCTTACATACTTGCTCAAGGAGGTTGGAGGTAAATTGTGTACCTCTGTCAGACACAATAAAAGCTGGAGTTCCCCACCTCGTGAAAATCTCTTCTATTAAAATTCGCACAATGGTAGCAGATTTGGCAGCCCTCATGGGAAATACTTCTACCCATTTTGAGAAGTAGTCCACTATAACCAGCAGATATTCATTCTGTCGGGTGCTTCGGTGAAATGGTCCCATTATGTCCATTCCAAGCATATAACCAGGCTCGACTATGGGTACACTTTGTAGACTGCCTGCAGGTTTCAAGTTAGTTGGCTTACATTGTTGACATTTCTCACACGTTTTACAGTGCTGCCATACATCTGTGCGAATTGAGGGCCAATAAGCAAACTCTAAGAGTCTCATCAGTGTTTTAAATTTACCCAGGTGACCACTCAGGGGATTGTCATGTGCATAAGTTAAAATTGCTTTCTTAAACTTTGCAGGAATGACAATTTGAAGTCTCTGGCCTTCTTTGGAGTCTGGTACACTCCTAAATAAAACCTCATTTTTGAAAACATAGTGCGTTCTCTTAATGTCTGTGGTTTTCTGGTTCTCTACTTTAACCATCAATTCTTGGCACTCTGGGTCTAGTTTCTGTTCTGCTGCGATTTGTGACAAATCCACTGGCAGATCATAAGTGACAGAATTAAAATCACTCTTAGCTGGTGTGTGCAACAACACAGCTGGTGACTCAACTGCATACCTTCTGGACAATACGTCAGGCACTACATTACATTGTCCTCTTCTGTATTGTACGACAAAATGATATCCCTGCAGCCTTATAGTCCATCTTTCCAGTCTAGATGAAGGTTTGGGATGCTGGAATAGCCAGACTAGGGATGCATGATCAGTGATCACTTCAAATGCTCTGCCCTCTAGGTAATGGTGCCACTTCTCTACAGCCCATACCACTGCGAGACACTCCTTTTCCGATGCCGAATAAGATCTCTCGGCACCTCTGAGCAAACGAGATGCGTAGGCAATTACTCTCTCTTGGCCATCCACCTCCTGTGTTAAAACAGCTCCCAAGCCCACATCACTCGCATCAGTCTGTACTTTAAAAGAAGATTCGAAGTTCGGTGTGTTTAAAACAGGTGCCCTAGTAAGTTCGTCTTTGATGAGATCAAACGAACGTTGGCACTCATCAGTCCACTTCCACTTTGCTTCTTTCTTCTTCAGTGCGTGCAATGGTGCTGTTTTACTAGAAAAATCAGGGATAAAACGATGGTACCAAGCTGCTAGACCCAGAAACCGCTGTACCTCTTTTAAGGTCTTGGGAGTAGGAAACGTCTTGATTACTTTAAATGAGTCTACCCCCCAAGATTACTGCTATAAAAATGAGCCACGTCCAAAAGGTAAAGGGGGAGGTGTTGCTACAATTTATAGCAATATTCTCAGTATTTCTCAGAGGGCAGGCTTTAAGTATAACTCGTTTGAAGTTATGGTGCTGCGTATAACATTATCTAGAGAAACATGTGTTAGTGATAAATCCCCTGTGATGTTTGTATTGGCTACTGTGTACAGGCCACCAGGGCACCACACAGACTTTATTAAAGAATTTTCAGATTTTCTATCTGAGTTAGTACTGGCTGCAGATAAAGTCTTAATTGTTGGTGATTTTAATATCCATGTCGATAATGAAAAAGATGCATTAGGATCAGCATTCATAGACATTCTGAACTCTATTGGGGTTAGACAACATGTTTCAGGACCTACTCATTGTCGAAATCATACTCTAGATTTAATACTGTCACATGGAATTGATGTTAGTGGTGTTGAAATTCTGCAGCAAAGCGATGATATCTCAGATCATTATCTAGTCTTGTGTAAACTCCATATAGCTAAAACTGTAAATTCTACTCCTTGTTACAAGTATGGTAGAATCATCACTTCTACCACAAAAGACTGCTTTGTAAGTAATCTTCCTGATTTATCTCAATTCCTCAGCATATCCAACAGCGCAGAAAAACTTGATGATGTAACAGAAACTATGGACTCTCTCTTTTCTAGCACTTTAGATACAGTTGCTCCTTTACGCTTAAGGAAGATCAAAGAAAACAGTTTGACTCCGTGGTATAATGAGCACACTCGCACCCTAAAGAGAGCAGCCCGGAAAATGGAGCGCAGCTGGAGGAAAACAAAACTAGAGGTATTTCGTATAGCTTGGCGGGAAAGTACCCTATCCTACAGAAAAGCATTAAAAACGGCTAGATCTGATTACTTTTCGTCTCTTCTAGAAGAAAACAAACATAACCCCCGGTATTTATTCAATACAGTCACTAATTTAACGAAAAATAAAGCATCAACAGGTGTTGGCATTTCTCAAGAGCACAGCTGTAATGACTTTATGAACTACTTTACTTCCAAGATCGATACTATCAGAGATAAAATTGTAACCATGCAGCCGTCAGCTACAGTATCGCATCACATAGTGCACTATAGATCCCCTGAGGAACAATTCCACTCATTCTCTATTATAGGAGAGGAAGAATTGTATAAACTTGTTAAATCATCTAAACCAACAACATGTATGTTAGACCCTATTCCATCTAAACTACTAAAAGAGCTGCTTCCAGAAGTCATAGATCCTCTTTTGGCTATTATTAATTCATCATTGTCATTAGGATATGTCCCCAAAACCTTCAAACTGGCTGTTATTAAGCCTCTCATTAAAAAACCACAACTTGACCCCAAAGATCTAGTTAATTACAGACCGATCTCAAATCTCCCTTTTCTGTCAAAGATACTAGAAAAGGTAGTATCCTCACAATTATATTCCTTCTTAGAGAAAAATGGTATCTGTGAGGAATTCCAGTCAGGATTTAGACCGTATCATAGTACTGAGACTGCTCTCATTAGAGTTACAAATGACCTGCTTCTATCATCTGATCATGGTTGCATCTCTTTATTAGTTCTACTGGATCTTAGCGCTGCGTTCGACACTATCGACCACAACATTCTTTTGAATAGACTAGAAAACTTAGTTGGCATTAGTGGAAGTGCCCTAGCATGGTTCAAATCGTACTTATCTGACCGCCATCAGTTCGTAGCAGTAAATGAAGAGGTATCATATCGATCACAAGTGCAGTATGGAGTACCTCAAGGCTCAGTACTAGGGCCGTTACTTTTCACGCTTTACATGTTACCCTTGGGAGATATTATCAGGAGACATGGTGTTAGCTTTCACTGTTATGCTGATGATACTCAGCTCTATATTTCTTCACGGCCCGGTGAAACACACCAAATTGAGAAACTAACGGAATGCATAGTCGATATAAAAAACTGGATGACGAGTAACTTCTTACTGCTAAATTCTGAAAAAACAGAGGTGTTAATTATCGGACCTAAAAACCCCACATGTAATAACCTAGAACACTATCTAACACGTGACGGCTGCTCTGTCAATTCTTCTTCATCAGTTAGGAACCTAGGTGTGCTGTTTGATAGCAATCTTTCATTTGAAAGCCATGTTTCTAGTATCTGTAAAACTGCGTTTTTCCATCTCAAAAACATATCTAAATTGCGACCTTTGCTCTCAACATCAAATGCAGAAATGCTAATTCATGCGTTTATGACCTCAAGGTTAGACTATTGTAATGCTTTACTGGGTGGTTGTTCTGCACGCTTGATCAATAAACTACAGTTGGTCCAAAATGCAGCAGCTAGAGTCTTTACTAGAACCAGGAAGTATGACCATATTAGCCCAGTTCTGTCAACACTGCACTGGCTCCCTATCAAACATCGGATAGATTTTAAAATCTTGTTAATTACTTATAAAGCCCTGAATGGCTTAGCTCCTCAGTACTTGAGCGAGCTCTTATCACATTATAGTCCTCCACGTCCGCTGCGTTCTCAAAACTTTGGCCATTTGATAATACCTAGAATATTAAAATCGACTGCGGGCGGCAGATCCTTTTCCTATTTATCGCCCAAACTCTGGAACAATCTACCTAACACTGTTCGGGAGGCAGACACACTGTGTCAGTTTAAATCTAGATTAAAGACACATTTCTTTAACCTGGCTTACACATAACACACTAATACACTTCTATTATTCAAATCCGTTAAAGGATTGTTAGGCTGCATTAATTAGATCAACCGGAACCGGGAACACTCCTCATAACACACGATGTACTCGTTACATCGTAAGAAGAATGGCATCTACGCTAATATTTGTCTGTTTCTTTATTATTCTGTTTCTCAGTCCGTGTCCGGATCAGATGGCGCCGGGAGATGATGTCTGCGACCCTGACCGTCGGCGGAGGCCGGACACCTGGATGAGCCCCGGGGACATATCCCCAGTGAAGACCTCGACTTAAATACAATAAAACTTAAAATTAAACAAAATAACTATAATATAATAAAATACCTAACTACATAATACTATTATTGTTAGAAATTGCAACAGTATAAAAATAGAAATATAATACATTTATACATTTAAAATTTAATTAATACAATAAGTAAAAAATAAATAATAATATCCTGGCCAGAGGAGAACTGGCCCCCCGACTGAGCCTGGTTTCTCCCAAGGTTTTTTTCTCCATTCTGTCACAGAGGGAGTTTTCGTTCCTTGCCGCTGTCACCTCTGGCTTGCTCAGTTGGGGACACTTAATTTCTAACGATTATCGTCAATTTGATTTCATATATACTATTTAAACTAAACTGAGCTAGACAATGACATCTCTGAATTCAATAATGAAATGCCTTTAACTGAAAATTGAGTGTTTAATCTTATTATTATACATTACTGACACTCTATCCTCCAATTTGATACTGTTAAGTGCTTTGACACAATCTGTATTGTTAAAAGCGCTATATAAATAAAGGTGACTTGACTTGACTTGACTTGATTGCAGCCACCTTGTCTGCTTTCATCTTGACTCCGTCTGCTGTGATAGTGTGTCCTAGATAGTCAAGTGAAGAGCAGATGAACTTACATTTCTTAAGGTTAAGCGTGAGACCAGCCTTGTGCAAACTCAGGAATACTTGCTTGAGATGGTGCAGATGAGACTGGATGTCGGGAGAGTATACAATGATGTCATCGATATAGACCATGCAACACTTGCTCTTATGTTCTCTTAAGACCTGTTCCATCAGCCGTTGGAATGATGCTGCTGCGTTTTTAAGGCCAAAAGGAAGACATAAGAATTCATATAGTCCTGAAGCAGTAACGAAAGCTGTCTTTTGTACACTTCCAGGATCCATTTCAACTTGCCAGTATCCGCTCTTTAAGTCCAACGTGCTAAACACCTTGGCTCCTTGGAGAGAATCCAGAATGTCTGTGATTTGAGGCATCGGGTATGCGTCGAGGTGAGTCTTTGCATTTAGACCACGGTAATCAATACATAACCTAGATCCTCCATCTTTTTTGTCTACGACTACCACAGGTGAGGCCCACAGAGATGTAGAAGGTTTGATGATCTTTAATTGAAGCAACTCCTTAATTTGCTCTTCAATAAAATCATTCTTAACTTTAGAAACTCTGTACGGTCTCTTTCTTAAAGGAAGTTCGTCAGTAGTTTTAATCTCGTGCCTGATTAAACTTGTACGTCCTAGATTTGTGGTACATACGGAAGGCCAATCATCCAAGAGAACTTTCAACTGACTCTTTACCTTGTCTGCAGCATGTGAATTTTCCACAACTTGGTCAATCAGTTTTGACTTCTCATCCTTATCCTTATCGTGAAATACCTCGACTTCTCCTTGTGCAGCATAAAAGCGTACAGCAGGGTGCTCGTGTATTCTATTAAAACACATGGGATGACTAGAGTTTGCATCAGCCAGGGATATACGTGAAACGTTAAAATCGATGGTGACTTTGGCTTCTCTAAGGAAATCCAATCCTAAGATGATAGGCACTGCCAAATCCTCGTCGTCCATCACATGGAATGTGATCTCATGTTTCGTTCCGTACATCTCACATTCCCAGAGTACCTTCCCCTGAGTTTTTTTATTCTGACCATTGGCAAGCATGAACGTCTGAGCGCTTCTGGTCAAATGCTCATCCTTCCTTTTGAGTCTCTGCCATACTTTCTGCTGCATCAAAGAAAAAGTACTTCCCGTATCAATCACAGCATTGAAGAATGAGTGATTTAAAACAACGGGTGCTTGCAGTACACTATTACACTGAGAGTTAGAAGTGGGATCAATAAGCATCAGGCGATTAGGTTGACTTTTTCCACCAGAAGAATTCTTCTTCTGTTCCTCACCTTTCTCTTGACTCCATCTTCTCTTACTCTCAGCCCAGTCCTTCTCGATTTGCGTGCCAAGACGAACCAGCTCATCAACAGTTTTTACCGTTCCCCTCAACAGTGAAGCCAACCGCGGATTGCAGTTTCTCAACGTTGCCTGCACTAATTCGGCGTCAGACAACAGAGGGTTAATCTTTAGTGACATCGCTCTATAGTTAAAAGCAAAGTCTCTCACACATTCGTTGACCCTCTGTCGGTAACTTGCCAACTTCTGTGCAGCAACTTCCTTGTGATCTTCATTCAAAAATGAGAATAGGAATTTCTCTTTGAATGAATCCCAGTCTCTAATACTCGGTTTCTCTGCCCTCCACCAGCTCTTAGCGGTTCCCTTAAGACTCACGGATAACGCTGCCAACAACTCTTCGTGGAGCAGAGGTCTCAATTCAATATACTCTTCAAAACGATCTATGAATTCAATGGGATCTTCTGCATTCAAATTACTAAAGGTAGGTAAATCCATTTTAACAGAAGGCAGGTGAGATGCTGAAGAAAGGTATGTTACTTGCCTCGTAGTGTCTTGTGGAATTGAAGTAATCTTAGAGGGTGTTTGAGATATCTTGTGAGAAGTTGTGGTGCTGGAATGAACAGGAGTTGACATGATCGGTTTGATAGCTTTGAACTGTTGATCCAGTTGTTTATCACGCCGTTTCAAACAATCCACAATGCTCTTACTTAGTTCATCGAAGTTTTAAAAAGTTTAAAACTTCGCTTGCCATGTCCTCGTGTATAACTTTTTGACTATACAACTCTTCATAAAATCCTTCTACATCATTTAAAATCTCTTCTGTTGTACTTACTTCTCTCTCTCCTACCTTAACCTTAGTTATTGCCCCTCCCCTTGTTATTATCTTTTTAAAAAAGTATCTTGTACACTTTTCATCTTGCTCTATTTCTCTTTCTTTACTTCTCAAGGTGACACCTTTACATTGGATGTTGGATAGAACTGACATTTCTTTTTTTTACCTCTGTTATCTCTTTGCTAAAATCGAGTCCATTATTTAAAAGATTAAAATACCTTTGTAGTCTTTTCTGCAACCCCATCATAAATCTCATTTCCCTGTTCTTTTTGTCTTTCCCTACTTTCATAAAAAACTGTCTTGTCCAGTCCTTTACCATTTCCCACTACTGTGCTCGTGTATCATAAATGTCTTGGAGGGTCTGCCATTGGCTGAACTGCTCCCTATACTCACTGACTACCTCCTCATCCTCTAAAAGGGAACAGTTCAGCTTCCACAGCCCTCCCCCTACTGTCACACCAGTGGGTAATGAAAGGGTGCAAGATAGTATTAAGTGATCTAAAAAGAAGAGTGGGGTCAATGTAGCATCAGTTGGCGGGCAGTCTGTTTTAAAAAGATAGTCGATTCGAGAGGCTTTGGCACCGTCACCACTGAACCAGGTGAATCCCTCCTCTCTTTGATGCATTTTTTTAAAACAGTCAACTAACCTGAAATCTCTGACTAAACTTTGTAATAAAACGATGTTTTATCGACCTTAAAATCCTCCCCTACCCTCTTCCTATCTGTTTTAGATAAAACTCAATTAAAATCCCCTGCTACCACTAGGGTAGCCCTACCTAGCATGTGGGGTTGCAGGTCTTCTAATAGCTCATACCTATAATTTTTTTTCCGTAAATCCATACACATTTAAAACATTAAAATCCTTGCCTAAAAAAGTGAATTTAGCTAAAATTGCCCGTCCCCGTCCCCGTCCCTCACCACAGTGCTACCCTTCACCAAAATATTAGGATTGTTTATTAAAATGGCAACACCGTCATTTTTGTTAAAATTGGACCCACTCCAGATGGAAAGCCCAGGGGTCCAAAGCTCCTCCCATTCCCTATAATTTAATAAAAAAGGCAAACCACATTATTGTAATAAAAACATATCTGCCTTAAAAGATTTTAAAAAGGCTAAGACACTCTGTGCTCTTATATTGCTCTTCACACTTCTCACATTAAGAGTAGAGATGGTGAGAGCCATGAGCAGTATGGTTAAAAAGGTATAAAGCATTTTAAAACAGAAGACGATAAAAGACTACAAAAATATAATTAAAATCATGTTATATCTTGTTGCACTTGCCTTTCCTTTTCCCCAGAAAAACTGGGATCAGGAAGGCAAATGCCTGACGCCTCAGGGGCCACAGATAAAACCTCTTGTGGCTCCTTTGGCGACGATGCTCTTAGCTTAATGTGCAAAAAGAAAACCTCATTGGGGGACTCTAAGGGCCAAATGCGCTCCAGATTTACTGAGTCAGAACTATCGAGTTGATATGCTGCCCTAGCTTTTTTCTCCTCTGTTTCAATCAGAGGAGATCCCACAGGTCTTTTTTGCACCTGAGCTTTTGGGAGTGAACACACTGTTTCACTCCCACTGGATTCCCGCACCCCGTCCGAAACCGTCTCTTGTTTCACTCTCCTCTCCTTCCGTGACTTTTTCCTGTTCACTTAAAACATTTGACTCCGCCCCTGTGGCCGCCCCACTTCCTTCATCCTGCCCAATCCTTGAGGTTGGCTGGGATTTTGAATTTCCCGCCAAAACCTCAAGGACCGCATCCTCCTCCCTTTGTTCCTCTGTTTGCTGTGGGGCGGCCATTTTGCTGCCTTTAAGCTTGTTGGCAAAGCTTTTTGGGCAATCTCTGTAGAGATGGTTTAATTCTCCACAAAGATTACACCGCCTGCCATTGGTGCACTCGTGTGACCAGTTTCTTTGCATTTCCCACATACAATTTCCTAGCATGCTTCAACTAGATGTCCAAACATGCCACACTTCCTACAAAGTTTGGGCATTCCCTGGTAGTGAATGTAGCCTCTGTTTTCTCCCAACACAATCATGGAAGGCAGATGTCTCAGGCCCTGGTAGACCCCAGCGTCTTCCCATTGTTTGATGGGAATTCGCCAGGGGCATGTCCAAATGCCATCCTCATCTACTCATCTAAAACTTTGACTGGCTGGCCTCGAACAGTGCAAAATCTCCCCAGCCATACACAGATATCTTCTCCAGTTACTGTTTCATTGAACATCCAGACAATAACAGTTTTAAATGTGTTGTCAGTCAGTTCTTCCACAGTAAACATGGAGAACTGGGCTTTGAACATCTCAAACCTTTGCCAGAAATCATTCAAATGGGAAGCAGCTCTAAAGCTAACGTCAAATCCTTTGTTCAGGGGCAGAGTCACAATACAATTTTGGATCAGCTTCCTGGAGAAATCAAGTCGCGACATCCCCAGGAGCTTCCCCTCAACATCTTTAAATAAAAAACACACGCTGTGGTTAAAAATTACAATAAATACAGCAATAAATAAGCAAAAAACACCTTACCTTAAAACAGTCCGTTTGTAAAAGCAGCAGTAGCAAATTTACCTCCTGAGGGTTGAGGGGCTTGAGATAGGGATGGGTAGATCGACACCTAGTGTCGACACACGTTTCGAGTTTTTGACACACTAGTGGTTTGAAACAGTGTTCCGGAGCTTTGCTTGAAATGAGGCCGTCACGTGACCTGTAAAAACAAAGCTTCGTTACCTCACTGACATGACACGCTAGGCTCAAATACAAAGCGCGTCGATTGCGCTGATACCCACGATCCATTAGTGAAATGTTATAGTTATATCAGTCAGCGTGCCCATATGTATGTAGTGCTTTTACGTGGTGTATCGTTGTTAATTATAGTACTACTATTAAAAACAATGACGAATGTATGACTGAATGTAAATTAAAACACCTTGCTGGGTCAACCACTGTTCCCAAAAAGGATAAAAGTCCTTCCTTAACCACAAACATCTTTTGCTGCTTGTAAACGCTGTCCTCAGTTGTCAACAGCTCACACTGGCGAGAAAAAATATATTATTGCAAGATATATTAAATGCAATAATTGCATTTGTATTTGTGCATTTGTGTTTTTTAACAATGAGCATGTTTGTGTTCTTTTGTAAGGAAGACACAAAAATGGTCCAATGAAAAATGGCATAGGCCTAATTTATTGTGGTATTAAACGTTCTATTTAGAATGTGAAAATACACAAGTTTGATGCTAGTAAAAATGAAGAACATAAAGTCTTTATTGTCATCGTATTGTGTTAAATACAATAAATTCTGGAAACTTTATCTCTGTACACACACATGCCGCCTTGCTAATGACACATATGCATATTAAATAGACAATTAAACCTTACAATGACATCCCAATGAACAAAACATCTAAATCAGTGGTTCTCAACTGGTGGGTCGCGACCCAAAACTGTTCTGAGTGGGTCGCGGAGTGTACGGCCAAAGAAACGACATCAACAACAAAAAACGTAATTCTAAATGTTTTTTTTTTTGATGCGAGACTTTTATTTTAAAAGACGTGCATGAAAGCTGTTGACACTTCTGTCAGATGCAATAATAATTCCTGAGAAAAACGCGCTGTCCAGATTCAGTAGATGCGGTCAGATGAGATGTAGACAGATTTATTGTCAGTGTCATTATTCTATCGTTATTTTCATAACTTGCTATGAAATAAAAAGTCTCTCACCTCAGAAAAGCGAACTATCCTGTCCTGCCAGATGTTACCGTGTTCATAGCGCGCACACTTCTATAGCACGCGCGAACGCGGTTCCGCGCTGTATATCACTTCACTCAAGCGCAGAATGCGACACGTGAAATAAAAGTACAATACCGATAAATAGGGCTGGGCGATAATTCGATAAAGATAATTATCGCGATATAATTTTCCTCGATAAAACGATATGAAGAGTTCGATAAATGTTCGATATAATGTTTATGCGCTAAAAGCGGAACGAAACAGCGCGACTCATTTGAATCGCGCCACAAGGACCGTTTATCCGCTCGGATCAAAGTTCAAACCGCTCTGTTCTGTAATCACTCCGCTCTGGATCCACTCCGGGTTTATATTTCTGCTCACTGAAAAACTGATCCGTGTTCACTCCATTTTAAAAGTTATCAGGGATTAACGACGGATTTCTGTCAATTCGAAAAAATGAGGGGAAAAGAAACATGTAGCGCATTGTTGTTGTTGTTGTTGTTCTGCCAGCACACCAAAATCATCTAGTGAGTCAGTGATTCATGATTCCCCATTCATAAAGACAGTCAGTTGCTTCATTCCTGAATGAATCAGCCGTTCGAACGAATCAATTGAATGAATGATTCAGTGATAAAATCAGTGACTTACCGCCACCTGCTGGCGGTTTCAGTTGAGGGGCTACTGTATAATTTCAGTTATTTAAATCATTTAATAGTTCTGTATTCAAAATTGTATATTTAAAACATTAATCTCCACAGAAGTCAGTTAATTCTCAGCACATAGAGACTCCTTCACCTAGATATCACACTATAGAGACTGTGTCTGTTCCCCGTACTAGAAAATACAGAAAACATCCAAACCAAAGTAATAGTAACAATTTAATTGATGTTCAACAAATAAAAAATGTTTACAATACAGAGAAACAATTGATAAAACTTGGCTTACTGAATATCACGTCCCTTTCTACAAAAGCACTATTTGTAAATGATATGATCACTGACCATAAACTAGATGTGCTTTGTTTGACAGAAACATGGCTAAAACCAGATGAATACATTACTTTAAATGAGTCTACCCCCCAAGATTACTGCTATAAAAATGAGCCACGTCCAAAAGGTAAAGGGGGAGGTGTTGCTACAATTTATAGCAATATTCTCAGTATTTCTCAGAGGGCAGGCTTTAAGTATAACTCGTTTGAAGTTATGGTGCTGCGTATAACATTATGTAGAGAAACACGTGTTAGTGATAAATCCCCTGTGATGTTTGTATTGGCTACTGTGTACAGGCCGCCAGGGCACCACACAGACTTTATTAAAGAATTTTCAGATTTTCTATCTGAGTTAGTACTGGCTGCAGATAAAGTCTTAATTGTTGGTGATTTTAATATCCATGTCGATAATGAAAAAGATGCATTAGGATCAGCATTCATAGACATTCTAACTAGCATTCAGTACTAACTCAGAAAACTTAGTTGGCATTAGTGGAAGTGCCTTAGCATGGTTCAAATCGTACTTATCTGACCGCCATCAGTTCGTAGCAGTAAATGAAGAGGTATCATGTCGATCACAAGTGCAGTATGGAGTACCTCAAGGCTCAGTACTAGGGCCGTTACTTTTCACGCTTTACATGTTACCCTTGGGAGATATTATCAGGAGACATGGTGTTAGCTTTCACTGTTATGCTGATGATACTCAGCTCTATATTTCTTCACGGCCCGGTGAAACACACCAAGTTGAGAAACTAACGGAATGTATAGTCGATATAAAAAACTGGATGACGAGTAACTTCTTACTGCTAAATTCTGAAAAAACAGAGATGTTAATTATCGGACCTAAAAACCCCACATGTAATAACCTAGAACACTATCTAACACGTGACGGCTGCTCTGTCAATTCTTCTTCATCAGTTAGGAACCTAGGTGTGCTGTTTGATAGCAATCTTTCATTTGAAAGCCATGTTTCTAGTATCTGTAAAACTGCGTTTTTCCATCTCAAAAACATATCTAAATTGCGACCTATGCTCTCAACGTCAAATGCAGAAATGCTAATTCATGCGTTTATGACCTCAAGGTTAGACTATTGTAATGCTTTACTGGGTGGTTGTTCTGCACGCTTGATCAATAAACTACAGTTGGTCCAAAATGCAGCAGCTAGAGTCCTTACTAGAACCAGGAAGTATGACCATATTAGCCCGGTTCTGTCAACACTGCACTGGCTCCCTATCAAACATCGGATAGATTTTAAAATCTTGTTAATTACTTATAAAGCCCTGAATGGCTTAGCTCCTCAGTACTTGAGCGAGCTCTTATCACATTATAGTCCTCCACGTCTGCTGCGTTCTCAAAACTTTGGCCATTTGATAATACCTAGAATATCAAAATCGACTGCGGGCGGCAGATCCTTTTCCTATTTAGCGCCCAAACTCTGGAACAATCTACCTAACACTGTTCGGGAGGCAGACACACTGTGTCAGTTTAAATCTAGATTAAAGACACATTTCTTTAACCTGGCTTACACATAACACACTAATACACTTCTATTATTCAAATCCGTTAAAGGATTGTTAGGCTGCATTAATTAGATCAACCGGAACCGGGAACACTCCTCATAACACACGATGTACTCGTTACATCGTAAGAAGAATGGCATCTACGCTAATATTTGTCTGTTTCTTTATTATTCTGTTTCTCAGTCCGTGTCCGGATCAGATGGCGCCAGGAGATGATGTCTGCGACCCTGACCGTCGGCGGAGGCCGGACACCTGGATGAGCCCCGGGGACATATCCCCAGTGAAGACCTCGACTTAAATACAATAAAACTTAAAATTAAACAAAATAACTATAATATAATATAATACCTAACTACATAATACTATTATTGTTAGAAATTGCAACAATATAAAAATAGAAATATAATACATTTATACATTTAAAATTTAATTAATACAATAAGTAAAAAATAAATAATAATATCCTGGCCAGAGGAGAACTGGCCCCCTGACTGAGCCTGGTTTCTCCCAAGGTTTTTTTTCTCCATTCTGTCACAGAGGGAGTTTTCGTTCCTTGCCGCTGTCGCCTCTGGCTTGCTCAGTTGGGGACACTTAATTTCTAACGATTATCGTCAATTTGATTTCATATATACTATTTAAACTAAACTGAGCTAGACAATGACATCTCTGAATTCAATAATGAAATGCCTTTAACTGAAAATTGAGTGTTTAATCTTATTATTATACATTACTGACACTCTATCCTCCAATTTGATACTGTTAAGTGCTTTGACACAATCTGTATTGTTAAAAGCGCTATATAAATAAAGGTGACTTGACTTGACTTGACATTCTGAACTCTATTGGGGTTAGACAACATGTTTCAGGACCTACTCATTGTCGAAATCATACTCTAGATTTAATACTGTCACATGGAATTGATGTTAGCGGTGTTCAAATTCTGCAGCAAAGCGATGATATCTCAGATCATTATCTAGTCTTGTGTAAACTCCATATAGCTAAAACTGTAAATTCTACTCCTTGTTACAAGTATGGTAGAATCATCACTTCTACCACAAAAGACTGCTTTGTAAGTAATCTTCCTGATTTATCTCAATTCCTCAGCATATCCAACAGCGCATAAAAACTTGATGATGTAACAGAAACTATGGACTCTCTCTTTTCTAGCACTTTAGATACAGTTGCTCCTTTACGCTTAAGGAAGATCAAAGAAAACAGTTTGACTCCGTGGTATAATGAGCACACTCGCACCCTAAAGAGAGCAGCCCGGAAAATGGAGCGCAGCTGGAGGAAAACAAAACTAGAGGTATTTCGTATAGCTTGGCGGGAAAGTACCCTATCCTACAGAAAAGCATTAAAAACGGCTAGATCTGATTACTTTTCGTCTCTTCTAGAAGAAAACAAACATAACCCCCGGTATTTATTCAATACAGTCACTAAATTAACGAAAAATAAAGCATCAACAGGTGTTGGCATTTCCCAAAAGCACAGCTGTAATGACTTTATGAACTACTTTACTTCCAAGATCGATACTATCAGAGATAAAATTGTAACCATGCAGCCGTCAGCTACAGTATTGCATCAGATAGTGCACTATAGATCCCCTGAGGAACAATTCCACTCATTCTCTATTATAGGAGAAGAAGAATTGTATAAACTTGTTAAATCATCTAAACCAGTGTTACTCATTGCGCGGCTCGCGAGCCTCATACGGCTCGCCAAGCTTTAATTTGTGGCTCGCATGGCAGTAAATAATAAGAAGATATGATCAATACAGAGATTTTATAAAAATATTAAAAACAAGCAGGGCTATAACATAACACATTAAAAAACTTGCACCGTGTCTACACCGGAGGCGAGCGTCGTGGTGCGATGCGGCAAAAGATTCCGCGATGCGGAAAACGCGACGGAATCACGGAATCTGGTTATAAAAACAGAATTTACTGTATAATGGGAATGTCATTGAATTTGTCAAAGTTTGGATGAATAAATGAAAAGTAGGTCATTACACTTAAATCAAATCGCGATATGGACTAGTATCTGTAAATATTAAGCTGCAAAAATACCATTTAAATATGAATCCTGCGTGTCTCTTTATGAATGAATGGCACAGACGCGCAGTTTCGTTTACTACACACATACTGAAGCGCTCAGTGTTTGCAGCATCTGCCGTCTCGCCAAATGAGGACAAATACATAAACAACAGTCAGTGTCTGCTCTATTACAAATAATTTATATTTAAAAAAATACCCAAAACAGAGTAATTACAAGATGGAAATATAGACTAGAAAGATAATTAAACTTGCTCTGCCCTTACGTCCATGACATTAACTCACTGCGGAGTTGTTTTGGCAATCTTTGGTGCTCATGGATGGTTAGATACATGATGGGCTAATGTAGAAGCAAATAACTTTAAAAAATAACTTTAAATAACTTTAAAAAAAAAAAACCCTTTGTATTGCATTGCATATTGTATGTTCATGGATGACAGATGGATAAGCAGACATGCTATTTATAACTGGATGTAAAATTTGATACTTTGCAGTAAAAGTGGCTCTCCTATTGACTTTGTCCTGTAAGTGCGGCGCTCATGAAAAACATAGTGAGGACCACTGATCTAAACCAACAACATGTATGTTAGACCCTATTCCATCTAAACTACTAAAAGTGCTGCTTCCAGAAGTCATAGATCCTCTTTTGGCTATTATTAATTCATCATTGTCATTAGGATATGTCCCCAAAACCTTCAAATTGGCTGTTATTAAGCCTCTCATTAAAAAAACACAACTTGACCCCAAAGATCTAGTTAATTACAGACCGATCTCAAATCTCCCTTTTCTGTCAAAGATACTAGAAAAGGTAGTATCCTCACAATTATATTCCTTCTTAGAGAAAAATGGTATCTGTGAGGAATTCCAGTCAGGATTTAGACCGTATCATAGTACTGAGACTGCTCTCATTAGAGTTACAAATGACCTGCTTCTATCATCTGATCGTGGTTGTATCTCTTTATTAGTTCTACTGGATCTTAGCGTTGCGTTCGACACTATCGACCACAACATTCTTTTGAATAGACTAGAAAACTTAGTTGGCATTAGTGGAAGTGCCTTAGCATGGTTCAAATCGTACTTATCTGACCGCCATCAGTTCGTAGCAGTAAATGAAGAGGTATCATATCGATCACAAGTGCAGTATGGAGTACCTCAAGGCTCAGTACTAGGGCCGTTACTTTTCACGCTTTACATGTTACCCTTGGGAGATATTATCAGGAGACATGGTGTTAGCTTTCACTGTTATGCTGATGATACTCAGCTCTATATTTCTTCACGGCCCGGTGAAACACACCAAGTTGAGAAACTAACGGAATGTATAGTCGATATAAAAAACTGGATGACGAGTAACTTCTTACTGCTAAATTCTGAAAAAACAGAGGTGTTAATTATCGGACCTAAAAACCCCACATGTAATAACCTAGAACACTATCTAACACGTGACGGCTGCTCTGTCAATTCTTCTTCATCAGTTAGGAACCTAGGTGTGCTGTTTGATAGCAATCTTTCATTTGAAAGCCATGTTTCTAGTATCTGTAAAACTGCGTTTTTCCATCTCAAAAACATATCTAAATTGCGACCTATGCTCTCAACGTCAAATGCAGAAATGCTAATTCATGCGTTTATGACCTCAAGGTTAGACTATTGTAATGCTTTACTGGGTGGTTGTTCTGCACGCTTGATCAATAAACTACAGTTGGTCCAAAATGCAGCAGCTAGAGTCCTTACTAGAACCAGGAAGTATGACCATATTAGCCCGGTTCTGTCAACACTGCACTGGCTCCCTATCAAACATCGGATAGATTTTAAAATCTTGTTAATTACTTATAAAGCCCTGAATGGCTTAGCTCCTCAGTACTTGAGCGAGCTCTTATCACATTATAGTCCTCCACGTCTGCTGCGTTCTCAAAACTTTGGCCATTTGATAATACCTAGATTATCAAAATCGACTGCGGGCGGCAGATCCTTTTCCTATTTAGCGCCCAAACTCTGGAACAATCTACCTAACACTGTTCGGGAGGCAGACACACTGTGTCAGTTTAAATCTAGATTAAAGACACATTTCTTTAACCTGGCTTACACATAACACACTAATACACTTCTATTATTCAAATCCGTTAAAGGATTGTTAGGCTGCATTAATTAGATCAACCGGAACCGGGAACACTCCTCATAACACACGATGTACTCGTTACATCGTAAGAAGAATGGCATCTACGCTAATATTTGTCTGTTTCTTTATTATTCTGTTTCTCAGTCCGTGTCCGGATCAGATGGCGCCAGGAGATGATGTCTGCGACCCTGACCATCGGCGGAGGCCGGACACCTGGATGAGCCCCGGGGACATATCCCCAGTGAAGACCTCGACTTAAATACAATAAAACTTAAAATTAAACAAAATAACTATAATATAATATAATACCTAACTACATAATACTATTATTGTTAGAAATTGCAACAATATAAAAATAGAAATATAATACATTTATACATTTAAAATTTAATTAATACAATAAGTAAAAAATAAATAATAATATCCTGGCCAGAGGAGAACTGGCCCCCTGACTGAGCCTGGTTTCTCCCAAGGTTTTTTTTCTCCATTCTGTCACAGAGGGAGTTTTCGTTCCTTGCCGCTGTCGCCTCTGGCTTGCTCAGTTGGGGACACTTAATTTCTAACGATTATCGTCAATTTGATTTCATATATACTATTTAAACTAAACTGAGCTAGACAATGACATCTCTGAATTCAATAATGAAATGCCTTTAACTGAAAATTGAGTGTTTAATCTTATTATTATACATTACTGACACTCTATCCTCCAATTTGATACTGTTAAGTGCTTTGACACAATCTGTATTGTTAAAAGCGCTATATAAATAAAGGTGACTTGACTTGACTTGACATTCTGAACTCTATTGGGGTTAGACAACATGTTTCAGGACCTACTCATTGTCGAAATCATACTCTAGATTTAATACTGTCACATGGAATTGATGTTAGCGGTGTTCAAGTTCTGCAGCAAAGCGATGATATCTCAGATCATTATCTAGTCTTGTGTAAACTCCATATAGCTAAAACTGTAAATTCTACTCCTTGTTACAAGTATGGTAGAATCATCACTTCTACCACAAAAGACTGCTTTGTAAGTAATCTTCCTGATTTATCTCAATTCCTCAGCATATCCAACAGCGCATAAAAACTTGATGATGTAACAGAAACTATGGACTCTCTCTTTTCTAGCACTTTAGATACAGTTGCTCCTTTACGCTTAAGGAAGATCAAAGAAAACAGTTTGACTCCGTGGTATAATGAGCACACTCGCACCCTAAAGAGAGCAGCCCGGAAAATGGAGCGCAGCAGGAGGAAAACAAAACTAGAGGTATTTCGTATAGCTTGGCGGGAAAGTACCCTATCCTACAGAAAAGCATTAAAAACGGCTAGATCTGATTACTTTTCGTCTCTTCTAGAAGAAAACAAACATAACCCCCGGTATTTATTCAATACAGTCACTAAATTAACGAAAAATAAAGCATCAACAGGTGTTGGCATTTCCCAAAAGCACAGCTGTAATGACTTTATGAACTACTTTACTTCCAAGATCGATACTATCAGAGATAAAATTGTAACCATGCAGCCGTCAGCTACAGTATCGCATCAGATAGTGCACTATAGATCCCCTGAGGAACAATTCCACTCATTCTCTATTATAGGAGAAGAAGAATTGTATAAACTTGTTAAATCATCTAAACCAGTGTTACTCATTGCGCGGCTCGCGAGCCTCATACGGCTCGCCAAGCTTTAATTTGTGGCTCGCATGGCAGTAAATAATAAGAAGATATGATCAATACAGAGATTTTATAAAAATATTAAAAACAAGCAGGGCTATAACATAACACATTAAAAAACTTGCACCGTGTCTACACCGGAGGCGAGCGTCGTGGTGCGATGCGGCAAAAGATTCCGCGATGCGGAAAACGCGACGGAATCACGGAATCTGGTTATAAAAACAGAATTTACTGTATAATGGGAATGTCATTGAATTTGTCAAAGTTTGGATGAATAAATGAAAAGTAGGTCATTACACTTAAATCAAATCGCGATATGGACTAGTATCTGTAAATATTAAGCTGCAAAAATACCATTTAAATATGAATCCTGCGTGTCTCTTTATGAATGAATGGCACAGACGCGCAGTTTCGTTTACTACACACATACTGAAGCGCTCAGTGTTTGCAGCATCTGCCGTCTCGCCAAATGAGGACAAATACATAAACAACAGTCAGTGTCTGCTCTATTACAAATAATTTATATTTAAAAAAATACCCAAAACAGAGTAATTACAAGATGGAAATATAGACTAGAAAGATAATTAAACTTGCTCTGCCCTTACGTCCATGACATTAACTCACTGCGGAGTTGTTTTGGCAATCTTTGGTGCTCATGGATGGTTAGATACATGATGGGCTAATGTAGAAGCAAATAACTTTAAAAAATAACTTTAAATAACTTTAAAAAAAAAAAAACCCTTTGTATTGCATTGCATATTGTATGTTCATGGATGACAGATGGATAAGCAGACATGCTATTTATAACTGGATGTAAAATTTGATACTTTGCAGTAAAAGTGGCTCTCCTATTGACTTTGTCCTGTAAGTGCGGCGCTCATGAAAAACATAGTGAGGACCACTGATCTAAACCAACAACATGTATGTTAGACCCTATTCCATCTAAACTACTAAAAGTGCTGCTTCCAGAAGTCATAGATCCTCTTTTGGCTATTATTAATTCATCATTGTCATTAGGATATGTCCCCAAAACCTTCAAATTGGCTGTTATTAAGCCTCTCATTAAAAAAACACAACTTGACCCCAAAGATCTAGTTAATTACAGACCGATCTCAAATCTCCCTTTTCTGTCAAAGATACTAGAAAAGGTAGTATCCTCACAATTATATTCCTTCTTAGAGAAAAATGGTATCTGTGAGGAATTCCAGTCAGGATTTAGACCGTATCATAGTACTGAGACTGCTCTCATTAGAGTTACAAATGACCTGCTTCTATCATCTGATCGTGGTTGTATCTCTTTATTAGTTCTACTGGATCTTAGCGTTGCGTTCGACACTATCGACCACAACATTCTTTTGAATAGACTAGAAAACTTAGTTGGCATTAGTGGAAGTGCCTTAGCATGGTTCAAATCGTACTTATCTGACCGCCATCAGTTCGTAGCAGTAAATGAAGAGGTATCATATCGATCACAAGTGCAGTATGGAGTACCTCAAGGCTCAGTACTAGGGCCGTTACTTTTCACGCTTTACATGTTACCCTTGGGAGATATTATCAGGAGACATGGTGTTAGCTTTCACTGTTATGCTGATGATACTCAGCTCTATATTTCTTCACAGCCCGATGAAACACAACAAATTGAGAAACTAACGGAATGTATAGTCGATATAAAAAACTGCATGTCGAGTAACTTCTTACTGCTAAATTCTGAAAAAACAGAGGTGTTAATTATCGGACCTAAAAACCCCACATGTAATAACCTAGAACACTATCTAACACTTGACGGTTGCTCTGTCAATTCTTCTTCATCAGTTAGGAACCTAGGTGTGCTGTTTGATAGCAATCTTTCATTTGAAAGCCATGTTTCTAGTATCTGTAAAACTGCGTTTTTCCATCTCAAAAACATATCTAAACTGCGACCTATGCTCTCAACGTCAAATGCAGAAATGCTAATTCATGCGTTTATGACCTTAAGGTTAGACTATTGTAATGCTTTACTGGGTGGTTGTTCTGCACGCTTGATCAATAGACTACAGTTGGTCCAAAATGCAGCAGCTAGAGTCCTTACTAGAACCAGGAAGTATGACCATATTAGCCCGGTTCTGTCAACACTGCACTGGCTCCCTATCAAACATCGGATAGATTTTAAAATCTTGTTAACTACTTATAAAGCCCTGAATGGCTTAGCTCCTCAGTACTTGAGCGAGCTCTTATCACATTATAGTCCTCCACGTCCGCTGCGTTCTCAAAACTTTGGCCATTTGATAATACCTAGAATATCAAAATCGACTGCGGGCGGCAGATCCTTTTCCTATTTAGCGCCCAAACTCTGGAACAATCTACCTAACACTGTTCGGGAGGCAGACACACTCTGTCAGTTTAAATCTAGATTAAAGACACATTTCTTTAACCTGGCTTACACATAACACACTAATACACTTCTATTATTCAAATCCGTTAAAGGATTGTTAGGCTGCATTAATTAGATCAACCGGAACCGGGAACACTCCTCATAACACACGATGTACTCATTACATCGTAAGAATGGCATCTACGCTAATATTTGTCTGTTTCTTTATTATTCTGTTTCTCAGTCCGTGTCCGGATCAGATGGTGGATCGGCGCCGGGAGATGATGTCTGTGACCCTGACCGTCGGCGGAGGCCGGACGCCTGGATGAGCCCCGGGGACATATCCCCAGTGAAGACCTCGACTTAAATACAATAAAACTTAAAATTAAACAAAATAACTATAATATAATAAAATACCTAACTACATAATACTATTATTGTTAGAAATTGCAACAATATAAAAATAGAAATATAATACATTTATACATTTAAAATTTAATTAAAACAATAAGTAAAAAAATAAATAATAATATCCTGGCCAGAGGAGAACTGGCCCCCCAACTGAGCCTGGTTTCTCCTAAGGTTTTTTTCTCCATTCTGTCATAGAGGGAGTTTTGGTTCCTTGCCGCTGTCGCCTCTGGCTTGCTCAGTTGGAGACACTTAATTTCTAACGATTATCGTCAATATGATTTCATAGATACTATTTAAACTAAACTGAGCTAGACAATGACATCTCTGAATTCAATAATGAAATGCCTTTAACTGAAAATTGAGTGTTTAATCTTATTATCATACATTACTGACACTCTATCCTCCAATTTTATACTGTTAAGTGCTTTGACACAATCTGTATTGTTAAAAGCGCTATATAAATAAAGGTGACTTGACTTGACTTGACATGAATGTATTAATTGAATTGCACTCATGCCACCTCTGAGCCTCATTAAACGTCTGAAAATGTACCTACAAGCCACTTTTGTGTTCTTCTGTGCCACCTCTGTAGTACAAATTATTATTGTTTTTTTATTAATACTAATTTCATATAATTGGTAACTTATTGGTCTTATTCTACTTCTTATTATATATATTTTTTTTAAATAGAAATTTTAAAAAACTTATAAAGATAAATTTTTGAATTTGACATAGATGAAAATGATGCCATTGCATAAAAGAAAATGCCCCTGTAAGTCACTTTAAGGAGTCAAATGTCACCTTGTATTAGGAAGGCTAATTTTTGATCAGAATTTTTGATTATTGATCAGAAGGTGCTCCTAATTAAATTAGGAGGACAAAGCTCCTAAAAAGAAAAGTAAGCATAGAGCCATGTGTAACATATTAGATCCATGCATGAGGTCTTAAAGAGACAGTAGCCTAAATAAACCTGCTGCTGTCTTTCATTATACAGCAAAGACTATCCAGTGTTATTTTACAGCTGAATACATTATAGCTAGACCTAACTGAAAAAAATTCAAGTACTGATAATTTAATTTGTATCTTATTATTTTTGTTTGTGCTATTGATTGTCATTCATTTATTTGTTATTATTTTATTATTTACTAAATTATTCAAAGACATACTTGTCTTTTTTAGTTAAAATAAATTCAATTCTGAGTGCAGGTGATTCTTGGGTGGGGAGGGGACGTGGTCCATGGGAAATAGTCCTGCCACCACAGCTGGAATAAATCCCAGAGGAAACACTGCATACATGTAATAAAATTAGAAAAATGCATTTACAAAGGTAAAAAGAAAAAGCCCCTGTAAATCACTTTGAGTCAGATGTCACCTCGTATTAAGAAGGCTAATTTTTGATCAGAATTTTTTATTATTGATTAGAAGGTGCTCCTAAATTTTTTAAATTAGGAGGAAAAGCACTCCTAATTACAAGAAGAAAAACACGGCTCTTAAACTGGGTGTGTGACAGGTATGGCTGCGGAATGGGGTTTGGCCGAGGAAAAAATTTTTTTTTTTCTTTAACCCCTGCATTCAGCAATGAACACAAATGACTGTGATTTAAACTAGTTTAAAGCTAAACAGGAGAAACACTGTGTACAACGAGACAGTCAGAAGGCTTATCAATCTACACATCGCCATCATTTACCATGGATTTACTGTAGTAACACTCACTGCACCATGGTATTGTGGCAGAAATGTGGGATATTCGTATTGCATTTTATTACAGGAGTAATGGTATATAATTATAGAGTATGTATTTGTGATTAAGTTATAGCATGTGTGCATTTATACTGAATGTTTTTAGACTACTGTTTTTCATACAAATAGGCTACCTAAAAACCATATAGTTATATTTTTACCATGCTATTGCGGTGCTAAATGTGTGGTTTTAACCATTTATCATGATTTAAATGTATACTACTATGGGAGACCAATGCTTAATTATAATAATAACAATAAAAAAAACCTTGGTCCAAATAAATTTAATCATATAAAACTGAGGTTGCAACAATTTTTACAGATGTTACTGATTTTAAAAATGAACAAAAATTTACCTCTGCATCCTAACTCAAGCTACTATCAAATGTGCATTTCTAAGAGACAAAAAAGTAATATTATTATTTTTATCAGGCAACCCAAACCTGTTTCTTGATTTGAAACAATATCACTCATTAGAACATGCAGAAACTAATAAATTAATTTTTCTATTTAGATATTTATTTTGTTAAGGTCTGTTAAGGTTTGTTAAGGTCTTTGTTAATGGTCTGGTTTCTACAACTTTCAATTTGGGGCAAAATTCTGGCTTTAAACTTGAAAGAAATAAAGATTTGACATTTATCGTGATAATTATCGATATCGACTGATACCGTGATAATTTTTTTGGCCATATCGTCCAGCCCTACCGATAAATCACATAACTGTACTGCGTGTGTTAGGTGGGAAGGATTTGCATGAAAGTATGATATTCATTCTATTCAGGAGCAGTTTTCACGTGTTATTAACAGTTCATGTTAGTATATTCATGGTAACGGTTGTTTCTATAACCCAAAACACAGGGTTGTTTCTATAACCTTATTGGGTTATAGAAACAACCCAACCCGGTTGTTTCTATAACCCAAAAATATCATGTAACAGTCTTAATTTTTGTTAAATAAATTTGCTTTGTTTTTATTTTTAAGAAATATATATAAGTGGGTCGCGGCTTGATGACCATGGGAAAATGCGGGTCCCAAGGCCAAACCAGTTGAGAACCACTGATCTAAATGATACAGTTGGTGTAAGAATTTTTATTGACCACCAGATGGCAGAGTAGAGCACTCTATCAAAAGCTTCGAAGCATCAACGCAGTTTTTTTTTTTTTATGCTTTATTGTCAACAAGTAGCATGTACAGTGCCATATCCCACTATATAACAAAAACATTTCACATGCCTCAACAAGAAGGAACAAGGAAAGAAAAGAAAAAATAAATAAATAAAAAGAAAGAAAAGAGGGTACATAAGCATCAGTTTACAGACAAATATATATTATACATATATTTACATTGCCATAGGATATTACAATGCATTTTAAATACAGAAAATATACTTTGCAGGTCAGCAGATTAATTTTATTTATTTTTTTTATTATGTGAAAATGTTAAAGGAGGAGCATATATTAATTGTTTTAATTGCTTTACTATTTTTAGATTTTCACATCACAACTACATACATTTTAATCTCTTTTTCAAGCACCATTAAAAGAGGTTTGCCTTTTGTAAACTTGCATTTATGAATGTGAAATTTACATAAAAATAAAACAAAATTTATAATAAAACCAACATCCTTTAAAGAACGATCCTTGATATAATAACCCAAAATCACATGTTTATAAGATAAGGAAAATGTTTTTAAAATATTATCAGCAATGAAAACCTCCACATTATTCCAGAAATGCCGAGTATATTGGCAGGACCAAAACAAATGAGAAATTGTTTCAGTGGAGCATTCACAGAAAGAGCATTTTAAATCAATATCAATTTTATATTTTTGTAGGAATTCTTTTGTAGGATAAACTCTATGAATTAATTTATTTGAGATTCCCTTAACCTTATTTGTAATGAGGAATTTTTGAGGTAATGACCAAACTTGAGTCCAATTTACATTATTAAAGATATTGTTCCAATAGAAAACAACATAAGGCATAGAAATAATCTCTTTTAAAAACAAGGATCTAATTTTATAGTTGTTAGGCTTTAACCCAGAGAAACAGATAGAGCCGACTGAGGTATGTTCAGGTTTAGGAGGACAGACAGAAAGTGTGGATGATTCACTGCTTTTGAACAGCATGTACACCTGCAGGTATGGCTCTAGTAAGCACCTTGAATTCTTTTAATGTAATAGGTATTTTGTATCTTGAGAAAAAGTCTGCAAACGTAAATAAAGTCCCTTCATTATTAAATAACTGACTCATAACAACCCATTACTAAACCAGTTGTGAAAAAATAAAGACTTATTTCTATACAAAATATTGGCATTATTCCAAATAAGAAACCTTTGAGGGGAGAAGTTGTGTTTATAAATGAGACTCCAGGTAGCAAGTTCTTGTTGGTAAAATTTAGAAAGTTTGATTAGAAGTTTTTCAATTTTATAATTACACATCAAAATAAATTCTAAGCCCCCTAAATGAGAGAAAATAAACTGAGGAATTATATTCCAGATAGATGAAGAATTTTGAAGATATTGTCTTATTCAATTTATTTTAAAGTTACTGTTTAGAGAGCTAAAATCAATAAAATTCAAACCGCCTTTATCATATGAGTTCAGTATTACTGATTTTTTAATATAATGAATTTTGTTTTTCCACAGGAATTTTGTCAACATGCCGTCAATTAGTTTACACGTGTGTTTGTCAACAGAGATCGATTGAGCAGCATATGATAATCGAGAGATGCCTTCTGCTTTAGTAAGCAGAACTCTGCCTTTGAGTGATAAATCTCTTTGCAACCAATGGTTCAACACCTTACGTGTCTTATCAATAATCGGAAGAAAATTGGAAGGGCATCTAATTTTATCATCTTTGATTATTTTAACTCCCAAATAAGTAACACTCTCTCTTTCAGGAATATTACAAATTAAGGATTCCAAACAATTACCAACTGGGAGTAACTCACATTTGTTAATGTTAAGGCGAAGACCTGAGGCTTTAGAAAATGGCTTAAGAGTCTCTAATGCTACAGCAACCTGAGAGGCATCCTTCAAAAACAAAACGGTGTCGTCAGCTAACTGACTTATTACCACTTCAGTGTCATCAACAGTTATTCCTTTTAAAGGGCTTTCTCTGATATGCAAATTTAGAAGTTCGGTAGCTATCAGAAACAGATATGGAGAGATTGGGCATCCCTGCCTGACTCCCCGATTGAGAGTAAATCTAGGAGAGGTACCACTGCTGAGTTTGATAGAGCTACTGCAATTAGTATAAAGCATTTTAATAGATCTACAAAAGAAGTCACCAAATCCCACCTTGCGAAGAGTCTGTAACAAAAATTCATGCTCCAGGGAATCAAAGGCTTTATAATAGTCTAAGAAGAGAATAAGATTATCATTAGAGAAAAAGCCAGAATAATCTAGAATGTCCAAAACCAGACGTATATTATTAAAAATGTGCCTTTTTTGTAAAAAGCCAGATTGACATTCATCAATGACATTATTCAAAACACATTTTAATCTTTTTGATAAAACCAAAGCAATAATTTTATAATCGTTATTTAGTAATGTAACTGACCGCCAACTATCAATTAACAAGGGATCTTTATTTGGTTTTGAAGTTAAAGTTATAAGTCCTTGACACAAAGTCGGAGGAAGCAAGGCTCTTTCTATACTCTCTGTAAAAACTTCAAACAAAAAAGGAGATAAAAGTTTGTTAAATGCTTTATAAAACTCAGCCGTTAACCCATCTGTTCCCGGAGACTTATTATTTTTCAAAGAGTTAACTGCATCAGTAATTTCTTGTAAATTAAGAGGGGCTTCACATATATTGAACTCTTCATTACTAATCTGCTTCATGTTATGTAAGGAATCAAAAAACGCAGATGTAGATTGTTGACAGAAATTAGAAGTATACAAATTACTATAAAACTCAGAACAAAAATTTGCAATAATTTTAGGGTCCTCCACAATATTACCTTTAATCCACAATTTTTCAGTGGGATTATTTTTAACTTTTTGCCTCTCAAGTCTAAAAAATAAGCAGAGCTCTTTTCGTCCTCTTCAAGCCATTTCCTTCAAGACCTTATAAAAGCTCCTTCAGCCTTATGTTTGTAAATTTCCTCTAGTTTAAGTTTCTGTTCAGTGAGTTCTGCTTTATCGAATTCTGATAATTCTTCTACTCTTTTAGATAATAAAGTAGATATTTTAAATAAAATTTTATCCTCTTCAGATTTCCTCTTTTTTGCAAACTCACTACAGTACAGTACAAATTTGAGAAGTTCCCAATTGCTACAATATTTTTTTTTTTCAATTTTTGCTTTATTCCAGTAAGTCAAAATTACTTTTTCTATGCCAGTGATTACTTCGTTATGTTGAAGTACTGAATTATTTAATTTCCAGTATCCAGACTTTTGAGTTAAATTTACAGAAGATCTAAAGGGAATACTTATTGAAATAGCCTTGTGATCCGAGAATGGAGATGGTATTTTATCAGTAACAATATTATCTAAATCCTTAGATGTAAGCCAATAATCAATCCTGAACTGATTAGATAAAGAATTATTACTCCAAGTAAAGCATTCTTGTGTTGGGTGAGATTTTCTCCATGTATCAATTAAAGAAAATTTCTCCATTAACGTAATTACATAATTAGGCCTTAGATTTCCAGCCTGAGGTGGCCATCTATCTAGCCGTCTGTCCAGGACGACATTGAAATCACCTCCAAAGATCAGAGAAGAGTTAGGATATATCGCTAACATACGAGTCACCCGATCACCTAATCTGTCAAAAAAGGCATTATTTTCTCTTTGTAAGTTGAAACCATAAACATTAATAACAATACAGGTTGAATTTAAAATTTCAAAGGCAAGTAAAATGTAATGTCCGGACGTATCACACTCAGAACGTAATATTTTCCCTTTAAATCGATTTTTTAAGATACAAACCCTAGCAGAATGAGTAGTGCCGTGAGATAACCATAAATCTAGTCCCCATTGCGACCTCCAAAAATTTACATCTTGAATATCAGAATGGCACTCTTGTAAAAAACAAAAATCTGTATTAAAGCACTTCAAGTACAAAAAAATGGCTTTCTTCTTAATGTTACATAACCCTCTACAATTAAGAGAAACAATAGATAAAGACATAAAACAAAAACCTATAGAAAACACAAAGTTAAACCCAGAAGATTTCTATAAAAATTATAGCAAATCTTAAACGGTTACAACAGGTGTATACAGGGATGAGAACAGCAATCCCTTTTAATGCAAAGAAAAATTTTGTATTATTACCTCTTTTATAAATTTACAAACAGAACATTTGAACTGGAGTCTCAGTCTCATTCAAGTCTTTAAACAAAGTAAGAAGGAGAGTACCTTTGCACTGAAAGAAGCTGTAAACATTTATTTTCTTCCAGATCCATTCACCTTAATTATAGTAGGGCATCCCACATAATTTAAGTGGGTGGAGAAATCTCAACACCGTCTACAAAAGCACAGCCACCAACGAAGAAAGCTTTCTTGTTTTCCTTACGTGCTTTTTCGACAGCAGGCCATAATTTCAGCCTCCTTTCTCTGTCGGCAGGAGTCAAGTCCTCAGTGATCCTCAGGTGGTTGTTCTTCAGAAAGTCTGCATCTTTGGCAGCGCGCCAGACAGCATCCCTGAAAAACCGTGATGTGAACTGAAATATAATTCCTCTAGGAGTGCTGCTTCCAGGTTTGATACGACCAAGACGGTGTGCAACATCCACGACGTCAGGCAGTTTATCTTTATGTTGCGGCAAGAGACACTGGCATATTTTGATGACCTCGTGATGAACATCTTCTCCATTTTTCTCTTGAATCCCCTGAATTCTTAAATTCCATCTGCGGGAATAGCTCTCCAGCAACGTTAGACGTCTTTCATGCTCCTCGGCACACTTTTCAGCTCGTTTCAGTCGAGGTTTCATGGCACTGACGTCGGCGCAGATAAACTCAATCATTTCCTTTAACTCGGTGATTTGTTTTGTGTTGACACTAACTTCTGTTTTCATTTCATTTATTACCTGTGAATTTCTTTCCACCAACTTCTCTAGCGTGTCCGATCTATTCTGCACCAGCCGAGAAAGGTCCGAGATCTGTGAGAGGATGACCGTTGTATCTTTATCCACAATTCTGCGTTGTTTGGGGGCTGGCGATTTACAGGGAGTTTCAGGGAAACACGGAAATTCCTCCTCCGCCAGCATAAATTCTTCTGGATCACTACCCTGTTTAAGATAGTCGTGTAAGTTGTCTGCAATCAAGTCGCTAGAAGAGTCTTTAACAGAAGTTTCGGTCGCCTGCAAACTGCTGCTGTTTTTACTAGCCAAGTGAGCATGTACAGTCGGTTCGGACTTTCCAGCCTTCTTTCCAGCACTTTTCCTTTTTTCTGAGCCACCCATTGTGGTCTTTGGCGAATCACTGTAATCTATAATTGAGTTAACTTTCAAATTTTCTTCGGAACAACGTTAGGAAGGTCCGATTAAGTGGTTAGGATTGCAGAGCTCATCGAAACACGTGCGTTCAAGGAGCCATCTTGAAAATCCCCCCCAGCATCAACGCAGTTTGTTGTAAAAGCCTCGTTCAAGTAGGGCTCGCTGCATCCTGCGGTGGACATCCAACCCCGCCCACATCCAAGTGTGACGTCATAAGCCACGCCCATGTCAAAGCGTTACGTCAGAAACCACGCCCCTATCCTATATGTCACCTCTTGTGATTCCCCATCCTCATACCGGGGAAACCGGAAGTAACATTATATCCAAGCAATTTACGGCTGTTTCGGGGATCTAAATAAAATAGTGTCTTTCGTTTTACTAATACATGTTTTATTTCTGGCACAACTTAAATCTAATATATTTAATGTCTAATGTACGGAGCTGATTTTGTCATCACAACAGCCTGTAAAACACTTGCATTGGTTGATTAAATTAAGCTAATTGTAATAAAAACCTCTAAACCTTACCTTATTCATTTATGTAATGAGATAAATTCACATTTATTACGATCGATTTTAAACTACCTAAGACACCTTTTAGATTTATCAAATTTAAAGGGGACAGTTAGATTTTGTTATTGTAAAAATCACAACACATTTTTATAATTTATAACTGTCATTTAATTTTCTAAAGATGTGTTCCACATCATAAATTGTAAACATTTGAATGATAGGATTGACAGTTCTCCATATGCAGTAGGCTACACATACATATGCTAAATAAAGATTGCTTGCTTTGATAGATTATACAAGTAACATGGCATTGACATTCAGCCCTTGTTCATCAACAAAACTTCATATGAAGTGTGTCCAGGTCCTCCAAGGGGGAAGTCGTGGCCTGATGGTTAGGGAGTCGGGCTTGTAACCTGAAGGTTGCCGGTTCGATTCTCACACCGGCAGGAATTGAAGGTGGGCATTGTGAACAAACAGCACTCTCTCTGCCTTCGATACCATGACTGAGGTGCCCTTGAGCAAGGCACCGAACCCCCAATTGCTCCCCGGGCGCTGGAGCAATGGCTGCCCACTGCTCCGGGTGTGTGTTCACGGTGTGTGTGTGCGCGTTTGTTCACTACTCACTGCTGTGTGTGTGTGCACTTGGATGGGTTAAATGCAGAGCACCAATTTCGAGTATGGGTCACCATACTTGACAATACGTCACGACTTTCACTTTTCACTTTCATATATTTAAAGATGAATAAACAGACATACAAAAAATATGTTCTATAAGAGATATGTTCCAGCTATCATAAATGAACAGCTGAATGATCAGATAAACAGTTCTTGAAATTCAGTACACATATATTCATAAGCTACAATAGAGAGATTACTTGCCTTGTTAGATTATTCACAGAAACATGGCATGGACTTTCAAGCCTTGTTCAGCAAGACAATTTGATATGAATACGTCCAGCTCCTCCGGATACTCAAACAATCAGAATCAGAAATCAGATAACGAAATAGACAAGTGATTAAAAATAAATATGTGAAAACAATACACAATAGACAAAAGGACAATAGACAATATATTGTATTGTACAGATGTGTTATATACAAATTATGCAAGGGAATGTGGATAGATGTATGATATATTAAATCAAAAACATATGTATAATAAATATAAGTATGGATAGTTGGATATTGCATGTTTTATTGCACAGTGGGGAGAATATTTAACTGTTTGTGAGGTAGATGGCCTGAGGGAAGAAACTGTTCCTGTGCTGGTCGTTCTGGTGCTCAGAGCTCTGTAGCGTCGACCAGACGGCAGCAGTTCAAAGAGGGAGTGTGCTGGATGTGAGGGGTCCAGAGTGATTTTGAATAAGTAAAATTTTTGGAGAGTAGGGAGGGTTGTACCAGTGATTCACTCAGCAGTCCCGAGTCTTCTGAGGTCAGATTTGGTAGCTGAGCTGAACCAGACAGTTATTGACGTGCAGAGGATGGATTCAGTGATGGCAGAGTAGAACTGATTCAGCAGCTCCTGTGGCAGGTTGAACTTCCTCAGCTGGCGAAGGAACTACAGCCTCTGCTGGGCCTTTTTAACAATGAAGTCAATGTGAATGTCCCACTTCAGGTCCTGAGAGATGAATAAAAAGACATCTCTTGCTTCATTCAATTCGACCCCAGGTAGTCTTTGATGGCATTCTGTTGATTTTTACTGTCCATCTGGAGAAAGGCAGGCCCTTTCACCTCTCCACAGAATAACTCACGGTGACTCTGTATCTAGCACCACGCTGGACCAATGTCCCTTACAAACTTCCACTTAATGTCCTCTTGGTGCTCCTGTTAAAAATAGAGAATATATGTGTGTTGGGGGCATATTTGTCCACTAAATAGTATTTACCTCATCATTCTACATACAAACATATTTATGATTTTAAACCATAAAAATCAATCAATCTATGTCTAGAGAAATGCTCTCACCATACCTCCACGCACCACTGCTTGGCTTATGTGGTCCTCTAAGTGAACTGTAACGAGTAATTTTCTTTACTGGTGAAACTGCAGCAGGGACCCCTCATCCCAGCAGAACTGCTCTGCATCAGGCTAGGACCAAAAATGTGTAGAATGCTGTAAAACATGACAAACAAACATTGACAACCATTATGTGATCTTTCCATTAATATAAGAATAATACAAAGATAATTTGTCACAAACACAGAGTTATTCAGCAATTCATAGTGAAATGATGTGGTTGCTCAACCAAGTTACTGTGCAAGGGTACTGTGATCAGTGTATATGAACTCTGACTGAATGTGCATTTTTTTTTAATAATAACCCTTAATAACCCTTTTTGTATAATACACTCTCACCTACTCATAAACACACTATCTTGCTGGATAACACACACACACACACACACAAACGCACGCACGCACACACACACACACACACACACACACACATTATATGTTGCTGCTAGCTAAGTAATAACGTGCCTGTGTGCAATTCAAAACACATACTAAGCATGCCGAACTGTTGTTTATACACATGCACACAAACGACGCACACATTCAGTTGTCAACGTTTGAAGTCTTCATAAAGACCAAAGATTTGTTTTACTTAACAACACAGCAAACTTCTTCCTTTTAGCGATTGGCAAACAAGGCAAACAATTCGACTTATATTCTTATGGATGCTTCTTCCAGTTTTAAAATAATAAGAATGTGACGTATTTGGACACGGGCGTGGCTTGTGACATCACACTTGGATGTGGGCGGGGTTGGATGTCCACCGCAGGCTGCAGCGAGATGCTCCTCACCTCGTTTGGCACATCCCTAGCTTGAGATACTGCAAATCTCAAGCCAAGAAACCTCCAAGAGGCGATCGCAACTCAAACGCGTGACCAGACACATGATCCTAGCCCAAAGGCTGAGAAGCAATGTGTCATTCTGCTACATGTGTGGACATATAGTGGAACGAAATGTCGTGTCTCGCAGGACCACGGTGCTACATACTAGTTAAGCATAAGATAAACATACAAAAATGCAAATATAGGAAAAACAATAGAGCTATACAACAGTTTAACCATCTGACTATACATATACTATAAATACTATAACTACTATACCTAGTTGACTACACATACGCAAACTGAGACTGTACAAGAACTTTACATAAATACTGTACATGAAATTGTGCTAAAGAGATATTTGTACATGAAATTGTGCAGAAAAATATATATTTTGTACATTAAATTGTTCAGAAGAGAGGTTTTGTGGGAAGCAGCGCATAGTGCAAAAAGATTTAGTAGTGCAATGCTCAAGTAAACATATTATTTTGTAGTGCAGTGTTCACGTAAACATATATTATCTTATTGAGTCTTCTTAGCAGGGAGTGTTTATAGAAAGTGTCTAGTGTGCATATAGTGGGACGAGTGCGTTACTACAGGTGGTTTGTATAGCCCACTCACCTGTGTGTAGCACACTCAGAATTGCATTTAGGAAAATTGTCAATAGTTATTTATGAGTTGGGGGGCTGAGGTGTTCATGGTTTCAGAGGGGGACAGGGAGATTGGAGTTAAGAGCTCTCACAGCCTGGGGAAAAAAAGCTGTTGAGCAATCTGACTGAATGGGCTTTGATACTCCGGTACCTTTTATATACCTTTTCATACTGCAGTGCATGATGGGAGTTTTTACTATGGTGTTACCCAGCATGCACTGCAGCATGAAGCATTTTGTTGATTGTCACCATTGTTGAGATTCATCTGCTGGTTCTTGATGTCTGTGTGTGTTGAAATAATATTGGAGTTCAAATTTTTTTTATTTATTACATAGATTTAAAATTCATTCACTATAACTATTAGAGCAACACTTTGTTTGCATGCTGTAGTTTCACAGGGTTGATTATGCAAAACCTAAACATAATTATAAAAAAAATAATAATAACAAAAATAAAAAAAAAGGTTTTTTGATTTTGATCAAGCCACCTCACTATCTCATCACATAAAAACAACTAATATCGCTGCTCTGCTTTACAACAACACATGCATTACTGCAAAGAGAGATCTAACACAAGAAGTCAAGGGTCAAGAGCCCAACTAAACACTGATCTCCAAGATGGTGGCATCATTTTAACCAATAAAACATCAACATCTGATCCTCTGTAATACTCAATAACACCAGGTGTTCATCACTAATGCACAATCATCATTTAATTAGTCACTTAATTATTTAATCAACTTTAACTCTTTGAGAACTTGGGATTTGACTTGAGACTTGACTTGGTCCCACCTCTGCCCAATCCTTTAAAGAACTCCACATCATCTCAGGAAATGTTCTGGGAATGTCATTGACACCGGTGGGACCTTCTGAGAACGCTCTGGGAACTTTACTTTTCTAGTGAGGAAATCCATATACCTGACCATATACCTGAGTGCATCCACGTCATCCACCAATGAAAAAAGAGGCACGAATTTGGTTAACAGCTTGTGGAGTGATGTAGGCAGCAATGTGATTGGATGATAGTTAACACATATTGTGTTGGACACATTGTGTTGTTTCTCTCTCTCTCTCTTTCTTTTTACACATGATCAACTTAAAATTACACATAATGTGTTAAAATGGCCATAACACAAAAAACGTGTTATTAACAGAGGCGGACAAAGTACACAACTTCATTACTTGAGTGAAAGTACAGATACTACTGGTCAAATACTACTCCACTACAAGTGAAAGTTGTAAAGACAGATTTTTACTTCAGTAAAAGTACAGAAGTACATGTTTTTAAAAGTACTTAAGTATCAAAAGTAAAAAGTAAATGCATTGTTTTATTGTCACATTGTTGTATACTTACAATACTTTATGCTACTAATGCAACCTACTGAATACACTGATTTGCTTGTATTATCTTTGGAATTAAGAGTTTTTATGTTACCAAACCTATAGAAATGGAACAACCGAATGAAGATAATCATGTTTATTTTTTTTATTTAACACTCCTACAGCTACATTGAACTCATTTTAATACTTGTTTAAAAGTTACAAAGTTCTTTTTCAAAGAGATATTGAAGTCTATGATATGGTTCATTTTAGGCAAACAAAGCAAACAATGAAAGGAAAACAAATCTAGTCTCTTCAGAAAATTGTAACACTCTCTCCGTATCGCCATGGGTGTGCACGTTGCACAAAAGAACCGTCTTTTTGAATTTTGCCATCAACTGATCAGTGTTCATAAAATGCTCAGAAATCAGCGAACTTCACAACATGTGGCTAACGTTGGGTATTGTTTGAATTTTATCCATTCCGATTCTGATAAAATAATGTTCAGATTTATACACTTCCCTGACCAGTTTTTAGCAGCAATTTACCAGTAGGCCTAAGTTTATATATATATAAATATATATATTTATATTTCACAGAAATATAAATAGGAGGGAAAACAAAGCCCAAATTCCCTTAATCATCCATCACAATGAGAAAAAACAAAGAATATATTTCTGATGAGCAGCAAAAGATAATTGAGCTTCACAAATTAGTGAAGTGGCTTTAAGAAAAGAGCTAGAGCAGTGAAAATTCCCATTTCCACCATCTGGGCAATAATTAAGAATTTCCAATCAACATAAAATGTTAGGAAACTGTCTGGAAGAGGACGTGTGTCTATATCGTCCTAATGCACGGTGAGAAGGAGAGTTTGAGTGGCTAAAGACTCTCCAAGGACCACAGCTGGAGAATTGCAGAAAATAGTTGAGTCTCGGGGTCAGAAAACCTTAAAAAAAAATTGTCAAACAGTATCTACATCAGCACATGTTGTTTGGGAGGGCTTCAAGAAAAATTCTCCTAGCTCATCCAAAAACAATCTCAAGCATATTCAGTTATCAGACACGACTGGAACTTCAAATGGGACTGGCTTCTATGGTCAGATGAAACTAAAAAATGAGCTTTTTAGCAGCAAACACTCAAGATGGGTTTGGTGAACACAGGGATAAAAAGTACCCCATGTGTACAATGAAATATACTGCTGTATTTTTGATGTTCTGGCCTATATTTCTGCTGGAGGTCCTGGACATCTTGTTTAGACACATAGCATCATGGATTCTATCAAATACCAACAGATAAAAGATCAATAAGTGACTGACTCTGTTAGAAATATTATAATGGGCCATGTTTGGATCTTCCAACCGTACAATAATCCAAACACAAACCTCAAAAACAACACAAAAATGGGTCACTGAGCACAAAACCAAGCTTCTGCTATGGTCATTCCAGTCCTCTGACCTGAACCCTATAGAAAATGAGTGGGGTGAACTGAAGAGAACAAGCACCAACATGGAGCTGGGAATCTAAAGGGTCTGGAGTGATTCTGGATGAAGGAATGGTCTCTGATCTCTTGTCAGGTGTTCTCTAACATCATCAGGTATTATAGGAGAACATTTAGAGCTGTTAAACTGGCAAATGGAGGTTTCAAAAAGTATTGAATAAAAGGGTGCCGTTAATTGTGGCCAATATATATTAGAGAAAAACATTTATTTCATAATGATATTTCCCTCCATTTTAAATTCTTATTATCCAATGAAAGGTTACATTTTTGTAATTTTTTAAAATAAAAGATCAAAAGGATTAACAATGCAGATTAATTTTCACAGCATTCTTTGATAATATTTACCAAGGGTGCTGATATTTTTGGCCATGACTGTATATATACATGGTAAAGTGAGGGCAGTCATTTTTGACAGATATATTAGCCTACCATTTGTATTGACATAGTTTAACTACAAAAATTAAACTTGTAAATTTGTGGTTACAGAAGCATAATTATGGTTACTATAGTGAGACAATAGTAAATTTCTGGATACTGTGACTTTACTGCAAATACCATAGTTATGGTTACTATAGTAAAAACATGGTTAATTTTTCAAAGGGCTTTAATGAGTTAACACATGCGTTCTTAGAGTGCTTTTAGCTGTGCAGTAGAGCAGACGTTTACTAAATAGTTTAGTGGGGAAGATCCTGAGGTTGCCAGATTTACGTTAAATAAATCAGCCAAATGTCCATTCAAAGCTAGGCGGAAACTGCAGGCTTAGTAATACTGTAAGACTTGGCAACACAGGAAGGTCCTGGCAGATCGCAGGCCGGATTTTCGCAGGAAAAAGGGTTCAGTGAATCTGAAAATGCACACACTGTAAAAACTGCTATATATAACGACTTTATACTTGGGGACCTTGATATAAATGTAGTTGAGTAAAAAGTACGATATTTGTCTTGTAGTGAAGTTAAAGTCGCAAGTTTCCAGAAAAAATAATACTCAAGTAAAGTACAGATACTCAAAAAGTGTACTTAAGTACAATACTAAAGTAAATTTACTTCGTTACTGTCCACCTCTGCTATTAATTAACTCATCATTTTTGAGAGTGTAGAGAGCTGCTGAGGAAAATGTTTGATATATTTATTTTCTTCTTGTTCTCATGTAGTCTGGCTGGTAAGTATTTTTACTTGCATTACTTCACTTTAGATTATCATTTGTTCATCTGCACATCATTCTGCTCTGTATTATTTCAATCATTTATGTGGCCTCTAAAATGTTTTACTTGTTTCTAATTTTATATGTTTTATCAGACTAAACCTACTCATGTATTTCTGTCCCTTTCAATGAGAATACATTGAATTTAGTGTAGTGATGACCTGTTTTGCAATGACAATTTTTAAAACAGTTTAAAAAAAAAAACCCTAAATGTGGTAGATGTTGATATTGTGAGTAAATGTTGTGTTTGTTGATCAGGTGTGTTTGGTGCTGATGCAGTGAAGTCAGAGTCAGTGACGGAGGGAGAATCAGTCACTCTAGAAATTGATGATATTACAGATAATGAGATACAGTGGAGATTTGGACACAAGCAAATTCTCATAGCTCTAATTAACAGACAGAGCGGAAAGAGAAACATTTATGATAATGTTCTTGATGGGAGATTCAGAGAGAGACTGCAGCTGGATCAGACTGGATCTCTGATCATCACAGACACCAGAACCACAGACTCTGGACTTTATGAAGTAATCAGCAGCAGCACAGAGACACCACTCAACACATTCAGTCTTACCGTCTATGGTGAGTAGAATACTGTTTTATATAGCCCTACATCTTTTGACAATGAACTGTCATATTTATTGAGAATATTATGATGGACAACTCTGTGATGATACAGATTAATTTGTGCTTTGTTGCATATTCTTGTAATCAACATCTTACCCTTTGTTTCTCCTCTACTTTAGTTCTATTTTGAATATCAATGAACTGACAAATATCACAGCACTTTATACTGAATCAGGTTTATTCTGTCATGTTTTCAAGCTCGTCTCTCTGTTCCTGTGATCAGCCGCTCTTCACAAAATTCATCATCCTCAGAGCAGAGTTGTTCATTGGTGTGTTCAGCTGTGAATGTGAGTGATGTGAGTGTCTCCTGGTACAGAGGAATCAGTTTATTATCCAGCATCAGTGAGTCTGATCTCAGCATCAGTCTCTCTCTACCTCTGGAGATCAAGTGTCTGGATGATTCCTACAGCTGTGTGATCAACAACTCCATCAGCAACCAGACCACACATCTCAACACTCAGCTCTGCAAGACATGTGCAGGTACACATGTAATGATGTTTTGTGTTTATGTACACATTCATTTGCACTAATGACACTCTCCTTCACATCTTCCAGATGACTCTGTTTCTATGAAAGTGCTGATCTCTTCTGCTGCTGCTGCTGCTGGATCTCTGGTGTTTGCAGCTGCTATTGGGATCTTCTGCATCTGCAGGAAACACAGGAAAACTGACCAGGAAGGCAAGTATCAGCTATGTTTTTTATATAAACCTGTGTAGAATTGATGTAAAACAGCACTCAAACATCGTTTCATGGGTTATTTTGTTTCTGTTATTATGAAACAGTTCAGACCCGTGATAGGGAGATCACTTACGCTGATCCGACATTTTACAAAAGACATAAATCGGTAAGATCTTTTATTTCTGTGTATGGTGTGTCTCAGTATTATTTCAGCAGTGAGTCAGATTTAGGAGTGTGTTTGTGTGTGTTTAATGATTTACACAGACTAGTGTATTTTATGTATTTTAGTGTTCATTTATCTTCTGCTTTGATGGGTTTAGTATTGTAGGGTCACACAAAATCAGGGCCCTGTAAACAAGCCTGCACTGGCTCTTTATGTGCTGCCAGCGGAAGGCCCCTGAGAATTTGCTAATTGGCAAAATGTTGTGGAGGTAAACGCTTGCTTTAGTTGGGCTCTTGACCCTTGATTTGTTAATTTTAATGTTTCTCTGGTTGCTATAACTGTGTGTTTCTGAAGCACATTTGTTATAGCAAAAGTTGTGAGAAATAACCCAAAGAGAGACCACTTCATGATGTTCATTCATCATGAGTGACAGACAGAAAGTATAAGCTCATCTGCTACTTAAAGGTTTGATTCAGCAAAGCACAAATGTTTGCTGTGAAACAATATTGCAATTGCTTAGAAGCAGATTACTTTGAATTAGTAAAAGGGACAAGAGCCCAACTAAAGCAAACACTGATCTCCATGATGGTGACATCATTTTAACCAATAAAACATCAACATCTGATCCTCTGTAATTCTCAATAACAGCAGGTGTTCATCACTAATGCACAATCATCATTTAATTAGTCACTTAATTATCTCATTAACTTTAACTCTTTAACTCTTTGAAAGTTCTCGACACTGGACTCGGATATAACACTGGTAGTATGCATTGCTAAGAACTTCATTTGGACAACTTTAAAGGAGATTTTCTCAATATTTAGATTTTTTTGCTCCCTCAGATTCCAGATTTTCAAATAGTTGTATCTCGGCTGACCCTTATGACTGGTTTTGTGGTCCAGGGTCACATATATCAGAGATACATGTTGTATCCCCCAAAAGGTGAACTTGCTATATTATAAGCAATTAAAAAATAATGAATTTATTTAGAGAGACAGAAATACTGAAATATTACATCCATCCATTTTTTGTAACACAATCTCATGGTAATTCATAACTATTTTATTGGTGTCTAATTAGTATCAGTTCTTACAGTCTCATTCATTCTATTTCTCACAATCTTCTTATGCTCCAGTGACAGGTATTTCATTTACTTTTTTTTAATAATCATGCTTTTTTTATTCACTCTATAAAGTTTCATATTTACATTTACATTTAGTAGACACTTTTAGCCAAAGCGAATTACAAATGAGGACAATGGAAGCAAATAAAATAAATTTATTTATTTATTATTATTATATTATAATTTTAATATAATTTTATAATTACAATTTATAATGATAAAATATGTATTATTATTATTATTATTATTATTATTATTATACACTATTCTATTTGATTTTGGGCTGATGAAGTATTTTAAAATAGTGCTTACAGCAGCTTTAAATCTTTTCATCAGTTATGAAAAATACTGCACGTGTTATGCATGTGCAAGTGTGAGGTGTGTGAGCAATAACTGTCCGAGTCTCTGAGAGGGGTGTGGTTAGTGGCAGGGTGATGGACGGTGCTGTGTAAAACATGCTGTACTAAATGGCCACCTCATAACATAGTTTCTGCTGATATGAGTGTGTACTGTACAATGTAAAAAAAAAAATGTCCTCTAAATTTACAATAAATTACTGTGCCAGTAATTTAGCTATTGTTAATTTTAGGGTTCTTTACTGTAATCTACTTTACAGCATGTTACTGTAAAAAATACTAAATTAAAACTCGTTAACTCACTTCATCTGCAGAAACTGACTGCCTTAAATTGGCTAAGTGCTGTTCAAGTTTATAAACTAATATTTATTATGCTTAGCTAATGTGAACATATTAGTACAGATAACTTCTTATTAAGCAAAACCTTTCAAAAATCATTCAACTCTAAACTGAAACTAGCGTAGAGATTCACACTACTTCACTTACTACAGTAACTGCATTTAAATAAAGCAACATGCAGCATAACATCAGTGTTTGCAAGCTGGTGATGCTGTTTGTGGAGTTGTTTAATCCTCCTCTGCTGAGATCTTCAGAGATTTAATGTCTTTTATCTTCAGCTGAATTCATCTAAGGTTGTGACTGTATGTCAGTTGTAGTTTGGTTTCGTTCTATCCTTCAGTGAATCTGCTCGTTAACAGCAGCTGTTTATCAGTGTCTGAATTCACTCATTTGTTTTCAATCACTCTGTCTAGTGGACTATATAGTAAACTAATGTAGGGACTAGTGAATGAGGGTGTAGGGTGCGATTTCAGACACAGTCTCTGAGTGTCGACTTTGAACGCTGTTAATTCACAATATTTTGCTGTAGGCTACTTTCTCAAAAACAAAGATTACCCAGAATGCATTGTTTTATACATGACATTACTGTTTTAATGAGAATACAGTATGTTCATGTAAAATGTGGCCGTTTTTACAGAAATTTTTTACAGTGTACATGTAAAAGTGGATAAAGACTGGTCTCTGTACATCGACAAATATGCAACAAAAAAATAAATAAACTTTTTTTACAACAAAGAAATACAGACACGTTGAAGTGTTTGTGGCAGAATGAGGAGGATGATAGATAAAGTGTAAATAAAGTTGTTGATAAATATGTTTGTTAACATGCATTTGTGTTTTCTTTCAGACAGTTAAACAGCAGGATAATGTGGTGTATGAAGGAGTCGTACGACGTTGATCAACTCCTGATCAAAATCTGATTGTGTTTGTGGGTTACTGGCTTTCTGCACCCCAAATATAGGACAGGAGATGGAATCCTATGGTCTATGTGAATACAAATATATGCACAAATCTTATTAAATCATAGCACTCTTTTAAAAAAAAAAAAATCACCTCAGATCCAGTCCTGTGGCCTGTAGCATGAAGCGAGATGAACAAACTCAGAGCTGCAGAGTAAGTTTTGAGTTAACAAAACCTGATAAAGCCAGTTTAGGTCAGGATCAGCGGGCTCACAAAGCTCGATATAAACCTTCTCTCCCAACTCAGAGTTTGAACCAGAGATTGTGATTAACTCTGGAGCCCGTGCACCTGAACGTGTTACACGTGCAGCAAACAGCCAATCACAGGGAACGTGGAGAGCATCAGTAAAGCGTCAGTTTGATTCACTTCTCACGAGAGTCGGCACAATTCACTTTTCTGCTGAAGATTAAGAGATGTTATTAAAAATATAATAAATTTAAATGCATTTACAAGGCAGGAATAAACACTTCTGCAGCAGCAAAAGTTTGGCAGCAGAAATAAAACATGACTACGCAAATGAATCTTGATATTTGTGAGTCTACATGATCCCATCCAAATAATTTCTGCATAATGACTTAAAAAAAATTAAAAATATTAAAACACAACAACATTTCCTGCAGTTGCATTCTAAGACTACTATAATGTGAAATAATTAAATCTAAATAATGTCCTCAGAGATCAAACTCTGAGTGAGATCAGTGAATCAGGACACTACGTGACGACTGAATCATTAAATCAGTTTGTCTTTTCACTACTTTTGCTATAACAAATGTGCTTCAGAAACACACAAGTTATAACAGCCAGAGAAACATTAAAGTTAAGAAGACAAGGGTCAGGAACCCAACTAAAGCAAGCTCATACCTCCATAACAGTGACTTCAAACTTTATTATTTTCAATAAAACAGTGCTTAGGCTTCCTGGAGGCTAAGTGAGGGCTGCTCGTGCAGGGCCAGTGCTAAGGGGCCAACGTTTTGCCAGTGAGCAAATTCTCAGGGGCCCTGCGCTGGCAGCCCGTAAAGGGCCAGTGCAGGCTTGTTTGCAGGGTATATGTATTTAATTTAAATACGAAGCTTAAAATGAATGACCACCTCATATAATAATTATATGAATATATTATATGAATTATAAACAATTGCAATTAATATAAAATAAGTAGCTGGAAAAGTCAGGCAATTTTGTTTCTAAAATTCTTTGACTGTAAACTGCTTTAATTTGGAGCGAGAGATAAGGGGGTGTGGCTTCATTGCATCAGATTTTTGTCACTTTGCTCACAGCTGATTGGTCCAGTTTGGGTTTGCGATCTGTAACCCAGAATAAAGCCTGCTCCGGAGCAGGGTAGCCGTGTAGCGTACGTTACTATGGCAATGAAACCCACTCAACCAACCCACCTTATTGAGCCTGAAAACTCAATAACTCAAACTCAAACTAAACACAAACTTACCTGGGTAAAAACCCAAACGGGCTTCATGCTACAGGCCACTGGAGGACCACTATCCTGCAGAGTTTAGCTCCAACCCTGATCAAACTCACATACCTGGAACTTTCTAGTCACTCTGAAACCTTCTTTAGCTTGCTCAAGGGTCTTTGATTTGGGTTGAATCTAAATTTGCAGGGGAGTTGTCCCAGATTTACATTTTTTCTGGGGTTAAAAATTTTGCTTGACAAAATCAACCTATCTGACCTACGATTCTCCATGGAATGGGGTTAAGGCCTTAAATTGCAGCAATAATTTTAATTACTAAAATAAGACAGAAACAACTAATATTTTATATTATTTTGAATATACTGCAAATGCAGATAACAAAATTATGTTAACAAAGTAGCCTAATGTGTTTTTTTCTCACATAGAAATTTGACTAGCTAGAATTTTCTATATATTTAACAATACAATTTGTAATTTAACTCAATTTATGTAAGACACTGATATTGATCTTTAATCAGGCTGTTTATGAAATAACATTTTACTTAATAAAATTCATTAGAACTAAGCAAATGGGATCCAGTATTTAAAGTTCTTTGTTAAGTTATCCTTTGTAGTTGCTCTAATGTTCTTGCATAAAATCCATCCATTCTTGTTTAACTGTAGTATGAGTACGATGTTAGTAAAGTAATGCTTCTCATACTGTTGTTCCAAATTTACTTTTATTTGTTTTGTATCATTTAAAGGTTCTGTGAAGTGTTTTTTTAATTTTAATGTGGTATTAAATCAAGGGCAAAATGTAAAAACATAAGATCAGCCCAATTAATAATGCAATATTAATTCATTTTATTTCATGGCATTTGATCCGTGTTTTTGTTGATGTTTGTATTATTTTCAGTATTGGCCTGTGTGTGTCTCTGCTGGAGCTCCACCTAGTGTATGAACATGTTATTTCACTAACAGCTCCTCTCTCACTGTTTATATTATATGGTGATTTTTTTTTAACTTTACAAAGTATATATTTCATATATATATTACTTCAAACTCTTTCTGTACAATGTTAAATAAACATGCTTTTATACATTCTTTAAAAATATTAAGGCCTATTTCTTGACTTCTGAAATAAAGAGTAGCAAACATCACAACAACATATGTACCATCATTCTCTTGCTTCATAAATACTGAAATCTAATATAAAATCTGTTTAAAACTATTGAAATCGCATGTATAAAAAGTGTTAAAAATGTTTCAGAATATGGTGTCTTTAAGTAGCTTTCAAGTGAGCATCCAATAAAACTAAGATGACATACAATATCCCACTGGCTATAACATCCACTACTTTTTATGATATAAAACAAAATTACTTCATATTGCTCCTGGATTCTGCATTTAGTTACATGTATTCATTAAGCAGACACTTTTACCTAGAAAATAAATCCTAGAGACACTACCAGGACATTAAAAACTGTTAGATAAAATAATGAATTGCCACATTTAGCACATCTTTTAAAAGGTGACAAACATTGGCTGCGGGTGTTTCTGCTGCATACACACTTTTAATCAGTTCTAGGAAGATGTTGAGCACTGGAGTGAAAAAAATAAATAAATGTGAGTGTAAAATGAGAAGCTGAGAAGAAAAAAACCTCACAGTGACCACAGTCGCTCAGTCACGAAAATAAATGTGTGAACATCAGTCAGTTTATATTGCACACTCCTCTAGTGTGATCTTTATCTCTCATCATGACTATTTTAGCACATTTTCACATTTGTGTCTGTTTAACCCATGAACTTCAGATGTCTGGTCTAATCAAGCATCTCCATCGTCCTTCATAGGTGACAAACATTAACCTCATCATGTCTGTGGGTGTTTCTGCTGAAAACACTGTTACAGTTTTTTTACAATCATTTTTGCACTAATAACAGAACCTTTATGTAATTTTTCAAAACTCTAGACACATAATTCACAACCGATGATCAAAATGCACTTTTTTTCAAAACACTTAACATTTTTTTCCAAATGCTGGGATACAATAGACATGAACCAAAGATCTTTTGTTAATTGAACTAAAATCACCGGTTCAAAATGACACAACTTAACATCAAAGTATTACTATTTCAAAATGCAACTCACACATTACATCTGAACTAAGTGTCTATTCATTTCATTACAATGACCTAAATATCAATTGATAAAACTGCTCAAAATGCTAAGTAACTGTTGCATTACTCTTGAAGCATAGTTTTTATGGAAAATAATGAACTATATTAAATGTTTAGATTATGAAAGTGAATCATCTGAGGACTTACCCCCATACTCCCCTTTCCTTACTGTAACCTGACTGAGGAGTTTTTCTCCGCATGGAGGTGGAAGGTTTTCAATAGGCTCCTCACAAACAAGTCACTGTTCTAAAGGCCATAGATGATGCCTGCAATGACATCACAGGAGGAGACCAATGTCAGGCCTGTATTTGCCATGCAGGAAGATTTTTTTTTTCCCAAGATGTTTAACTAATGAAAACATCCATTATGATGTGGATGAGAACCTGGAGGCCTCCAGCGACAGGGTAGCATGACAGACGGCCTCCAGGGCGGCGCCCGTTCCGGAACCCACGGCGGAGCAGGCTCCCTGGGCTGAACTGGGGATCAGCTTTCCTGTAGCTCAAATAGTAGAGCATGGCACTAGCAACGCCAAGATCATGGGTTCGATTCCCAGGGAAAGCAAGAGCTGATAAAATGTAAAAAAACTGTAACTTGAATGCAATGTAAGTCGCTTTGGATAAAAGCGTCTGCTAAATGCATAAATGTAAATGTAAATCAGGAGCCCTCACTGGGCTTGACTGGGGAACAGGAGCCCTCCGTGGGTTTAACTCGGGAACAGGAGCCCATCCTGGGCCTAATTCGGGAACAGGAGCCCATCCTGGGCTTAACTCAGGAACAGGGGCCCTCACTGGGCTTGACTGGGGAACAGGAGCCCTCCGTGGGCTTACCTCGGGAAAAGGAGCCCTCACTGGGCTTGACTCGGGAACAGGAGCCCTTACTGGGCTTGACTCGGGAACAGGAGTCCTTCCTGGGCTTAACTCGGGAACAGGAGCCCTCACTGGGCTTGACTCGGGAACAGGAGCCCTCACTGGGCTTGATTCGGGAACAGGAGCCCATCCTGGGCTTAACTCGGGAACAGGAGTCCTTCCTGGGCTTAACTCAGGAACAGGAGCCCATCCTGGGCTTGACTCGGGAACAGGAGTCCTTCCTGGGCGTGACTCTGGAGCAGGAGCCCATCTTGGGCTTACTTCGGGAACAGGAGCCCTCACTGGGGTTGACTCGGGAACAGGAGCCCTCACTGGGCTTGACTCGTGAGCAGGAGCCCATCCTGGGCTTAACTCGGGACCAGGAGCCCTTTCTGGGCTTAACTCAGGAACAGGAGCCCTCACTGGGCTTGACTCGGGAACAGGAGCCCTCACTGGGCTTGACTCGGCAATAGGAGCCCATCTTGGGCTTACTTCGGGAACAGGAGCCCATCCTGGGCGTGACTCTGGAACAGGAGCCCATCCTGGGCGTGATTCTGGAGCAGGAGCCCATCCTGGGCGTAACTCTGGAGCAGGAGCCCATCTTGGGCTTACTTCGGGAACAGGGATGCGCTTACGTGGAACTGGCACTGGAAGATGCTCTTGAGGAGGAGCAGGCACAGCTAAGCGTTTCCGTGGAGCCGGCACTGGAGGGCGCTCTGGAGGAGCCACGACCAGCTGGCTTGACTTCGGGCTTGCCATAGGAACCGCCAGTGGTGGTCGGCGAGCTTGAGGGAGCCGTGGATGGCAGCGTGTTTGAGGGAGCCGTGGACAGCGGGCTGGTTCCGGCTGGAAAAGGTGGATGATGCCCGCGGCATCTCTTCGGCTAGCTGACGGAACACTGCCGCATATTCATAAAAAGGGATACCTCGCCGAATGAAGGCGAGGAGATGGCCGGCGGACTCCATCGCCGCGGAAGGGAAAACCAGGAAAAAAAAAAGACTTAAAAAAAAAACGAGAATACAAAATGGGGGAAAAGCGCCGCTTACTACTGTCACACTTACACGGGAGCAAGGAGACACGGATCTTCTATCAAACAAACTTTATTTGACATGGACATCAACATGGAGTGACATTCGACTGCGGACATGGAACACGGGGAAAATCACACTAGAAATAGACAGGACTTAACGAGGGGAAAACGAGGAACACCTGGAACTAATTACACATAACAAGGACAGGAAACAGGAAAACCCAAAGAAAGACATGGAAACACTGGGAGCACGTGGAAACACAAGATACAGGGACAAGGTCTGACAGTGACAGTGTGTTTGATACATTTGCAGTACATGATAGTTTGCTGTTGATTGTTTCACAATTATCATTTAGTGGCCTGATTCACTGAAGTTATTTAAATCTCAAAGCTGTGTAATTTAATGCTTTCATATTACGAACCCTGTGTTACTGCAATGTGATCTTCAGCTGAATTCATAGGCTGTGGCTGCAGTCAGTTGTAGTTCTTGAGTTTCTGTTTGCCTCTTTTTTCTTCAGTGATTTTGCTTGTTAACAATCTTAGACAAGCTGAGAGGACTCTATAAATAATGAAGATTTTGTGGCTCAGATAAGGTCCAGTGTGTAGTGTATTGAGTTGAATACACCCAGAATAAGCACTGTTGGCTACTCTGGGTTAAATTTTGGTTGGCCAGTCAATTGTCAAAAAAGAGAGAGAGACACCTGTGTCAACGGAGTTCGTTATTCAGTTATTGCACAGTAAAATAAAAAAAAAAAGAAGAGCTGCCCATCATTGTCCCGACTTTTATTTGTGTTAATTTGAACAAACACAACAGTTGGCGACGAGGATTTTACGGATCATATGGAAGCTTTCTCCTGGTTTTTTTTTACGGATGGGCGTTTTTTTTTCCCTGGGAGAACTGATAAAGAGAGAAGACTGAGGGGTAGATTCAGCGTGAAGTAGTAAGTGAAGGCAGAAAGATGGCAGGATATATCGGAAAGATTGATGAATTTGACAGTGCTACTGACGATTGGACATTGTACTGTGAATGAATCGAGCAGTATTTCAAAGCGAATGACATTGATAATGACAAGCGAGTGTCAGTGTTGTTGAGTGCGATAGGAGGGAAAGCTTATGCACTGCTGAGAAGCCTCACTGCTCCCACAAAGCCTGCCGATCTTAGTTTGGACAACATTGTGAAAGTAATGCAAGAGCATCTAGCGCCAAAACCGCTGCTCATTGCAGAACGATTCAGATTTCATAAACGGAACCAGAACGACGAGGAGTCAATCGCAGTTTATGTTGCTGAATTAAAGAAGTTGTCAGAACATTGTCAGTTTGGGGATGGACTGAATGACGCGCTGAGAGATCGTCTAGTCTGTGGCATTTCACAAGAGAGTATACAGAAGAGATTGCTCTCGGAGGCAGATCTAACATTCAAACGTGCAGTGGAAATTGCTGTCACCATGGAAACGGCTGCCAGAGACGCAGTGGAGCTGCGATCAGGAGTGAAAGTGTCTGTAAACAAGGTGACCACTGCAGGTAAACCTAGAAAGACAATGCAAAAAGTTGAACTGTGTTATCGTTGTGACAGGGGTGGACACAAAGCAAATCAGTGCAGATTCAAAACTGAAATATGCAGAAAGTGCAATAAAATTGGACACATACAAAGAGCATGTCGATCTGATGTACAATACAGTGATAAGGAGAGACAGTACAAGGCTCAGAAAAAGAAAAATAGGAACGTGCATGCTGTCACTGAAAACTCAGATGAAGAAAGTGATACGGGGTTGGCGAATTTAGAAATCTACAGTCTGAAAAGTGACTTAAAACAAGCAATCTGGCTTACACCTCAAGTGAATGGACAGCCAATCAGAATGGAATTGGACACAGGTTCCGCCGTGTCAGTGATGTCGCAGCACGAGTTTGAAAAACATTTCAAGACAGCTAAGTTAAAACCATCGCCTGTCAAACTGAAAACATATACTGGTGAGCCCATAATTCCTCTAGGGGTGATGCCCGTGACTGTAAAGTACAATGATCATCAGAGTGAGTTGGATCTGTACATAGTACGAACAGACGGACCAGCACTTTGGGGACGTGACTGGTTGAGAAAGTTGCAGTTGGACTGGAAATCTATAAAAAGTCTGCAAGTCACAGGTCCTTCATCACTGGGTACTAAAAAGGTACTGGAAAAAGTGCTGGACGGGGCTGCCGCGGTGTTTCAATCAGGAATAGGAACTCTGAAGCATATCAAGGGGAGGATAACCTTGGATAAGAATGCTATTCCGAAGTTTCACAAGGCAAGGCCCGTTCCCTATGCTATTCACCAGAAATTGGAAACGGAGCTGGATCGGTTGGAAGCTGAAGGAATACTTTCAAAAGTTGATTGGAGTCCTTGGGCCACTCCCGTTGTTCCTGTCGCCAAGAAAGATGGAACTGTAAGACTGTGCGGGGATTTTAAAGTCTCTGTCAACCCTGTATTGCAGGCAGAACAATATCCACTACCGAGAATAGAGGATATTTTTGCTACACTTTCAGGAGGACAGCTCTTTAGCAAAATAGACCTGGCGGAAGCATATTTACAAATGGAAATGGAGGAAGACTCAAAGGTGTTCTTGACTATCAATACTCACAAGGGCTTGTACCGCTATAATAGGCTTGTTTTCGGTGTGGCCTCAGCACCGGCCTTATGGCAAAGAGCTATGGATCAGGTACTTCAGGGTTGCCCTGGTACCCAAAGCTACCTCGATGACATCATTGTCACAGGTGACAGTGACAGTAGTCACTTGGAGAACTTAGCACGAGTCTTAAAGAGATTGGAAGAGTATGGACTGCGTGCTAGACGTGATAAGTGTGAGGTTTTCAAGGACACAATCACATATTGTGGGCACAAAATCGATGCAAATGGTCTGCACAAGTGTCATGACAAGCTAAGAGCTGTTGCAGAGGCTCCACAGCCGAAAGACGTCTCGCAATTGAGGTCCTTCCTTGGATTTATCAATTACTACAACAGGTTTTTGCCAAATCTAGCCACTGTTCTCCATCCTCTAAATGCCCTGTTACAAGCAGGAAAGAAATGGACGTGGTCAAAGCAATGCACACAAGCTTTTCAGGAAGCAAAGAAACTGGTGATGTCCGATACAGTTCTGACTCATTTTGACCCTCACAAACCACTAAGGGTAGCATGCGATGCCTCACCATATGGAATCGGAGTGGTGTTGTCGCATGTGATGGCTGATGGGATGGAGGGCCCCATAGCTTTCGCGTCACGCTCCCTTACTGCTGCAGAGAAGAACTATGCACAGATTGACAGGGAAGCTTTGAGCCTGGTATGGGGTGTGAAACGATTCAATCAGTATCTGTATGGAAACACATTTACCTTGGTTACAGACCATCAGCCGTTGGTTTCCATCTTCAATCCTCAGAAAGGAGTTCCACTGACAGCAGCAGCACGGATGCAAAGGTGGGCGTTGTTTCTGGGAGGACATAGATACCAGATTGAATTCAAAAGAACACACAAACATGCTAACGCTGATGGGCTATCACGTCTACTATTGGATAGTTGTGATTCAAAAACAAGGAAGGTAAGCACACCTTTGAATGTTTTTACAGTTGCGCAGCTTGAGAGTTCTCCTGTTACAGACGAAATGGTTCGGAGAGAAACCAGGAGAGATCCTGCATTGTCCCAGGTATATTCTGCTATACAGTCTGGCTGGAATGCAGAGCAGAAGCTTCGATTCACGCAATTCTATCAGCGCCGTGATGAACTCACTCTAGATGGGGGTTGCATCATGTAGGGATTAAGAGTTGTTGTACCATCTAAGTTGTGAACTCAAGTCTTGGAGGAGCTCCACGTAGGACATCTTGGAGTGGTAAAAATGAAGTCACTTGCAAGAAGTTTCGTATGGTGGCCTGGTATTGATCAGCAGATCGAGCAGCTCACCATGCACTGCTCAGGATGTCAATATGTGCAAAAAATGCCAAAACTCGCACCGCTACATCCTTGGGAATGGCCTGCGTTACCGTGGCAAAGGATTCATGTTGACTTTGCGGGTCCTTTCATGGGCACTTCTGGTTGTTGTTGATGCGTGTTCAAAGTGGCCAGAAGTGTTCAGCATGACCTCCACAACTGCCGCCCAAACTGTGATGGTTCTGAGAGAACTTTTCGCAAGGACTGGTGTACCAGAACAGCTGGTGAGTGACAATGGTCCCCAGTTTATATCTGAGGAGTTCCAGATCTTCCTAAGGAACAATGGAATCAAGCATGTGACCTCAGCGCCCTACCACCCAGCTACAAATGGCTTAGCTGAGAGATTTGTGCAAAGCTTGAAGAATGCACTGCGGGCCATGACACATGAAAAGCTCACATTAAGCCAGAAGCTTCACAATTTCTCGTTTGCATATCGCAATGCAACTCATGTCACCACAAATCGAACACCTGCCATGTTGTTCCTTGGTAGACCCTTACGTTCAAGGCTGGACTTGCTGAAACCCAATTTGAGGAGAACCGTACAGGACAAACAGATGAAACAGTCACAAGGAGGAGGGAAAACGAGAGAGTTAGAAGTTGGAGAGAGTGTGCTCGCTAGAAACTACAGAGGAGATCACAAATGGACACCTGCAAAGGTCAAAGAAAGAACAGGACCGCTGTCATATACAGTTGAGATTGCACCAGATACCACCTGGAGACGACACATTGATCAGTTGAGAAGATCAAATGTTCCTCTGGGAAGTGGTCCCATGAGTGTTCCATTTACCACTACTGATACTGTTACCAGTGAAAGTGATACAACAACACTTCAAGGGGGCACTGTATCTCCCAGTGAAGCACCACAAACACCAATTCTAACCTGCGAAGAGAAACGTTACCCTACCCGTGTACGGAAACCACCAACCCGGCTTGATTTATAAAAAAAATAGGAAGAAAGAAAAAAAAAAGAAAGAAACCTTAAATGGGTCATTACAGTCATACAGTAGCCTAAGTTTATTTCTTTGTATGGGAAATGTTTTGTTAAATGTGAAACTGTTGTTTGAGATTTTCTTATCTGGGGGGGAGGAAGTGTAGTGTATTGAGTTGAATACACCCAGAATAAGCACTGTTGGCCACTCTGGGTTAGATTTTGGTTGGCCAGTTAATTGTCAAAAAAGAGAGAGAGACACCTGTGTCAACGGAGTTCGTTATTCAGTTATTGGATGGAGTTCTCGTCGGGGGAGGTAAGACCCGCGGTGGCGGGCTTTGTGTTTACATCAATGATGCATGGTGCCGCGATGCTGTTGTGGTTTGCAAACACTGCTCACCCCTGGTGGAGTTTATGATTATTAAGTACCGGCCGTTCTATCTACCGAGGGAATATACAGCCATAATGCTCGCTGCTGTATACATCCCTCCCAGCTCCAACAACAACAACAGGAGTGAGGCACTGAATAAACTGTATCAGTACATCAGTGAGCAGCAGACAGCCCACCCAGATGCTTTTCTCATCTTGGCTGGGGATTTCAATCACGCAGACCTAAAGAGTGTGTTCCCAAAAATACAACAACACGTAGACTTTCCAACAGGAGGAAACAACATTCTGGACTTTGTTTACACCACCCAGAGAGGAGCTTACAAGGCCCTTCCCCTCCCCCATCTTGGCACCTCAGACCACATCACTGTCATGCTAATGCCTGCATACAGTCCGATCGTTAATGTCACCAAACCAGTTCACAAACTGATACAAGTGTGGCCAGAAGGGTCGTCAGAGGCACTTCAAGACTGTTTTAACACCACTGACTGGAATATGTTTAAGCAGGTTGCCACATACAGTAAAATAAAAAAAAGAAGAGCTGCCCATCATTGTCCCGACTTTTATTTGTGTTAATTTGAACAAACACAACACAGTGTGGTTTATTTCTTTGGTCTTGGCTGACATGTGGCATTGCTATGGCCTGCTTTTGGCCCAGATCTGGCAAAAAGGAGCGGTCCGCCCAAGTGCCATCATTCCACGCTACATGTGGGCCAGATCATCATTCCACATGTGCCAGATGTGGATCGGATCTGGGCCGACAATATGTTGCTATCTGGGATTGAACCTCTTGATCCACAGTTTGGGCTGATCAAGTGTCTCCATTGTGTTCAGCTGTTAAAATCATTGTTTGGTTTGGTCAGTGTTTCTCTGCTCTCCACAGACCATAATGAAATTCCACAGACCAAATAAACCACCGACATCAGCCGCATCAGTCACTGAATCACCACATGAAATGATTTCAGCAAGAGATGAGCTCAATACAGCAATCTGAAACCAGTGTGTATATAAAATAATCTTGTTTACAAGATGGTGGCGCGTGCACACGCTGCGGCTTCTCTCTCTCCCTACAGAACGGTGTTTTCGTGGTTTTTATCTTGTGAGTCGCAGTGTTTTTGTACGTCTTCGTCGCGTCTATCTGTCTTTAAACGCGCATACAGTCGTGAGTTTCTGCTCGACGTCGGCAGAACCACATTTTTAGAGTTAAACCTCACGCACGCCGAAGAGCTGCGGGACCTCGGTCTGCTCCGGAGGCCTACAACATCACCGACCCCCACTACTGCATCTCGCCCAGAGCGGAGGCACCACAAGTGGCACAAGAGAAAGCAGAAGAGGGGTAAGCGCGGAGGTATCCGGGCTAGGCTAGCGGCTAACTCACACAAGCCAGCTATCCCCACCATCGTACTGGCTAACGTACGCTCTTTGGACAATAAACTGGACTACATCCGACTACTACGATCAACTCAGAGGACTGTAAGAAACTGTTGTGTTTTTGTTTTCACAGAAACATAGCTCAACAACAGCGTTCCGGACTGTGCCATTCAGCTCGAACAGCTAACATGCTATCGAGCGGATGGAGTTCTCGTCGGGGGAGGTAAGACCCGCGGTGGCGGGCTTTGTGTTTACATCAATGATGCATGGTGCCGCGATGCTGTTGTGGTTTGCAAACACTGCTCACCCCTGGTGGAGTTTATGATTATTAAGTACCGGCCGTTCTATCTACCGAGGGAATATACAGCCATAATGCTCGCTGCTGTATACATCCCTCCCAGCTCCAACAACAACAACAGGAGTGAGGCACTGAATAAACTGTATCAGTACATCAGTGAGCAGCAGACAGCCCACCCAGATGCTTTTCTCATCTTGGCTGGGGATTTCAATCACGCAGACCTAAAGAGTGTGTTCCCAAAAATACAACAACACGTAGACTTTCCAACAGGAGGAAACAACATTCTGGACTTTGTTTACACCACCCAGAGAGGAGCTTACAAGGCCCTTCCCCTCCCCCATCTTGGCACCTCAGACCACATCACTGTCATGCTAATGCCTGCATACAGTCCGATCGTTAATGTCACCAAACCAGTTCACAAACTGATACAAGTGTGGCCAGAAGGGTCGTCAGAGGCAATTCAAGACTGTTTTAACACCACTGACTGGAATATGTTTAAGCAGGTTGCCACATACAATAACACCACAGACCTCCAAGAGTACTCAGAGACTGTCACTGCCTACATCACCAAGTGCATTGATGATGTAACAGTCACAAAGACCATCACTGTCCGGGCCAACCAGAAACCGTGGCTGACAGGGCAGGTCTACAGACTCCTGAAGACTCGTAACGCTGCCTTCAGAGGTGGAGATGAGGTGGGCCTGAGGACAGCTAGAGCCAATCTATCACGCGGCATCAGAGAGGCTAAGAGACAGTACTCCAGGAGGTTAGCCCATCGTTTCAGTGACAGCAGAGACACTCTGAGAGAGTGAGCAGCACCAAGTTCCTGGGTGTGCACATCACAGAGGACCTCTCCTGGACTGACAACACTGCAGCACTGGCCAAGAAAGCACAGCAGCATCTCTACTTCCTCCGCAAACTGAGAAGAGCCAGAGCCCCGACCCCTATCATGTGGACCTTCTACAGAGGCACCATCGAGAGCATTCTGATGAGCTGCATCACTGTGTGGTATGGTGCCTGCAACGCGTCCTGCCGCAAGACACTCCAACGCATAGTGAGAGCAGCTGAGAGGATTGTTGGTGTCTCTCTCCCCTCCATCCAGGACATCTACAACACCCGTCTCACCCACAAAGCCCTCTGCATTGCAGGTGATCCCACCCACCCGACACACAGCAGAGGAGACTGCAGAGTCTCCAGGCCAGGACCAGCAGACTGAAGGACAGCCTCATTCATCAGGCTGTCAGGAAGCTGAAATCCCTCCCGACCGACCTTGCCCCCCTCTCCTCTTTTGCCCCACGCACCACTGAACTCTGACCCTCCGAACCCCCCCCCAACCCACTTACACACAGTGACCCGCACCAGTCACTTTGTGCAGCATTGGACTGCCCACTACCTCAGTCAGCATTGAACTGACCCCATTCAACTACCTCTTCTGACACTTTAAACAGACTGATAAGCTCTTTTTGCACTACACTCATTATATCTGCACAGTTTTGTTTAGTTTTGTTTATTTAACTGATTTGCATTCTATCTGATATGTGCCTTATGCCACTTTATCTAACTATTTTTTACAATGTCCTTATTTGTATATCTGTATAGTTTGTTTTTATATTTAAACTGTATTTATCTGCATTTTACGTCTACTGTTAGTGTTTTAGTGTTAACTGTATGCACCAAGGGTCTGAGAGTTACGCAATTTCAATTCTCTATATGTATGTGCTGTACATGTGGCAGAATTGACAATAAAGCAGACTTTGACTTTGACTTTGAATAATGCATGTGAGCAAATTATATTTTTATTAATATATATCACTAATCATGGCACTTGAAAATGAAAGTCTTCAGATTTACAATGTTCTAGAGTAAGTTTGAGAATGATATTTTACGGGGTTTTTTTATTTTTTTATTCTTAGACACGTGAAATTACAGAAGAAAGCCTCGATAGAGATGTACAAACATTCACTCTTATCTTACAGTATATTGTGACGAATAACGTAAATGGCATTAAGAAATTCGAAATGGCCAGTAGTAGTTTGCACCCCTGAAAATTAATGTCTATCGTTTAGGATTTTTCATCGTAAACAGTAAATCCCGCCTTCTACACTTTGATTGGCTATTTCAAACTTTTTGGCATTGACGAGCCCTTTTGAGCCGCTGCACTGAGCCCTGAGTGCGCTAAATTAATTAGAATTTTTGACTCAAATGTGCCGATGGAGGAATATAGTCTACGTACACTTACTATAATTCATTCTTTATATATATATATATATATTTACGCAATGGGCCGGCCCACACTGTACAGCGGCCCACCGGGAAAACTCTCAGTGCTCCAGATGGCCAGTCCGCCACTGTTATACAGATAATGAGACCTTGTACAGGATCCACACATCTGTGTTGACCAGGGCCATGCACAGACCTTTTGAGGGGCATGTGCTGAAACTGAAAAGGGACATGCCCCTCAATGCCCCCTCCCCCCGCCATTTTTATTTTTTTTGTTCACATCTTAATGACAATTTAAATAACACAAAATAATAGTTTCAAACATGAACATATGGTAAACATGAACCATATGCGACCATATATGATTAAATGATAATAAATTAAGAGTATCAGCAACAACAAATCAAAGAAGATTTTTTTAGAAATATATTTTACCTAGGTGACGAGGATCACTCAGTCACTTTGCGTCAAGCTCAAATGCAGTTACAGGGATTTTGAGCAGCGAATGTGTGAAAATGCGCATTTTTTCCATCATTAAAACGGCGGCATCACATTATGTTTTCATCAACAGGTTACAAAGTTTGTTGTAGTTATAGGGGCGCTCAGTTTTTCCTGTTGTAAAATACATTTGGCCAAAATCTCATTTTATAAAAGAGATGAAATGCTACTGTCTGCACAAGCTATTTTAGTGCGTTGGCTATGACTAGATGGCAAATGCTAGCCCTCTCTCTCCGTTCCCACATGTCTCAGACCTCAAATACATAAAATGAGCCTTTATAGACGTAGTGGTTTTTTTGCGTAAAGAAAACACTGTACTTATTCAAACAACAAGATCTTTATTTACCCTTGTAAGACTTTGTTCAGCTGCTGTGGAACTTCAGTTCATTCAGTCAAGATAGAGGGGGTGGAGTTAAGAGATTTTACTGACAGTTTGAGCGGATCCAACAAGATATAGTCACAAGCTCTTTTTAATACCTCTCACTGGCTAAATATTTGTAAAACAGGCAGACAAACATAAAGGGTGACCAATAGCATTGATTTATTGAAGAAGACAAAAAAACAAAAAACACCACGACCAAAAAAAGGGCACTTCGTAGTGTAAGGGAAAAGGGGCATGTGCTCTGCACAGGTTGAGCTCTACCTGTGCACGTGCCTGCTGTTGACTGAAGACATAAATGAGTTCTGATGACTTAGTATGACTCACTTCTGCAGCATTACTGTTTTGAACAATTTTATGTCAATTTTGAACCATTTACAATTGATTTTTGATAGTTTATTGTGATTCTGAAAGTCACTGTGTGAATGATTTAGACTAAAGGTCAAAAGGTCAAACATCATACTCAGAGAGTTTAACATTATGTGATATTAAATTTATTGAAAGTTTAATTTAAAAGTTACATATATTAAAAATGTAATTTAAAAGTTATTATCAGAGGTTTTTTGACTAATCTACATGTCAGAATGTTTTTTAAACTTCAGATTCTGTCTTTTTAACTCAGTTTAATGGTGTACAGACAGTGCGTCTCTCCTAAAGACCCTGTTGGAGCGTCAGCTAGTGACCGAACATGGAAAATCAACATTATTTTTCAGTCAAAGGCCTTACAAACTGATATGTGAGGACAATTTATTTATTTTTTTTAAGTGCATGCTAACTATTTAATATTTCAGTAATTTGTTAAAAATATATTTTTCCTTAATTATTTTATGAGTAATGTGATCACTGCCTGATTCAGATCAAGAGAAGCTGCTGTGAAAGCCTCAGTATTTGTGTGTTTGTTCAGGAAATATCAACAGATATTCAAGTCCTATCAACAGATATTTAAAGTCCTCTTTGTTCATATATATATATATATATATATATATATATATATATATATATATATGTATATATATCGCTCTCTCACACTGATATTTTAGTCCATTAGGAGCTGATCTCATATCAGGACAGTTTGTTAATGGTCATTGCTTCTTTGATCGTTTTCATATTAATATGACAATCATGTTGATATGTTTCTCTTGTCTTTTTAATATTTTTATTGCACAATTTACACATTTAAAGTGCAAGACGGATCCTAACGTTTCATTTTTCTATTTTTTCTATTTCCTTCTGCTGCCATCATGTGTTGAAAAAGATGAAGAGCATATAAAAAGCTTATTCATGGCAGCACTAGAATCGCAATAAAAGCTTGTCTAGATGGTACTTTTAAACTGTAAAATAATAAAAACAAAACAAACTGTAAAATAATTTATATCAATCATAGAACATACAGCAAGGCCCATGATTTTAAAGGCCTTAAAAACTGATATAAAAGTGGAAGTGTATCAATTATTGAATAATTCAATAATCAGTTAAAAATACATTTTCCTAAATTGTTTTACGAGTTATGTGATCACTGCCTGATGCTGTTTTTGATTTTAATTATGATTTGATCTGATCATCACTAGAAGCTCCTGAGCAAACTTCTGTTATTCAGTGATCTGTGTGTTTGATAAGGAAATATCAACAGACTTATAATATAGCAGCTCATTTTCCTCACTGAACTCTGATTAAATGTCTTTAATGTTGGTCATAGTGATAATGATCGAAGTCATTTGTTCATCTGAGATGGGTTCATGAAATAATCTCCTCAAAGTAACTTTGTGCTTTTAAAATACATGTGCATAAAATAGCATTTTTTTTAGCAGTTTAATAGTATATGTATTTTCAGTGGCTCATTGTGTGTATTGTTTTCTCTCCTCTCTTTTGGTTAGTACACTCTTAAAACAGATGTGTTAAAAACAACACAACCTGTGTTATATTTTAACACACCTGTGAGTCTAGTTAAGGACAACACATTTTGTGTTAATTTCAACTCAACCAGTGTGTTATTCTTCTTAACACAGGCAGTGTGTTAAAATATTTAACACACCAATGTGTCTCAAATCCAGAAGTGGGACTTTCAAGTCACAAGCAAGTCTCAAGTCAAATCCCAAGTCCTCAAAGAGTTAAAGTTAATGAGATAATTAAGTGACTAATTAAATGATGATTGTGCATTAGTGATGAACACCTGCTGTTAACAAGCAGCATCATTGAAGAAAAGAGAAACACAAGAACTACAGACTTCAGCCACAGCCTTGGATGGAATCAACTGAAAAAAAAACAAAAAAAAAAAAACACGATGCCACCATAATTGTGGTCAAGGTTTGCTTTAGTTGGTCTCTTGTCCCTTTTACTAGTTCAAAGTATTTTGCTTCTAAGCAATTGCAATATTGTTTCACAACAAATATTTGTGCATTGCTGAATCAAATCTAGAAGTAACAGATTAACTTATAATTTCTGCTTATAACTCATGGTGAATGAACATCACGAAAGGATCTCTCTTTGGTTTTTTGACTGACATTCAGCTATTACAGATATGCAAAAAAAAAGTGCCCTATTAAACAAATACCACTGTAATGCTTCAATATTAAAAAAAATGAAATTTCCACTCAGGCTTTTAGACATAAACACTTATCATATGATCCTCAACAGTAGCGACAATAATTTTTCATACTGCAGTGCATGATGGGAGTTTTTACCATGGTGTTACCCAGCATGCATTGCAGCATGAAGCATTTTGTTGATTGTTACGATTCATATGCTGGTTCTTGATGTCTGTGTGTGTCAAAATGATACTGGAGTTCAAATTTTTATTACGTAGATTTAAAATTCATTTACTATAACTATTAGAGCAACACTTTGTTTGCACGTTGTAGTTGATTATGCAAAACTTAAACATAATTATAAAAAAAATATAAATAAAAATATTTATTTTAATCAAACCACCTCACGATGACTATTTCATCACATAAAAACAGCTAATATCGCTGCTCTGCTTTACAACACCACATGCATTACTGCAGAGAGAGATCTAACACAAAAAGTCAAGGGTCAAGAGCCCAACTAAAGCAAACACTGATCTCCATGATGGTAGCATCATTTTAACCAATAAAACATCAACATCTAATCCTCTGTAATTCTCAATAACAGCAGGTGTTCATCACTAATGCACAATCATCATTTAATTAGTCACTTAATTATTTCATCAACTTTAACTCTTTGAGAACTTGGGATTTGACTCGAGACTTGACTTGGTCCCACCTCTGCCCAATCCTTTAAAGAACTCCACATCATCTCAGGAAATGTTCTGGGAACGTCATTGACACCGGTGGGACCTTCTGAGAATGCTCTGGGAACTTTACTTTTCTAGTGAGGAAATCCATATACCTGACCATATACCTGAGTGCATCCACGTCATCCACCAATGAAAAAAGAGGTGCGAATTTGGTTAACAGCTTGTGGAGTGATGTAGGCAGCAGTGTGATTGGATGATAGTTAACACATATTGTGTTGGACACATTGTGTTGTTTCTCTCTCTCTCTCTTTCTTTTTACACATGATCAACTTAAAATTGCACATAATGTGTTAAAATGGCCATAACACAAAAAATGTGTTATTAATGAACCCATCCTTTTTGAGAGTGTACTGCATGGCCTGTTTGCAGTGTTGCCAACTAATTTTCAGAAAAAGTTGCTTAAGGAAGGTCGCTTTGTTGCTAAAAGTTGCTAAATTACGTTGTGATGTCATTGTGCGATGACGTCATTACGTAATCACGATGCAAAATTGTGCCACCGCATCAAATCTCAGTAAAAAATATATTTTATGTTAATTTCGATTTATATATGTTAATATAAATGCTAATATAATATTAAAATATAATTTTAAATACAAAATTTAATCATTGTTCAATAATTCAATGAATTAAAAAACTTACATATATTTGTATGATTAAAATCAAGTTTTATATTTTTATTAGCTAGTAAACTAGTAAAACTACACATTCTGAACAGTTATAGTTTTAAGCAGTGTATTAGTAGTTAGTTAGTATGCTACACTCAAAGAAAAGGCTGTAAAAAATAGGGCACAATCTATTATGTTAATGTGAAGGAATTTTCCTTATTGATTTTTCACAGGTTTTTTACCTGCATTTTAAATTACACATTGTATTTTGTGTTTTCGGGTTACAGGGTTACAACTGATAATGGATAACAGATAACGGATAATATCCTGGAAAATTACTATATAATACCTATATTATATATATATTATATTATATTTTTCTTACAGTGTACTAACTGATCAACAATCGCAGGTACAAGCTACTAACAAGGTGTATAATAAATAAACAATTATTAGGTTATTCAATTATTATGATTATTAAATTTAACAATTGCAAACAGCAGCTAACTTAATTCATGTGATGTGTGTACTGCTAGGCATCTTTAATTTCCTCTTTTTGTGTAATTTGGAAAATACATGCCTTTTTATTGTTTCAGTCACTTATCAAAAGTTGCTAAAAATTTGCCAAATAAATATAAAAAAATAGCTAAACTTATTGCTATGTGCTTTTGGGAAAAAAAAAGTTGCTATGGTAGTCTGAAAAGTTGCTATATTTAGCAACAAAATTGCTAAATTGGTAACACTGCCTGTTTGCCCCTGCTGGTAGATGTTGTAACTACACTTATCTAGGAACTCTAGCCAACCTTCTTCTTGCTAGTTATTGTAGCAACATACACAACTGTACATATTTCAATATATTATATTTTACCAGTGACTGCTTTCAGGGTGATGCTGTACAGCAGGGGTCACCAAACTTGATCCTGGAGGGCCGGTGTCCTGCATAGTTTAGCTCCAGCTGGCCTCAACACACCTGCCTGGAAGTTTCAAGTGTACCTAGTAAGACATTTATTATCTGATTCAGGTGTGTTTGATTAGGGTTGGAGCTAAACTCTGCAGGACACCAGCCCTCCAGGACCGTGTCTGGTGTAGAGGGTGACACAGGAGTGGATTTTCAAACCTCTCCCTTCCCACTCCCGCAAAAAAAAATCTCGTCCCGTCCCAATCCCACGAAAAAACTGGGTGAAAATCCCGTCCCGTTCCAATCCCGGAAGAATGACTCCCATTCCCTCCCACTCCCGTGTTGTTGTTTTTTTTTTTTTGTTTTTTTTTTGTACAGCAAAAATACAGTACAGATCTATGGAAGCCTGTTTCCGCCACTGAATAAAAAAATTAAAAACGTAATTGCGACTTTTTATCTCACAATTCTGATTTTTTTTTCTCAGAATTGCGAGTTTATATCTCGCAATTATGACTTTAAAACACACAATTGCGAGTTATTAAGTCAGAATTGTGAGATATAAACTCGCAATTCTGAGAACACATCTGTCTTTTTCCCCCCTCAAAATTGGACTTTATAACTTGCAATTGCAAGTTTATATCTCACAATTCTGTGAAAAAAAGTCAGAATTGTGAGATAAAAAATAGCAATAACCTTTTTCTTTTATTTTTTATTCAGTGGCAGAAACAGGCTTCCATACAGATCACAGCGTGCCCACATTAGTTGAATAAAAATCCAAAATGTAGTTTTTTGTTATTAGATTGAACTGAAAGCCAGCTTAAACAATGCACAGTGTGCACTGCACACACATTAAATTTCATGTAAATCATCCATGCTAATACGTTTTCTATTTTTTTTTTCTAATTTTTTTTTAATTTGAAAGTATAGACATTTCACTCTCTATGATATATTTTTCATAGACTGAGTTTCGAAGTTTCTTGCTCAAGTTCACAGAGACCTAGACGGCAGAAAGCGCATCCTGTTTGCTTTAATTACTTTACAGAAGCGCAATGTTTCGTTGTTATTCTGAGTGCACACAAATAAACTTAGAGTCTTTACAGATTTGGAAGATGTATTAGGCTACTTTTATCTGTATGACCAAAAATTACAGAGATTTTAAGAGCAAATGAACGCACCGGCGCCTCCATCTGTCCTGCAGCGAGCGCGCTATTCAGCTTCTACTCTTCACACAAACACTTCAATAGCGCACATTTCTCTAGGTTAACATCATATTGAGCGGCCATGTAAAGTTGCTACTACATACATCTTTCAGATGAAAAGTCATATTTGAGGTCGATGAATGATAGGTGAGCGTTTGGATGTCCTGCCCGAGTATTACCACATAGACCAGCCGTTAACAATCTGTCCGTCACGAACTGCGTCATTCACTTAACCAGCCACACCAAAACAAACAGGAGGAGAGCATAAAGTGACAGAACAACTAGAATTGAATTCAGAATTAACATATACAGTTTATAGTTTATTTATATAAAAGGTATATTTGTGTATAAAGTTGGGTATCATTACTATTCCTGGTTCCGCCCACTCCCGCTGACATTTTTTCCTGTCCCGTCCCAGTCACATGATTCGTAGCAATTTTGTTTCCCATCCCGTGGGATTCCCGTGACCCATGGGATTCCCGAAAAAATGTCAGCCTCTAGTCTGGTGACCCCTGCTGTACAGCAGCATGATTATCCTAATGCAGATGTTGCTTTAGCTCCCTCTTGTGACTAATATGAAAACACAATATGTTTTAACTGATATTTTACTTGATATTTTAGGCCTTTACACCCTGATATATGGAAATGTCAATAATAACTTATTTTAATTTCTTTAAAATTAGGTTAAGCACCTTCCACGATCAAGGCACAGAAACATAGTAAAAACTTTATTAAAATAGTCCATGTGACATCCGGGGTTCAACCATAATTTTACAAACCTACGAGAATACGTTGTGTGCTCAAGGAAAACAAAAATAACGACTTTATTGAACAATTAATCCTGCTTTTATATAAGACTAAATATATATTTAAAATATATTTATGTTTTAAATTAATAATTTATACATTTTATTCCTTTAAAGGGGTCCTATTATGCTCTTTTGCAAAGTCTTGATTTTGTTTTGTGGGTGTACTAAAACATGCTCTCATGCTTGGTGGTTCGAAAATTGCATTATTTTTCACATAATTTACATTACAATACCTTTCTTCCCAGCCTGACACAAACGGCTCGATTAGTTCCGGGTTTGATGAAGGCCCGCCTTCCGAAAAACGAAATGTGTTGTGATTGGTTAGCTGTCCCAGTGCATTGTGATTGGTGAACAGCTTAGACAGTGTTTCAGTACTGCCCCGCCCCTTACCAAAGCAGCGAGTTCGTCAATATTGCTATATCAATTCAGACCTCGAGAATATTGAACAAGAGGATCGCGCAGAACCTGTGCACGGACGGATATTGCAAGACATATTAAAGTGGTAACGATATTGTTGTTGTTATTTTGGCTAAATCACGTTTTAGATAGGACGTCAACAACAGCTTAAAAATAACTGCATTTACTATGTACAGATAAGTGCAACGGTAATATGTATTATGTTTATTGTTCTTTAATTCTAACATTATAACATGAATTGCAGTGAAACTGTTATACAGTTGAATTTATTTATACCATAGTCCCACAGAGTTGCACTATTTGTGGTGCCATATATATGCAAATTAATTTCCATGAGTACCAATCTTAATGTTAAAGCATATAATGATATTCTAGGGAATTGTGTGCTTCTAATTTTAAAGCAACAGTTTGGACAGGACCCTTTTCTATTCTAACATGACAATGCCTCTGTGTATAAGGCAAGGTTCAAAAAGAAATGATTGATTTAGTCAGTGTGGAAGAACTTGACTGGTCTGCAGAAAGCCAAGCCCTAATCCAAGCTGAACACCTCTGGTGTGACTTTAAATACAGACCTTGAGCCAAAAACTCATCCCTAGAATATCATTATAAGCTTTAACATTAAGATTGGTACTCATGGAAATTACTAAAGTAGTCAAACCTGTTCATTAGAAGGGGGTGACCCAATACTTTTGGCAATATAGTGTATATCAGAGGTGTAAAGTCCAGGGGTCAGAAAGTAAAAGTCCTGCCATATGTTTATTCCACCCATGAACTCAGCAGCTGATTTCACCAGAGGAGGAACCAAGTCATTCCTTTCAAGTAACAAGCAAGTCTCAAGTCAAATCCCAAGTTACAATGCACAATGATTGTGCATTAGTGCATTAGTGATGAACACCTGCTGTTAACAAGCAGCATCATTGAAGAAAAGAGAAACACAAGAACTACAACTGACTTCAGCCACAGCCTTAGATGGAATCAACTGGAGAAAAAAAAAAAAAAAACACATTGCCACCATAATTGTGGTCAATGTTTGCTTTAGCTGGGATCTTGAGCCTTTTAGTAATTCAAAGTAATTAACTTGCAAGCATTTGCAATATTGTTTCACAGCAAACATATGTACATTGCTGACTCAAACCTTGAAGTAGCAGATGAGCTTACACTTTCTGTTTTATAACTTTCTGTGTTATACAGCATGCATTGTAGCATGAAGCATTTTATTGATAATCACAATTGTTAAGATTCATATGCTGGTTCTTGACGTCTGTGTGAGAGTAAATAGCACAGGAGTTCAAATATTTTATACATGTTACATAGATTTAAAATTCATTTACTATGACTATTAGAGCAACATTTTGTTTGCATGCTGCAGTTTCTTCATGCAAATCCTAAACATATCAATGAGAAAAAAAAACAACAAAAAAAAACACCTTACAAAATATGAAAGCAGGACAAGACTCCAAAATATGAAGCTAATAAATCTAAATAATAGACTCCAGATTAGGGTGACCACCCGTCTCGCATTTTGCGGGACAGTCCCGAAATTGAGAGCTTTGTCCCGCGTCCCGCATTTTAACTATGTATTCTGTATTTGTTTTTTTTTTTTCATCCCAGAAATTGAAATACCAAAATAAGAAATACATTAAACACTGTGACTGGCATTTAAAAATGCATTTGCGCAGCCGTCATGTTCTAGCTGTGAAAATAACCAACCGACGCAGTCGTAGAGAGGGGTTTTTCCGCTGATGACGACTGGGTGGACGGCACAAAGGATGTGCGGACCTCATCAAGTGCTCAAGCACCACAGACGAAAATGGTCGAGCGCACACGGAAAAACACGATATTCTCCTTTCATTAAAAAAAAAAAAAAAAAAAAAAAAAAAAATTGCAGCTTTCAGACATGACTTTCTTTTCATTTTAATAATTCGTTTGAGGCGGTTTCTATGGCGTTATTTTAATGACAAGTGTCCAGAGCGCATTATTGTAATGCGAGAGTGCAACAAATGTATCTGCTCGCAGGATTCTCTTCACTCTCTCACAAAACAGATGTGCTCTCTCTCGATCAGACATTAGGCCTGTGTGCGCACGCTCAAAACTCTCTCATGGATTTAATGTTGCCAGAAGCACATCCTGGAGTGTGGGCAATGGGCATCCACCGGCAGAAACATAAATTGCCTCACAAGACAACGGATGTAATGTAAATCAGTATTTAAATGGCATAACAGTAGTAAATGTATCTGTCTCACATGTGTCCCGCAAAATCACATCTACTGTCCCGCAACAGATCTATTGCCAGGTGGTCACCCTACTCCAGATGTGATTTGTGATCACTGCTTAATGACAAAATCCTCATCTCACTATGTTTTCTCGAGCACTTTCAGCTACAGCAAAGGCACTTTTGAAACGCACAGTTAAAGCAACCACAGAAAAATTAATACTAAAAAGTCAAGGATCAAGAGCCCAACTAAAGCAAACGCTTGTCTCCACAACGGTGACTTCAAACTTTATTATTGTCAACAAAACATCAACATCTAAACCTCTGTTAATTCTCAATAAGAAGTTTTGAATGTAAGAAAATAAGTCAGACTGGTTTGTAATAAGTGAATATGCTGAGATCTAGAAAGATCTGTTAGTGTTTAATGTTCTGTTGGGATTTAAAGGGTTTCTGTCATCTGTGTTAACTGGAGAAAGCATTACATCTACTAACAGTTATGCTTCAGTAAAACTTGTTTTTTCAGGTTAGTTGAATTCAGTTATAAATAGTAATCTTAAATCATTTATTTCATTTAAACAAAACCAGTTATTGTAGATTTTACCAGTTGACATACAATTTCTAAGTTGAACCAACTAAACTTTTTTTTTCAGTGCAGGATAATGTTTGATCATGAACACACAATATCAGAAGGAGAGCAGAGCCAGTTAATAAGAGAGCACACTGTATATCTGAGAGAACTGCGCTCACACATTACCTGCATGTGCTCTCATTTAATACACTCTCAACATTAAAATAATGACATGAATGAACTATAAAGAAGAGAAGGAAGTCACGTCTGAAAGACTCATGCTGCTGCAAGCTCTAGACAGCTGTCTATATCACCCATGATCTGCCACTGCATTCATTCTGTGACAGGGACATTAATAACTATAATATTTTACAACAAAATGATGCATGATTTTATACACATTCAATATGTGAAATAGAATTATTTATACTTAATTGGTAGGCTATGTTAATTTTCTGCTCTGCATTAAGTCATCTTTTGAACAAATTGGATAAACTGCACTGTAAAAGTGAACCTGTGCAGTTGCTGATTTAAGGAGGTATTTCTATCTTATACTACATACAACTCAAGTTTTGTTGTTGTAACCTAGTTCAAACAAGCTTATGCAACACAAAACAAGAGAATGTTATTTCAACTTAAATACACTACATTGACCCAACATACAACTTCCAATAAAACTCAGAAAAAACACATTCAAAACACAGACACCTGCTCTATGCTGATTAGAGAAGCTTGGTTCAACGAGAAATTATGATTTGAAGTTATTATATATTTTAAGTTGCAGCAAAGTGAAAATTACAATTGACAGCGCTACTCTTCAGCACAATGGTAACCATTGTAAAAAAATAAATAAATAAATAAACACTACAAACATCAGCACTATGACCTGAGTGAAGATCTGATACTGTACTGATAAAGACAGACAGTCATTAGTGTGAACGTGTGTCTGATCTATAACAAACACTACAGACATCAGCACTATAACCTGAGTGAAGATCTGATACTGTACTGATAAAGAGAGACAGTCATTAGTGTGAACGCGTGTCTGATCTATAACAAACAATACAGACATCAGCACTATAACCTGAGTGAAGATCTGATACTGTACTGCTAAAGAGAGACAGTCATTAGTGTGAACGTGTCTGATCTATAACAAACACTAGAGACATCAGCACTATAACCTGAGTGAAGATCAGATACTGTACTGATAAAGAGAGACAGTCATTAGTGTGAACGCGTGTCTGATCTATAACAAACAATACAGACATCAGCACTATGACCTGAGTGAAGATCTGATACTATATTGATAAAGAGCGACAGTCATTAGTGTGAACGTGTGTCTGATCTATAACAAACACTACAGACATCAGCACTATAACCTGAGTGAAGATCTGATACTGTACCGATAAAGAGAGACAGTCATTAGTGTGAACGCGTGTCTGATCTATAACAAACACTACAGACATCAGCACTATAACCTGAGTGAAGATCTGATACTGTACTGCTAAAGAGAGACAGTCATTAGTGTGAACGCGTGTCTGATCTATAACAAACACTACAGACATCAGCACTATAACCTGAGTGAAGATCTGATACTGTACTGCTAAAGAGAGACAGTCATTAGTGTGAACGCGTGTCCGATCTATAAGAAACACTACAGACATCAGCACTATGACCTGAGTGAAGATCTGATAATGTACCGATAAAGAGAGAGTCATTAGTGTGAACGCGTGTCCGATCTATAAGAAACACTACAGACATCAGCACTATGACCTGAGTGAAGATCTGATACTGTACCGATAAAGAGAGACGGTCATTAGTGTGAACGCGTGTCTGATCTATAACAAACACTACACACATCAGCACTATGACCTGAGTGAAGATCTGATACTGTACCAATAAAGAGAGACAGTCATTAATGTGAACGCGTGTCTGATCTATAACAAACACTACAGACATCAGCACTATGACCTGAGTGAAGATCTGATACTGTACCGATAAAGAGAGACAGTCATTAGTGTGAACGTGTGTCTGATCTATAACAAACACTACAGACATCAGCACTATAGCCTGAGTGAAGATCTGATACTGTACTGATAAAGAGAGACAGTCATTAGTGTGAACGTGTGTCTGATCTATAACAAACACTACAGACATCAGCACTATAGCCTGAGTGAAGATCTGATACTGTACTGATAAAGAGAGACAGTCATTAGTGTGAACGCGTGTCTGATCTATAACAAACACTACAGACATCAGCACTATAACCTGAGTGAAGATCTGATACTGTACTGATAAAGAGAGACAGTCATTAGTGTGAACGTGTGTCTGATCTATAACAAACACTACAGACATCAGCACTATAGCCTGAGTGAAGATCTGATACTGTACTGATAAAGAGAGACAGTCATTAGTGTGAACGTGTGTCTGATCTATAACAAACACTACAGACATCAGCACTATAGCCTGAGTGAAGATCTGATACTGTACTGATAAAGAGAGACAGTCATTAGTGTGAACGTGTCTGATCTATAACAAACACTACACACATCAGCACTATAACCTGAGTGAAGATCTGATACTGTACTGCTAAAGAGAGACAGTCATTAGTGTGAACGCGTGTCTGATCTATAACAAACACTACAGACATCAGCACTATGACCTGAGTGAAGATCTGATACTGTACTGCTAAAGAGAGACAGTCATTAGTGTGAACGCGTGTCCGATCTATAAGAAACACTACAGACATCAGCACTATGACCTGAGTGAAGATCTGATACTGTACCGATAAAGAGAGAGTCATTAGTGTGAACGCGTGTCCGATCTATAAGAAACACTACAGACATCAGCACTATGACCTGAGTGAAGATCTGATACTGTACTGATAAAGAGAGACGGTCATTAGTGTGAACGCGTGTCCGATCTATAACAAACACTACACACATCAGCACTATGACCTGAGTGAAGATCTGATACTGTACCGATAAAGAGAGACGGTCATTAATGTGAACGCGTGTCTGATCTATAACAAACACTACAGACATCAGCACTATAACCTGAGTGAAGATCTGATACTGTACCGATAAAGAGAGACAGTCATTAGTGTGAACGTGTGTCTGATCTATAACAAACACTACAGACATCAGCACTATAGCCTGAGTGAAGATCTGATACTGTACCGATAAAGAGAGACAGTCATTAGTGTGAACGCGTGTCTGATCTATAACAAACACTACAGACATCAGCACTATAACCTGAGTGAAGATCTGATACTGTACTGATAAAGAGAGACAGTCATTAGTGTGAACGTGTGTCTGATCTATAACAAACACTACAGACATCAGCACTATAACCTGAGTGAAGATCTGATACTGTACTGATAAAGAGAGACAGTCATTAGTGTGAACGCGTGTCTGATCTATAACAAACACTACAGACATCAGCACTATAACCTGAGTGAAGATCTGATACTGTACTGATAAAGAGAGACAGTCATTAGTGTGAACGTGTGTCTGATCTATAACAAACACTACAGACATCAGCACTATAACCTGAGTGAAGATCTGATACTGTACTGATAAAGAGAGACAGTCATTAGTGTGAACGTGTGTCTGATCTATAACAAACACTACAGACATCAGCACTATAGCCTGAGTGAAGATCTGATACTGTACTGATAAAGAGAGACAGTCATTAGTGTGAACGTGTGTCTGATCTATAACAAACACTACAGACATCAGCACTATAGCCTGAGTGAAGATCTGATACTGTACTGATAAAGAGAGACAGTCATTAGTGTGAACGCGTGTCTGATCTATAACAAACACTACAGACATCAGCACTATAACCTGAGTGAAGATCTGATACTGTACTGATAAAGAGAGACAGTCATTAGTGTGAACGTGTGTCTGATCTATAACAAACACTACAGACATCAGAACTATAACCTGAGTGAAGATCTGATACTGTACTGCTAAAGAGAGACAGTCATTAGTGTGAACGCGTGTCTGATCTATAACAAACACTACAGACATCAGCACTATAACCTGAGTGAAGATCTGATACTGTACTGATAAAGAGAGACAGTCATTAGTGTGAACGTGTCTGATCTATAACAAACACTACAGACATCAGCACTGTAACCTGAGTGAAGATCTGATACTGTACTGATAAAGAGAGACATTCATTAGTGTGAACGTGTGTCTGATCTATAACAAACACTACAGACATCAGCACTATGACCTGAGTGAAGATCTGATACTGTACTGATAAAGAGAGACAGTCATTAGTGTGAACGCGTGTCCGATCTATAAGAAACACTACAGACATCAGCACTATAACCTGAGTGAAGATCTGATACTGTACTGATAAAGAGAGACAGTCATTAGTGTGAACGCGTGTCCGATCTATAACAAACACTACACACATCAGCACTATGACCTGAGTGAAGATCTGATACTGTACTGATAAAGAGAGACGTTCATTAGTGTGAACGTGTGTCTGATCTATAAGAAACACTACAGACATCAGCACTATGACCTGAGTGAAGATCTGATACTGTACTGATAAAGAGAGAGTCATTAGTGTGAACGCGTGTCCGATCTATAAGAAACACTACAGACATCAGCACTATAACCTGAGTGAAGATCTGATACTGTACTGATAAAGAGAGACAGTCATTAGTGTGAACGCGTGTCTGATCTATAACAAACACTACACACATCAGCACTATGACCTGAGTGAAGATCTGATACTGTACCGATAAAGACAGACAGTCATTTACACTTACATTTAGCACACTTTTAACCAAACAACTAACAAATGAGGACAACAGAAGCAATCAAATCAACAAAAGGGTATTAATATGCAAGTGATATAACAAGTCTCAGTTAGTGTAACACAGTGCACATCATAAAGTTTATATATATATATATATATATATATATATATATATATATGTATATGTATATACATATATATATATACACACACACAAACATATAGTCAAACCAAAAATTATTCAGACAGCAGATATAATTTTTTTATATTTTTTACTAGTGGGTGTAGGACACTATAGTTAATTTATGTAAGTGAGGATTGCAAAATAAAGTAAACTGTGACATATTATACCCAAAAATTCTTCATACAGTGGACTAGCAATAAAACTGATAAAAATTTGGGACCAAAAATTATTCACACCAAAAAACCTGACCATGTTTTGCTTAAGTGTTTTTTCTTTAATTGCTAATTCCAGTACCACCGCCCTCTATACGCAGAGTACGCAGTTTGGGTAGGGCACCAACTCCCAGGGGATCACCATCCAAAAAAAAAAAAAAAACTTTTGTTCTGTATTAATATTAAAATTAACATATACATAAATAAAAAATAGAAACATGACCACATATATATATATATATATATATATATATATATATACACACACACACACACACACACACATATATATATATATATATATATATATATATAATTTAAAAAATGCATTTTACAGTGAACGCAGTAGGCAGTAGGCTAAGCACACATGGCACACTATTCCAGCATCCGTGCCCGCGACCGCTCGCACCTCGGTAATAATTTAACCACCACCAATGCATCTAAGGCCTCGTTTACACTGCAGGTCTTGATGCTCAATTCCGATTTGTCGCCTATATCCAAATTTTTTTGCAGTCCGTTTACATGTTCTTTCAATTGTGACCTATATCCGATTAATGTGTTTACACTTGCCATACTATCTGAAACATCCCGCGTGTGTTGTTGTCATTTAGAGCCTCCACATTTGCTTCCTCCCAAGAATAATGTGACCTGTGCTGACAAAACGAGTCGAGCAAATTTGAAAAATTAGTTATTTTTATTTTCACATTCTCCATTAAAAGACCTTCAGAAAGATTGAGATGAGAAAGATTAAAGTTTTCCTCCAGTTCTTTTCTTATTAATAATTAGGCTACTATATTAATAATCACAATAATAGCTGTTTTTTATTTTATCTTTCCTATTATAAATAAGAACAGATGCAATAAATAAATAAATAAATAGAAATTGTAGAAACAAATAGCCTAGAAAGAAACAAACCATCACCTTTATCATTTTACATCTAAAAAAAAGCATTCATGTAGCCTACGAAAAACAAATGATCAAATGGAAAAATCACTTCAGTGTGTTCATTACAAATAAATTGTTGGTCCCACTTTATATTAGGTGGCCTTAACTACTATGTACTTACATTTAAATTAATCATTTGGTACAATGCACTTATTGTGTACATACATGTTTTTACATTGTACTGATATTTTTAAAAATACCTATATGTAAGTACATCAGTAATTAATTTCTGTAATTACATTTATAATTACACTGTTGACCCATCCCTTACACCTTAACCCACCCTTAAACCTACCCATACCACCAAACCTGTTCCTAACCTTACCCATATCCCACCTCAATAGCAGCAAAAGTGTTTCACAATAAAATATGAACACAATAAGTACATTGTACTTATTTTTGATGTAAGTACATAGTAGTTAAGGCCACCTAATATAAAGTGTGACCAAATTGATTATTAAAACTACAAAAGAAGTTAAATGAAGTGCTAGGAGTGATTCCCTCTTTTGTTTTAGGCTATTGATAGATTACATTGAGACAGACAGCCTACTGTAATGCACGAATCATGTAAAGTTACACATCAGATGTTTTTCCCCATCAGTTCCCCAAGCGTTCACTTAAGACAGAACAGATTATGTTTGCGTGAATACTGAAATACTGTAATTCTGTGTATTTATCGGGATCGCACGCTCTTCATATGACAGTCAGCGCGAGAAGCGAGCGGAGAAAAGGTAATCCTCTCAGAAAATATACAATTTAAGATACTTTTAGATGTTTAATTACTATTTGGAGCATTGGGATCGCTAAACGAGGGCTTAATGAACTAATTTTTGTGAAAACGTCAAATTCGACTAAAATGGAATGTTTTTATTTTTATTTTATTTGTTTTTTTTTTTTGCCTGTAGCTCAAAATAGCCCATGCACATTTACACTCATTTTGCCAGCATGGGTCCCATATAACATCCTTAAACCGCGGAGAAGTACCAAATTGTCAAGTTTTAATGACGTACAGAACGCGATGCCTCAGAAAATCCGATCTGCCTGTTTAAATGACAGTCGCATTGGCACATATCCGATTTATATCCGAATTATTTCCACATATGAATGAGATCTGAATCTTATGGAATAAAATCACTGTCAAAATTAATCGTATGTAATTCAAAACAGTTGTGTGTAATTTTAATATACTCGTGCATAATTTAAAACTATTGTATGTAATTCTGTTTTTTGTCAGAGTTGGATTCCAAAATCTACGGCCACAACAGTTTACAGATACGAGATTTTGTGTGTTTGTTAGAGTACAACTCTAAAATGTACGACTATGACAGTTTACAGACACACAACAGCTCTGTTACACGCACGACATGCGAATTACGACCACGAAGTGCTTTTTTTTTATTTTATGTTTTTTGTTTTTTCAATGCTTTATTTATTCAATGCTACGACCACGAAGTGCGGTGTGCGAAACGACTGTCAAAAATACGTCATCAAGTTCACAGGAAAAGATGAATCGATTCAACGAAGTGCGCATGCGCCCCACCACCGTTTTAAACCACTGGCGCCAAAATGGCAGATCAGCAGCCAAGCGCTCGCGCTCACTCGTCGTCTCAGGTAAGATTTTCTTTTTTTTTTCTTTCAAATTCGGACATGTTTAAGGGTTGGTTATCACTAATAACAGAGATGAGTAATATTACAGAGATAGTATAACTATAGTAGGAAAGATTAGCTCTCAGAGTACATGTAGGTGTTTAAATAATACAGTTGTTTAGGAGGTCATCACTGCAGCCTGTACACACGATGAGATAGGCCTACATAAAATAATTAGCACTTTTAAGTGTTGACTTACTAATAGCTGTGTACATGCACTGTAATACACAGGTCATGTAATATAAGTGTTCACTGTTTAACACTTCAGTCTGTTCCTGTCTGTTGTGCTGCTGAGAGGTTTGCGATTGTAGCTCCGCTTTTTTATTGAATCTTTACCTTACTTTCACTCTCTGTTGTTTAAAGTGATAATATATAACTTAACTCCCACCATATTTCTGGTATTATCTATCAAACTAATCTAACTAATTTGATCGTTCGCTTTTAAAACCGCGAGTGCAGCGCGCGTATAGCGCGTTAGCCGGTTAGCTTGTTACTCGCGGTTCCATTCACGTTTCTATTCGCGCCTATTATTGTTTTCTTTTTTCTCGCTCCGTTTTTATTTCTCTCTCGCTCCGTTTTTCACAAGTTCATCAAACAACAGTGGTAAGTGGTAAGTTAAGTTGGTATCATTCATCAATCAAGGTGAGTAATGGCTTCTCCTTCTCTTGTTGTTTGCACTTCATGCCACATGTACAGTTTATCTCTCTCTGTCGGCGACAAGGGATTCACATGTGATAAATGCAGGGAAATAGTTAGGCTGACAGAGAAGATTTTAGAACTAGAGACACGCATCCAAACTTTAGTTGAGGATAGTAAGAATGTGAGGGCTGTAGATACTGCTTTGGATGCGACTAGCTCAGGGACTCCTGTACATCGTTCGGTTCCGGTTGTGCCCGTGCAGCAGGGCAACTGGGTGACTGTGAGGCGGCATAGTCGTGGGTCAAAACACCGCTCTTCCGTTCCGATCAGAACATCAAACAGGTTCTCCCCACTCGGTGACGCACCCACTGAGAAACCTGATGAAAGTGCTCTAGTAATTGGCGATTCTATTGTACGGAACGTGAAAATAGAGACACCAGCCACCATAGTCCAATGTTTACCGGGAGCCAGAGCGCCTGACATCTTGGCAAATTTAAAAGTGCTGGCTAATGCTAAACGTAAATTCAGTAAGATTGTTATCCACGTCGGCGCTAATGATGTTCGACTTCGCCAGTCGGAGATCACTAAAAATAATGTTAAAGAGGTGTGTGAACTTGCAAGTACGATGTCAGACACTGTAATATGCTCTGGTCCCCTCCCTGCTTACCGTGGCGATGAGATTCATAGCAGACTGTCGTCACTCAATGGCTGGATGTCTAAGTGGTGCCCGCAGAATAACGTAAGTTTCATAGACAATTGGAAGAGTTTTTGGGGCAGACCTGACCTGTTGAAAAGAGATGGTGTTCATCCCTCCTGGGGTGGTGCCGCTCTTCTCTCTAGAAATATGGCACATAGTCTTAGAGTTCGTACTTGACTAACTAGGGCCCAGGTCAGGGAGCAGACAGACTGGATAAACCGACCGTCTGCTAGCCGCCTAACGTCACAGAAGTCAGTTAATTCTCAGCACATAGAGACTCCTTCACCTAGATATCACACTATAGAGACTGTGTCTGTTCCCCGTACTAGAAAATACAGAAAACGTCCAAACCAAAGTAATAGTAACAATTTAATTGATGTTCAACAAATAAAAAATGTTTACAATACAGAGAAACAATTGATAAAACTTGGCTTACTGAATATCCGGTCCCTTTCTACAAAAGCACTATTTGTAAATGATATGATCACTGACCATAAGCTAGATATGCTTTGTTTGACAGAAACATGGCTAAAACCAGATGAATACATTACTTTAAATGAGTCTACCCCCCAAGATTACTGCTATAAAAATGAGCCACGTCCAAAAGGTAAAGGGGGAGGTGTTGCTACAATTTATAGCAATATTCTCTGTATTTCTCAGAGGGCAGGCTTTAAGTATAACTCGTTTGAAGTTATGGTGCTGCGTATAACATTATCTAGAGAAACACGTGTTAGTGATAAATCCCCTGTGATGTTTGTATTGGCTACTGTGTACAGGCCACCAGGGCACCACACAGACTTTATTAAAGAATTTTCAGATTTTCTATCTGAGTTAGTACTGGCTGCAGATAAAGTCTTAATTGTTGGTGATTTTAATATCCATGTCGATAATGAAAAAGATGCATTAGGATCAGCATTCATAGACATTCTGAACTCTATTGGGGTTAGACAACATGTTTCAGGACCTACTCATTGTCGAAATCATACTCTAGATTTAATACTGTCACATGGAATTGATGTTAGTGGTGTTGAAATTCTGCAGCAAAGCGATGATATCTCAGATCATTATCTAGTCTTGTGTAAACTCCATATAGTTAAAACTGTAAATTCTACTCCTTGTTACAAGTATGGTAGAATCATCACTTCTACCACAAAAGACTGATTTGTAAGTAATCTTCCTGATTTATCTCAATTCCTCAGCATATCCAACAGCGCAGAAAAACTTGATGATGTAACAGAAACTATGGACTCTCTCTTTTCTAGCACTTTAGATACAGTTGCTCCTTTACGCTTAAGGAAGATCAAAGAAAACAGTTTGACTCCGTGGTATAATGAGCACACTCGCACCCTAAAGAGAGCAGCCCGGAAAATGGAGCGCAGCTGGAGGAAAACAAAACTAGAGGTATTTCGTATAGCTTGGCGGGAAAGTACCCTATCCTACAGAAAAGCATTAAAAACGGCTAGATCTGATTACTTTTCATCTCTTCTAGAAGAAAACAAACATAACCCCCGGTATTTATTCAATACAGTCACTAATTTAATGAAAAATAAAGCATCAACAGGTGTTGGCATTTCCCAAGAGCACAGCTGTAATGACTTTATGAACTACTTTACTTCCAAGATCGATACTATCAGAGATAAAATTGTAACCATGCAGCCGTCAGCTACAGTATCGCATCAGATAGTGCACTATAGATCCCCTGAGGAACAATTCCACTCATTCTCTATTATAGGAGAGGAAGAATTGTATAAACTTGTTAAATCATCTAAACCAACAACATGTATGTTAGACCCTATTCCATCTAAACTACTAAAAGAGCTGCTTCCAGAAGTCATAGATCCTCTTTTGGCTATTATTAATTCATCATTGTCATTAGGATATGTCCCCAAAACCTTCAAATTGGCTGTTATTAAGCCTCTCATTAAAAAACCAGAACTTGACCCCAAAGATCTAGTTAATTACAGACCGATCTCAAATCTCCCTTTTCTGTCAAAGATACTAGAAAAGGTAGTATCCTCACAATTATATTCCTTCTTAGAGAAAAATGGTATCTGTGAGGAATTCCAGTCAGGATTTAGACCGTATCATAGTACTGAGACTGCTCTCATTAGAGTTACAAATGACCTGCTTCTATCATCTGATCGTGGTTGTATCTCTTTATTAGTTCTACTGGATCTTAGCGCTGCATTCGACACTATCGACCACAACATTCTTTTGAATAGACTAGAAAACTTTGTTGGCATTAGTGGAAGTGCCTTAGCATGGTTCAAATCGTACTTATCTGACCGCCATCAGTTCGTAGCAGTAAATGAAGAGGTATCATATCGATCACAAGTGCAGTATGGAGTACCTCAAGGCTCAGTACTAGGGCCGTTACTTTTCACGCTTTACATGTTACCCTTGGGAGATATTATCAGGAGACATGGTGTTAGCTTTCACTGTTATGCTGATGATACTCAGCTCTATATTTCTTCACGGCCCAGTGAAACACACCAAATTGAGAAACTAACGGAATGTATAGTCGATATAAAAAACTGGATGACTAGTAACTTCTTACTGCTAAATTCTGAAAAAACAGAGGTGTTAATTATCGGACCTAAAAACCCCACATGTAATAACCTAGAACACTATCTAACACTTGACGGCTGCTCTGTCAATTCTTCTTCATCAGTTAGGAACCTAGGTGTGCTGTTTGATAGCAATCTCTCATTTGAAAGCCATGTTTCTAGTATCTGTAAAACTGCGTTTTTCCATCTCAAAACATATCTAAATTGCGACCTATGCTCTCAACGTCAAATGCAGAAATGCTAATTCATGCGTTTATGACCTCAAGGTTAGACTATTGTAATGCTTTACTGGGTGGTTGTTCTGCACGCTTGATCAATAAACTACAGTTGGTCCAAAATGCAGCAGCTAGAGTCCTTACTAGAACCAGGAAGTATGACCATATTAGCCCGGTTCTGTCAACACTGCACTGGCTCCCTATCAAACATCGGATAGATTTTAAAATCTTGTTAATTACTTATAAAGCCCTGAATGGCTTAGCTCCTCAGTACTTGAGCGAGCTCTTATCACATTATAGTCCTCCACGTCTGCTGCGTTCTCAAAACTCTGGCCATTTGATAATACCTAGAATATCAAAATCGACTGCGGGCGGCAGATCCTTTTCCTATTTAGCGCCTAAACTCTGGAACAATCTACCTAACACTGTTCGGGAGGCAGACACACTCTGTCAGTTTAAATCTAGATTAAAGACACATTTCTTTAACCTGGCTTACACATAACACACTAATACACTTCTATTATTCAAATCCCTTAAAGGATTGTTAGGCTGCATTAATTAGATCAACCGGAACCGGGAACACTCCTCATAACACACGATGTACTCGTTACATCGTAAGAAGAATGGCATCTACGGTAATATTTGTCTGTTTCTTTATTATTCTGTTTCTCAGTCCGTGTCCGGATCAGATGGTGGATCGGCGCCGGGAGATGATGTCTGCGACCCTGACCGTCGGCGGAGGCCGGACACCTGGATGAGCCCCGGGGACATATCCCCAGTGAAGACCTCGACTTAAATACAATAGAACTTAAAATTAAACAAAATAACTATAAATATAATAAAATACCTAACTACATAATACTATTATTGTTAGAAATTGCAACAATATAAAAATAGAAATATAATACATTTATACATTTAACATTTAATTAAAACAATAAGTAAAAAAATAAATAATAATATCCTGGCCAGAGGAGAACTGGCCCCCCGACTGAGTCTGGTTTCTCCCAAGGTTTTTTTCTCCATTCTGTCACAGAGGGAGTTTTGGTTCCTTGCCGCTGTCGCCTCTGGCTTGCTCAGTTGGGGACACTTAATTAATTTACGATTAACGTCAATTTTATTTCATAGATACTATTTAAACTAAACTGAGCTAGACAATGACATCTCTGAATTCAATAATGAAATGACTTTAACTGAAAATTGAGTGTTTAATCTTATTATTATACATTACTGACACTCTATCCTCCAATTTGATACTGTTAAGTGCTTTGACACAATCTGTATTGTTAAAAGCGCTATATAAATAAAGGTGACTTGACTTGACTTGACTTGTTTAAGTGTTGAAGTCATATTTCATTGTTCATCAGGTTCTATTAGGTGACATCTTGCACACAGCCCAGAATCTGGTGTTGGACAACAGAAAGTGGGGAACCAGTCCAATATCAGAGGACAGTCAGCACAAGAAAGAAGGTCCAAGTCAAATACTTGGGTAAAGTTGGTTTTATATTCACACATTCACAACATTCACACATTTCCGCGTTCAATAACTTTCTAATTATATGTGCAATAAAGTTATTTTTTGCAAATTCTAATCAGCGACATCATTGTCAACCTACTACATTTTTTTCACAATCGATCAAAATGGGCAAATATTCTTTTAATGTCATATTTACTTGTGAATGTCTGCTGAATGTCCAATGTAGTGTGTTTAACATAGTAATTGAATGCAATAGTACGAATGTGCCAATATAAAACTACCTTTACCCAAGTAAGTCAAATGGGCAGTCAGTTCAGCAGGAAATAGCTAGGTGTGAGATTCAATGTAATTGTTGTTTTATTAAACTGTTGTGTGTGTGTGTGTGTGTGTACTGGTGGAATATACACTTTGTACAGTATAAAAAAACATGACATCACATATATAAGTGTGCATGTGAGTGTTCTCAATGTTCTGAACTGGCTCAAAATAAAAATGAAATCCTTTTTAGGTCATTTCCTGGATTTTTTAGAAAGGAAGTAAGGGGTAAAAAACGTTTTGGACCATATAAACGGCCAGAGAAAAGCTTTTTGATGTTTTTTTTTTTTCTTCTTGACCAACAATATGAGAAAACGCCCAAAGGAGAGACAGAATTAAAACTTACACTTGCAGGACTTGGGAGAAGATCATTAACTATAACTGAAAACATGACTCATTCAGAGGAAAGATCGATAATGTAATTTTTCTTGTTTTTTTGTGTTGGGTGAATTTCCTTACTCTGTTTTACTCTGCCTTTGATAATTAAGCTATCAGAGGTGCTTGTTAATGCATATCCAAAACTGGCAAAAATCTGCGGAGGATGGTTGCTGCACAAGTGCTCAGGTATGTAGGATTGTTTTGAATTTTTTTTCCTAACCTCATAAAACTTATGTGAATTGAAATCATATGTGTTTATAGATATTGGATGGATTTTATCTGTTAAAGATTTTTGGTGGATTGTCTATTTATATATTCTGTTATATATTTTGAATCGTAGGTGGAGGTGGGCAACGGAAATTGACTGTCATCCCTCCTGACCCTGATGGGTATAATGGACAACAATTAAAAACCGTGAGCAGCAATGGAAAGAGCACAATGTATGTAGTTCCTCTGCAAGAGCAAATTGACACAACTCCATTACCACCTGATGCAAGGGAATTTAAAAAAAAATGCCCAAAGCCCAGTGTACACTCTGCAGCCAAATGGTTCCTCTTCAGTGCCTTCCAGTACACATCAAACACTGTAAGATGGAGCATGTGGATCTGTGTATCTCAAGTGATGATGTAAGTCTAAAGCTGTGTCCGAAATCATTCACTCATTCACTAATCCCTATATAGTGTATGGCAGTTGAGTGGACTATATCAGCAAAGTGAACGAAAACAAGTGAGCGAATTCAGACGCTGACGTAAATAGCATGCGCCAGAGTCCGCGGACAACTTCGTCATTAACATATGCCTCCCCATCTGTAATATTGGATTATTTTGCTTTATGAATCGCACTGTTCACTGTCACGTTTATTATATTATTTGATATTAAAAAGGAAAAAAAAAAAAAACAACAACAACAACAACAGTCCTGTTTATTTTTTTATTATATTTAAAAAATAAAAGAACAAAAACAACTGTCTGTCACATTTATTTGTTCATGAAATATAAATATAACATAGTATATTAATATAATTTGAAAAATAAATTCATTAAAAATAATATACAAAATAACTGTCAATGAGAACCTGACAAGTGTATGAACATACGTTATTTTAAAACATTATTTTGGCGGGTTTCTAGTCAGTATCCTCCAGTTGACTCCTGAGGTAAACCAAAATGTACTCTGTCTTGTTAATTTTCGTTCTGGTGAAACTTCTTTTCCTGAGGAGAAGAAAACGGCATTTTTCAAGAAGGACAACAACTTTAAGGCGTGCTGTATTAGCTCGAAGATGCCACATATCGGTAAGATGTTAGACAACACACATTCAGCTATTAACAAAATAATTTCTGATGATGAACTTCCAGTTCCTGTAAGATTTTTTTTTTTCACCAATCCAGTTACCATTGTTTCTTATAAGAATAGGGAGAAATTTTTTTTTTCTAAATTTTTTAATCATTTTTTTTTTAATTGTAGCTATTTTGTCAATATATAACATTTTTAATTTTTATAAAACACTTTATATAACTTTTTATTATTATTATTATTATTATTATTATTATTATTTTTTACATTATCTTATGTTGACACAGTCAAACCAAAAATTATTCAGACACCAGATATAATTTTATATATATATATATATATATATATATATATATATATATATATAATTTTTTTTTTTTTTTTTTTTTTTTTTAACTAGTGGGTGCAGGACACTATAGTTCATTTATGTAAGTGAGGATAGCAAAATAAAGTGAACTGTGACATATACCAGGGCTTCCGCGGGGTCTTAAAAAGTCTTAAATTTAGTTTTATCAAATTTAAGGCCTTAAAAAGTCTTAAATTGTACAAGAAAGTCTTAATTATGATTTCAAGAGGTCTTAAATTTGGAGACGGAAAGACAAGAATTGCGATATGGCTGAAAGTGACGATTAAACTTCAAAAGGCTATGATTTGATTAAATAAACATGAGCGCTGCAAGTTCAAAGTCCGGTGCTGCACTGCTTTGTGTTCTGTCTTTACCGAGAAAACTCTTATATTTCAGCTAAACGAGACACCTGCTGACAGAGAATGAATCAGTTAACATAGATTAAACTAGAGTGCGTGCGATTCAGTCTATTAAAATACATTTAGACTGATCACATCATTTAAGATATGGGGGCAGAAAATCTACAACCTATATTTATATCATTTCATATAGTTAATATCACACCAAGAGTGACATTTTTTTCTCCAAAAATCTGCATGATTACAAATGTGATATTGATTTTATGCAACAGTTCAATAAACAAGAAGTTAATTTTAAGAGACTTACGTTTTAGACACCATATTGGCTGTTTTTGCTCTATTTCTACAACAAAAATAATTCCAAACACAGCCACAGCACTGTTTTGCGTCTCTGAGCAACATGACGGTGTTTCGTTCCTGAATGAATCAAACGTTTAAATGATTCGGTTCAGTCGCAATGACTCACTTATTAACGCTGACTTACTGCCACCTACTGGCCGTTTTAATTTCACATTTAAAGTATTTTCATTTTTAAAAATAATTTCAAACATCAGTTTTCAGCGTTTTATGTTTCAAATATCAAAACATCATTTATGCATTTGTAACTGTGCAGGTTAGCATTCTATGTCCCTCTGAGCTGCATTAAAGAGTGTGTAAATACATCTAAATGCCACTTCAGATGCATTGCAAAGATACATTTTGTTGATACTGATTTCATTTGCTTGGTAACAGCCCAAATGCAAGAATTTAACTTAAAAGATGATGCACACTTTTAGAAAAAATGGCTTAAAGGTAAAAATGCCCGTAAAACTTGTTGGAAAAGACTAATTTCTATCACTGCTGTGAACTGACCACACAGAATATGAAGAATATCAAAAAAATTCAGGAGTCACCTGTTCATGGTAATCTTTAAGATGCCAGCACAATAACACACTCAGCAAAATATCGTGTAATTATCGTTATCGATAAAATCCCAGAAAATATCAAGATATCATTTTTTGCCAATTTCGCACACCCCTAATTCATGTTATTTAATTTATATTATAATTTATTGATAATAATTGTTGAAATCAGTATTATTAATACTTTTGACTTATCCATTTTCTTAAAAATGGTGTAAAGGCTGAAATGTAAAGTTTATCATTTTACAAAACTTTTTGTTTTTGTGAAAACTTGTATCTGAATTGTAAATTATGCTTTTTACAGTCATTTTACAGTTTAATATGGTACTATAGACATTGCGCTACCCCGCTCATATGGTATTAATTTTATTTGTCCAGGTCTTAAAAAAGGTCTTAAAAAGTCTTAAATTTGAGCTTAAAAATCCTGCAGAAACCCTGTATACCAAAAAATTCTTCATACAGTGGACTACCAGTAAAATTGATAAAAATTTGGGAACAAAAATTATTCAGATACTTTGACCTGGCCATGTTTTGCTTAAGTGTTTTTCTTTAATTGCTAATGTGACCTTTTTACACTACATAAATTAAGCATTGCTTGGTAATTGGTCAAAGTATTGATAGTTGTGTAAATATTGTCATACTAACAGTTGTCTAAATTTTTGGTTGATTGTAATCCAGTAAATACCTTTCTATCAAAGTAATCTGACATTATCAAGATGAGATGGATTGGTTCTGACACAGTTTAACTCTTGAGTTCTTGTCATTTTATTACCATTTTCTAACAATAGCGAATTAACTATGATAATGTGAGAAATGTTGAAAGTGTCTTTTAACAAATTTTGGTTTGACTGTACATATAATTATTACACTATGTATATTTATTACACAATATGACACGTTTAATCTCATAGTATATTTATTTTCTCCAGTTTGGCACTCGAGCTCCATACTGCCTGCTGAACCAACAAGTGCCTGTCCTCAGGTTGTACCTGGATGGGAGAAGTGACCTGAGGCCAGACTTTCAGCTTAACAGGCAAACACTGACCTACCTCATTAACACCCTCCGTGAGGTTCGTGACCATGGTTGGGGTCAGGATCTTGAAATTCTGGTCTTCGTATTCTGGCTGGCAAGTGCAGTTTCTTACCGGGTTGTTTGGAGAGCATTTGATATGCCCCATTCAACAGTCCACATGATTGTCCACAAAGTCTCAAAAATGCTCCTCCGTATCAAACGCAAAGTGATCCACTTCCCATCTTTAGAAGAGCTTGAGGAAATCAGCACAGGCTTTGCAAACCTGGCTGGCAGTCCTGTCTTTAGTTCAATTGCTGGTAGCATTGATGGCTGTCACATTAGAATCAAGCCTCCATCTGCTGATTCTATGTGCTACTTAAACAGAAAGTTATTTTATTCCATCCAGCTACAAGCACTCTGTGACCACCAAGGTAAATACCTGGACATTTTCGTTGGCTATCCCGGATCAGTCCATGACTCCAGAGTGCTCAGGAACAGCCCAATCTACCTGAAGGCACTGTACCCACCAGACGGATACCACATTTTAGGAGATGGAGGTTTCCCCTGTCTTAGCCACCCAATCTCTCTTATCACGCCATATAGAGAGCCACTACAAAATGCAAGTCAACGGCGTTTCAACTTCCACCATGCAAAAGCTCGGTCCATCATTGAGAGATCTTTTGGCTGTTTGAAAACGCGATGGCGATCACTTTTCTTCAAGGCCCTTGAAGTCAAGCCAGAATTTGCTCCAGAGGTCATCACTTCTTGTACTATACTGCACAACATCTGCATCACAAATGGTGACATCATGGAACCAGAAGAAGATCAACTGGATGGCGACGATCATGATGACCTGCAAGTGAGAGATCCACAGAGTGGAGAGCACACCCGAGAACGCTTGGCTGCAGCCCTTTCTGCCCCAAACCATGACAATCTTCCTCCAGACACCATGATTATTTATAAAATCTGTTAAAAAAACACAACCACTTATATGCTATAGTTTGATATATTTTACCAATATATGGTTAATATGCAGTTAAAATAAAATTAAAGTGTAATTATTTTAGGTTGTACTTAACATTTTGTCCTGCTACTATTGTGAAATTCCTACTAGAAAATATTAGTTTATTGAAAGAATGAATGATAATGAAGAAATCAATATAATGGTTATTATGTGAAATCATTTCAATGCTTAGTATTCTAAAAACAGATGGTAAGGTAATAGTGGTAAACTTCCATTGCAAATGTTGGGAGATTTCCAGAAGATGATGTATTACTTATGTGATTGCCTCCAGGCGGTGGCCTTGGCCACATGCCACCATTATAAGATAAGCTGAGAGGACAAGTAGACAATTGTGGAAGACCGGACAGGCATAGCAAATAAAAAAAATGGAAAGAACTAACTTTGATACATTGTATAAGAAGAGAGTGTATAAAACATGGAGCTTGGACAGACAAAGACTCAGAGGCAGTGGATGTGGCGGCTGTCTCTCGGCTTTGTTACATTGTCTAATAAAGTCTTGTTTCTGGCACCTGGAACCCTGCTGTTTGAGCTTCTTTGACTGCGTCGAAGAGATCTTCTCCCTCTCTGCTCCACGACATAGACTTGGCGTCACGAACAGGATTGGATTGAGGTCCGGTGTCCGGGAGAGCCCTTGCAGGCGGGGCCAGGTTGACACGCAAACTAATCCGAAATTAAAGACGCGTCTATAAAGAGGTAAGCAATTTTGCTTATATTGGAAATAAGATTGTTTGCGTAGTTAACTAAGGTCACGCCTGTAATGGTAATCTGGGACAGGGCTTCACCAATCAACGAATGTAAGATTAGTATGAAAAGAGTGTAAAGTAAGTGTATATAGATTGACGGGTTCCAGGTTCCAAAAGATACGCCTGTAGTAGAATAGTTTTAGTAGTCCAAGCGTCATATCCTAGGTGGGAGATCAAGGGATACCAGGGAGCGGCTTGTAGGTTGGTTAAGCCTGGCCCTGGTAGATTCTCACAGAGGTATATGAACGCTTCCCAAGTGGGGGGTCAAAGGGATATCAGGGAGCGGCTTGTAGGTTGGTAAAAGCCTGGCCCTGATCGACACTCACGAGGGCGTAGTTTAAGAAGCACAAGAGGTGCAGTGCCTAAGGGAGGCACAGAGTGAGAAGCACAAGAGGTGCATGTTGCCCAAGAGGGGCTGCCCAAGAGGGGCTTAAAACCCGTGGTTACCGCTTCCTAAGTGAGAGGTCCAGGGATATCAGGGAGCAGCTTGTAGGTTGGTTAAAAGCTTGGCCCTGGTGGACTCTCATGACCGAAGGTCTGATCGGGCGGGTGTCTGCAGACTAGAGAGTTAAAGTGTTAGTCTTTGTATTGTCCATTATATGTTGAGAAGAGATATCTGTATGTGTTAATGCATTAAATGAATGTTTGTGTGATTGGATGAGAATGATATGTGTCTGATGTGAATGCCTTTTGGTTTGACTGAAATGAATACAAGAAAGGGATGTGTAAATATGTAAATATTTTTTGGTAGAAACAGAGTGAAGAATCAGTGTAAATAATTATAAGTCTGAAATAAAGACACTATATTGAATGGAGTATGTTAACATAATTGTAAAAGTTGAAAGAACAAAGAATACTCCATAGAATTGGCTTTGTTGATTGTTTGGACATCGTCCAAATTATCGACGTTGTGATCTAAATTGTGAAACTGAATTATTGTTAAAGAAAAAGAGCAACTGATCGCCTTCCAAAAGAGGAGAGAGAGAGATCAGGTGTTTGATTTTGCTGCAGTTGTAAATAGAGGGAGAGAAAGTGGGGGCCTTGTGTACATAAGTGTATGAGCTCATTGTGTATATATGGATACATGAACTGATTGTGTGTATGTGTGCTCATGAGCAGAGTGTAAGAGTGTGAGTGCTGCAAGTAGTGTGTGTATTGCCGTGTGAGTTGTGTGAACTGAGAGAATGTGAGAGAAATTAGAACAATTATTTTAAAACTAATAACATTACAACGAATTGGCTCTATTGATTATTTGAAGATTGGTCAAATTGTCACCATATATAAAATAAATAACACTGAAAAGTTTTTGTTTCTCTCCTGTAGTAAGAATGAGCATATGAACCAAGTGTGTCTGTGAGAGAAAGGAGGGGCTGAGAGAGGAATCTCGTGAGTGAGAGAAAGGAGGGGCTACAAGGAGAAAGTGAGAGTGGGGGCATTGAATGTGTGTGTGTAAGCTAAGTATGTGCGTGTAAGTGCTGCTGATAGTGAAGGTAGGAGTGTGAAGGAGGGAGGAAGAAAGGGAGGAACAAACGGAGGAGATATTTGAGTGGTCATTTTGTGCCTGTCTCATCCAAAATTGAATGAAACAAACAGAGAAAAAGAAACACCTTGATGATTTAAATGAATGAGAAAGTGAAAAAGAATATCAGCAATTTCAGGAGACCTTGGTAAAAACACAAGGGATCCACAACCATTTTTAGATGGAATCAAGTTTTGTTGATTTGGATGGACAGGTACAAAGGTTGACAGAATTCAAGAAAAATAGTTTTCTTAGAAAATTGACCAAAATCACAAATTTGAGAGAAAAATCAATTGAATGGCCAGTAATACCTTGGGAGGATGTGGTTTTCAAACATATAACGAGTTGTAAATTGGTAAATAATTTTTTCAGGCTCTGTGCTCCAGCATCTTCCCAGTTGGAAACTGCATTAAATGTAATTGATATTCCAGTCGATCCAGTGGTAGCACCCTATCTGAAGCGCAACTGGGTAGGCCAGTGGTCAGTACTTGAAACAAGAGCTACAATCCTTGGTAATGTACATCTCAGAATATCAGATGATACAAGAGAAGTGATCTGGACATCTAAAATTCTGTTTAGGTTAAAAGAAACAGGAGATGCACAGTCAATGGATATGACTGGCAGAACTGTGAGATGTTTATAGGTGATAATTGAGATAAGAACTCAGCCACAATATACAACATTTGTGGGTGGAAATCCAAAAAGATCAAGAAAAAGCAGAATCACAGCAGTTTGACATGCTGAAATCAATGCTCAATTAAACTGAATAAAAGAGAAAGAAACAAAAGTGACAGACAGAGTAGTTGTGAATAAGAAAAGAAGGGGGACAAGGGGTAGAAAAATTTGAACATTATAGGAAAAAGTTTATTGATTGATTATATGGAACCCCTAAACCTAATGTGGTGTACAAGAGATGAATTGAACATTAGTGTGTTCAAGACACAAGAATTTTGCATAGAATTCATGCCATCTTTCACTTACTCAATTTGGGCAGGAGGAGTGACGGCTACAGGTCGCAGATTTCATTTGAGAAGGCTGTGGAGTTTTGAGGCATTTAGCTTGAGAGAAAACATAATTTGAACAAAAAGCAATTTGCAATGGAAAGAACCAGGAGGCCTTGTGTTACCCTTCAAATTATTAACTAGAAAACATATGGTGATTATTTTGAAATATTTGAGACAAACTATCCAGCTTTCATAAATAAGGTGATAAGTCCTCTGCCCAGCAAAAAGTCCAGGTGGAAATCAGGGGTCGGATTCTTTTAGTGGTCCTCGTCTGATGAGCCTGGTGAAGAGTAGTTAATAAATTTAAGGTGCTGAGGTTAGAGAGGTAAATCACCAAAGGGAAATTAAAGCAACAATAATCCACTATATTAGATAAAGTAAGAAGTCTGAGTTTTTAAAAAAAAAAAAAAAAAAAAAAAAAGTCAACTCCAGTAGAATTATTGATTTCCAAAAATTCAGCCTGTAAAGAAGCAATAAGGGATTTCTCAAAAAAGTGGGCAGAAAGAACAAAGAAATTGGCTACCAAATGGCCAGCAGAGGGAGCATTTCATGTGACGATATATAGGGAAATGGAGGTCTTGTTAAAAAATTACAAGACTAATGACAAATCTAAAAAGCGAAATGAAAAAAGGGAACAAGAATTAGGGGTATTGGCCTTGTTTAAACAACAAGGAATCAAATTATTGAAATTAAAAAGGGAAAATAAAAAAGATGAAATTAAAGAAAGGCCACCTCCATATGCTCCTTCCTGCGATCAAACTGTAAACCAAATGCCTTTAATATAGGGAACAATAGATTTAAAAGGGCCAATAGAATTGGAGGGATATGTACATGATTCAAACACAGAAACTGATAGAAATGAACAGAGCTGCAGAGATGAGGTGAGGGAAAGAGCAGACAGACATCAGGGAAGAACAACACTCACTCAGCCATGAGGGAGGGGCTGAACTCACAGGAGCAGAGGCTGAGAACATTTACGCCACTGTCACAGCCACGACAAAGAGAAAGAGAGAGGACAACCTACCAGGAGGAGTCAAGGATTGAAAGAAGGGGGGCCAGAGACTGCAAAGAGGAAGAGAAAAAAGGTGAGCCACTCTCATATCATTGTCTTTCAGAAATGCTTGAAGAATTGGAAGACTGCCACAAACATTTAACACCAGTGGATGAAGAGGAGGAGAACGATCAAGAAAAAGAACTCAAAGAAGCCTCTGAAGGGAGAGTGACACCTACAGACTCCATTCAGGAAGCACTGGAGGACATGGAGGAAAGGTGCAACAGGACAAGAGAGAATCTCAAGCACGCTGTCAACATGACAAGAGAAGAATATGACCAAACTGTGACATCATTGCGACAAGAGATAAGTGAACTGTTGAACAACAGTCAAACAGAGCAACTACGTCCAAGCTCACATGATTATGCCCAGCAAAAGCAGTATAAGTGGCTGGTACATTGATCATGCAAGATATAGAATATCCAGATGACCTGTTGAAATCCTGCCAAACACCAAGAGGACCGAATATCCAATGCAAACTGACCCGAGTTTCCTGAAGGGGGAACCAATGGGAGAAACTGAGAACCCCACCACCTACATTCAGAAACAACTGAAACGATGGAAAGAAGAACTGGAAAGAGATCCAGAACAAGACAGAGTACTGACAGCACTCTTCAGGACCTCCATTGTGGAAGCCATGCCTGCAGCAGTGAAAGTGAAGCTGGAGGATGTGGTAGGTCTGAATTCAAAGTCACACAAAGAATTCAGAGACCATGTGGTCCATGCTGTGGAACAATACAGAAGACAAGAGCTAAAGATGAAGACCCAAGAAAAGGAGCTGCAAAGAAAACTGACTCAGATGCAGCTTGAAGAACTACTCAACAAGAAGAAGAAGGTCCAAGCAGTACAGAAGGAAGACCTCTCAGCAGTGATGGCACCTGTCAATGCTTCAGTGCCTGTCAATCCACCAGCACCAATGAATGTGCCTGTACCTGTACATCAGACTGCAGCAGCACAAGTGACAGCTGCTGGAACAGTCAATACACCACAAGAACCAGCACCAGTTGTAATATATCTTAAACCAGAGCAATCAAACAACAGGAACTGGAATAGACAGCAACAACAAGGAGGACGTGGCAGAGGAAGATTTAACAACAATCAACAGAGAGCTGGTGGCCCACCAGGAGTGTGATGGGGATGTAATTGGCCTGGAAGAGACTGCCCCATAAATCCTTGGCAACAGAACCAACCAATGGCGGTAGGAGTTAACTATGGACAGCCACAAATGCAAGCCCAAACTCTAGGACCAAAAGGTGCAGCTCTGCAGATAGATAGGGAAAAATTCATTGATGAATGGGTTGAGGTACCAAATTCAGTTCCCCATGTTACCTTATATGTAAATAAAGACTGTGTTTCTAAGGACTTAGGACCCATGATGCAAACAACAGAAAAAGCAAGTGAGAAGCCACAGAAAATCATCTAATTTTCCAATCAGCAGATAAAGCATATCTTAAAAATTTGTGTGCTACTCCAATGATGGGAGTCCCCAGAATGGTTATAAACACATAAATTGAACCAAAAGTTAAGGGACATCAAAAAAAGCAAACTGAATTAAGAAAATAAATGGAGAAACAAGTACCATTAGAACTATGGTCTCAACATGATATAGATGCAGGGTTAGTAAAATCAGCCAATCCAATTAGAATAAATCTCAGACCAGGAGCTAAACCACCTAGAAAGACACAATACCCTTTGAAACCTGAAGCAGAAGAGGGAATAAAAAAAAGACGATTGAGGGATTAATGAAAGAAGGAGTGCTACTAGCTACAGTAACACCCCAATATTGCCAGTGGCTAAAGCAAATAAAACAAAATGGCGTTTGGTGCATGATTTGAGAGTGGTGAATGAGGTTGTGGAGGATTGGTCTACTGAAGTTCTAAACCAGCATAAATTGCTAACTAATGTTCCACCTGTTGCTAATTATTTCACTGTGATTGATCTTTGCTCCGCCCTTTTTCAGCATTCCCTTAGTAGAAGAGAGCAGACCATTGTTTGCATTCACCTACCAAGGTAAAAAACTTACATACACGAGAATTATTATAGAAAAGCCTCATTTATATTGCTGTGAAACAGCAATTAAATGAAATTAATGTAGGGTAACAAAGGGGAGCAACATGTAATGCAAATGGGCTTTGACAGTTTCTTGAGAGGCATATGATTGCTACTATTATATTGCTTGCAATCCTGATCTCTGACGCGCATGGTTTTGACCATTGCGCGAGGGGGGAAGTGATTAGAAAAATTAAGCGACAGGATTACTGGTCGTCTTATTTACAGGCAATGATGGACGAGTATCTATCTGAATGCGACGTTTGTGCCCAAAACAATGTTAGGAAAGGAACATCTTCACCTATAGGCCATATACCAGTCCCAGAAGGGCCATTCAAACACTAGTAATGGATTATGTAGACAAGATAAAATCAATCAGAAGCAATAGAAGACTGAGTAAGATTACTACAAGGAGTGACAATATAGGAGGGGACCTAAACGAATCTGTACAGTCCCTGCAAATAGACAAAGAGTGAAAAGAGCAAATAAGGCAGTCCCAAGTGTATACATACATTCGAATGGCCAATCAAGGGAATTCTAGAGCAATTTAAGGCCAACAATGAGATAAAATATGGATTTGAGTCAATATTCATAATATAGATACCTTTTATCAAGAATATAGAGTGGATAAACTATATTTATTGTAATAAGCAGAGATTTATTAACTATACTGATGATGCACAGAAAAAACATTGGTTGTTGGTCGAAAAAAGGCGTATGTGTAATGCTTGGAACTGACTGTTGTATTTATATTCCAAATAATACAGCCCCAGATGGGTCATTCACCAAAGCAATGGAGAAACTGAAAAACCTGAGAGAGGAAGTGACCAAGAACGCTGGAGCAGATAAGCATATTGGGAATTGGTTTAATTCACTTTTTGGGGCTTGGGGACAATGGTTAACTCAAGTGGGCATCATAATAGCTATTGCTATTGTTGTGTTTCTTTTACTGTTTTGTTGTATTGTGCCTCTCATTAGGTCTATGTTGACCAAAGCTGCAGCCAAACAGATGCTTAACATATCGGTTAAACCAACTGGAATTGACATTGGGTACACCAACGAACACAGTGTGGGACCTGGACTGGATGAACTGGATGACTTTGATTTGGATAATTTTGAGTGAGACCTTCCTGAGAAACAACGGAGTGGTAGGGAAGGGGTGCCTTTTTCTTTTTTATCATTTTTTATTTTTATCTTTTAGAGTAGTATTAGAGAATTTGGGTAGAGTAGGCAGGAAGCTATAGGGTACTATGTATTTTCCTTTGGCATATGCCCCTTCCTGAAGTTATTTACTCCATAAATCATTTATGTTGAAATTGCTATATTAAATTAAATGTAAAATGTGATTTTTTTCAATCAAAAAAGAAAAAGATGAAGGTTTTAAGCAGGTCCCTGTCCATGTTATGAGACAGTGCTATCAGATAAAGGGAATGATAAAGAAGGACTATTTTCTGAGGGGTGACTGAGGGTCTGACTTGTCAGGGGTGCAATAACAGTGATTATTCATTCAGCCCGGCCTCCAGAGAATAGTTTGTTTTGTTTCGATTACTTTATTATTCATATAATTATGACATGATTAAACTAATCAAAGATTTTATTATTGGTATAATGATTAATTGTTTTAACACTGGGAAACATCACTAGCAAGTTTGAAGGAAAAAGAGGATCGACGAGCACCTCAGTGCTTAGCAGCATGAGTAGATTCAACTGGAGGTTTAAAAACCCACCATCTACTCCAACACCAGACAGTGCTGGATGGCAAAAGACTTGCCTGAGAGCTCCTCTGGCAACGAAGGACAGCAGCACCAGATAGCGCTTCAGGCTACCGGAAATGTCTGAAGTTCCTCTGGCCACGTGGGATGAACCGGTGTACCTATCTTGCATTAAGTTGATTCATTTTGATTTTGATTATTTTGACTAATCACCTGTATATTCTACATAACCATGATAACCATGGGCAAGGCTCAAGAACATTTTCTGCACATGCTTACATACATATTGCTAATTTAACTAATTGATCATTGACCCCCAAAAGAATGTTTAGGTAGGGAAGCAGATTCTTTTACTCCTCTCTGGTCAAGTGGGAGGGGAGATGTTTGGGTCTGACTTCCTCTAGAGTGCACCGTCATGAAGAAACCAATTGTTAAAGACTGAATGACGGACCTTTATTGGTTCATAGATGAATTGAAGAATGGGTGGACTCATGGTGTTGCACTCTGGGAAAAGGGTTTAGTGGTGAGACTTAGTTAAGTCTCAAAGGGGGGAATATATTGTGAAATTCCTACTAGAAAATATTAGTTTATTGAAAGAATGAATGATAATGAAGAAATCAATATAATGGTTATTATGTGAAATCATTTCAATGCTTAGTATTCTAAAAACAGATGGTAAGGTAATAGTGGTAAATTTCCATTGCAAATGTTGGGAGATTTCCAGAAGATGATGTATTACTTATGTGATTGCCTCCAGGCGGTGGCCTTGGCCACATGCCACCATTATAAGATAAGCTGAGAGGACAAGTAGACAATTGTGGAAGACCGGACAGGCATAGCAAATAAAAAAAATGGAAAGAACTAACTTTGATACATTGTATAAGAAGAGAGTGTATAAAACATGGAGCTTGGACAAACAAAGACTCAGAGGCAGTGGATGTGGCGGCTGTCTCTCGGCTTTGTTACATTGTCTAATAAAGTCTTGCTTCTGGCACCTGGAACCCTGCTGTTTGAGCTTCTTTGACTGCGTCGAAGGGATCTTCTCCCTCTCTGCTCCACGACACTACTCACCTTCATCTCATTCAAACCTGTATGACTATTTCCCATGCATCAAAAGTAAATGGTGACTAAAGCTGTCAGTCCTTAAAACTCTAGCTTTTGTGTTCTGCAGAAAAGTCATACAGGTTTAAATGACATCAAGGTAAGAAAATGTTGACAAATCTAATTTAAGTTACAGTTAACATAAAACATGTATTGCAGTTCAGAATAATAAGTACCACTTCCTTTTTCTGAAATATAAGTTGTTAGTATATTTGGATGTAAATGATACTGTCAATTGTTAAAACGGTGTATATTCTCTTAGTATAAATAATCCTGCAAAAAAAAAAAAAAAAAAAGAGAGCAACCGTGTCAATTCAAATTATTTATTTTAAATAAAATCTTCACATTTTTTCAACTATTTTTTCAAGAATTGACAGAAGTCTCTCCTCTCTTCTCTTCTCAGTCTCTCCTCTGCTCTCTCAGCTTCCCTCTCTAAAAAGTCCAGCACTGGATCTTTATCTTTCTTCTGCTTCTTTGCTGGCCCTGGCTCTCCACTCTCTCTCCTGTCCTGCTGCTCTGCCTCTTCAGGGACTGAATCAGGAGAACTCACTGCAGGAACAATGGATTCTTCCTCTAATGAGGCAATTAGGATGGGGGTCTGGATGGATGGCCTCCCACCTATTGCCTCATCCATGAGGTCGTACCATTTCCACGTTCCTGCAGTGGATTCTCCCGATTCAGTCCCAATCCCAGTCGGTGGCTTCCTTAGCTCCTAAAAAATAATTTTATAAACAAATGATATACAACCCAACAGACTTTTATATAAAAAGGCTATGTCTGGGTAAAGTAACTAAGGAACTTAAAGGACCTGAAGGATTTTGAGCAAGAAAAGTAGGCACATTATCCACGTAGGACAAACTAAAGACTCATGCACAACCACCACAAAAGGCTTAAAATGGTCAAACACATGATATTTATGCTGCCTTCACATGCTATTGGAATTATCGTAAAAACGAGTTTCCTGATCGGAAATTGGATGTGAACGGCCTCTCAAGTTCGAAGCAGTGAAATAAGCATGTATTTCCAGAATTGTCAGCAAACTGCATGTGTAGTGCGGTTAATGTTTATATGATTGTCAACTAATGGGATGTTACATTTTATTCTTTCTGACATTAAAGCACTTGAATACGACAAGCTGGTAATCACGACTTCATAAGTGGGAAATAGGAAATTTCTGATAGCATGTGAAGGCAGCATAAGAAACAAGGGCATATAAAATTATGAAATGGGTAAATTCAGTTATTATCTTGATTGGAGGAATATGTGTTGAATAGCTAGCACTACATAAAACAACCTGCAACCTAAATTGTTATTAAAAAGTTATTAAAAAACAAACAAATACATAAATAAAAACCATCAGATTCTACAAAGGGTGTATTGTTACAAGCAAATCTGTATATAAGTATGTTCTTACCTTGTATGTCTTTTTTAAATTTTCCCATTTTTTTGCTGCTCTGGCAGGGGATACCACCCCCTGCAAGCCGATGTCCTTCAGCACTGTTCTGTAGTACAAACAACGTAATGATATACACATTAACAAACACACATTAAACCTTTAGTTATTAAAGTTATTAATTTAACGTTACAAGAAAAGGTCCCACTTTATATTAGGTGGCCTTAACTACTATGTACTTATATTTAAATTAATCATTTGGTACAATGCACTTATTATGTACATGCATGTTTTTACATTGTACTTACATTTTTAAACATACCTATATGTAATTACATCTGTAATTAATTTCTGTAATTACATTTATAATTACACTGTTGACCCATCCCTTACACCTTAACCCACCCTTAAACCTACCCATACCACCAAACCTGTCCCTAACCTTACCTGTATCCCACCTCAATAGCAGCAAAAGTGTTTTGAAATACAACATGAACACAATAAGTGCATTGTACTTTTTTGATGTAAGTACAGAGTAGTTAACTTAAGGCCACCTAATATAAAGTGTGACCCAAGAAAAGATACCCTTGAAACTCACTCCCATCCATGCTGAGCAGCGTTTCTCCGGCCAGAAAATAAGTGGCCGTAGGCTGTCCTTTTTAGGATTAGATGCCTAACGTCCTCATCCGTCCCTAAAGCACATACAATTTTGTTAATACATTAATTTTCTAAGACGTAGATGAATACTGTACAAATGCGTTCACTAACATAACTGTGAACAATTGACCAAATTATCATCTGTTGTAATGTTATACAATGTTGTAAATTTAAGTTACCACACTAAAAAGTAATTACTGTGCCAACAAATCGCCCCCATTTCATTTCGCTTCACTAATCTCTTTATAAAGGCTTATTTTAAACAATAAAAAAGTTACTTGAATTTGTAAAAGTTGCCGCCTCCAACGTTTCCGTCCGCCATATTTCTTTTTCTTTAACGCTCTATCGCCGCCTCGCGTTGGATTGTGGGAAATAGTGCTTCAGCGAGTGTACATCGGTTGTACACTCAATCAGAATGCATTGTGGGTAAAAAGTAGAGAACGAATGTAGGGAATGAAGTCGTTCACTCAGAATTCGGACAGCACTACAAAATGGCTGACACCCGATATAGTGCACTATATAGTGGATAGGGAGCGGTTTCGGACACAGCTTTAGATGTTTATTTTAGTCACCAATGAGCTCTAAAAACAAGGTTGATGAGATTCTGTTTTATTTCCAGTCGATGGAGAAGTCCCCAGACTACCCACAAGAAGATAATTCAAGATCTATTGACACTTGGAAAGAGGCGTGTTGTTTTTTTTGTTTTTGCTCCAAATGTCTTGGACATACTGATCTTTTGTTTATATTTCATAAGCTCTGAAAACACAATTTCTATGTGATTTTTGTGTTTTCAGGAATTGGAAAAGTCACCAGATATTGAGAGCTGTGATTCAAATATAAATGAAGTCTGGACAGAGAAGGTTAGAAGGATATTTATTGATCTATTTATGTACTAAAACATATGAATTTTCAGTTTATGGTATATGCATGGTTCCTAAACAATTGTTTGTGCATAATTGAACTCAGTATTTGAATGTGACATCAGACTGCTGAGTGTCCACTGTGTAAGAAAACATTTGACAGTGATGTTATTGAGATACACGCAGCCAACTGCGGATTACGGTAAATTACTAAATAGAGTTTAGTGTCACTTATCTAATTAATAATTTAAATGTTTCCTATCCAGCAATTTGAAATATTAAAGCATTTAATTTTTATTTTTGTCTGTGTGCAGAACTGCAGAATATGATGATAACTTCAGTGACCCAATAAATACACGTCAAAGGTAAAAATGGTACATTAAGAAAGTTTGTTTTGCTTTGCTGGTACATTTCATGTTTCATTTCTGTTTTTCTATTACAAAGTTCTGGGGAGATTTTGAATTGGATCAGCAGTAAAGTTGATCAAACCAACACCTTTTCCATCTGCGTTTCTTGGAATGACATCTACAACAGAGGAATGCAGCAGTGGCAGCGCCAGAAGAAATCGTCACCGAAAGGCAGATTAAAGGTTACCTTTTTTGGCGAAGCAGGGGGCGACTCTGGTGCTCCTAGCAAGAAGTTCTTAACAGGTATAACTAATTTAGTTTATTATAAAATGTTTTATATTTTAAAGCAGACATTTTGTCAAATCAGATTTTAAATAGGTTGTGTTTGTTGTTGTCTAGAAATGATTGCAGAGATTGAAACAAGACTTTTTATCACTGGTGTAGATAAAAAAAGGGAAAAATCCAGTCTATTGTTGTGGATCGTAACTACTTCAGGTATGCAAGATTTGATCAGTTAACACTTTTCACATTGATAAACATTTTTGGTTGATTTAAGGTTTTGTTTTATCCACTGTGGTATTAGAAGTGCAGGAGAAATTATGGCTGTCAGTCTAGCACAGTAATAATCTTATTAAATGTAGTACAGTAAATAAAAAGCATCATGTTTATCACATAGTACATCAAAATTGAGTTATTCTGTTTATTTTTTAATATTGTTTAGTGTTTTAAACAAATATTTATTGATGAAACCATTAAATTGCCTCTAGAGCCGTTGTTTTACACTCCACTATGAGAGTTGTTCCAATGCTTGATCAGCTGCGAAAAGGCCTGCAGCTCTATGATCTCCAGAAAGTCATGGAAATGCATCCAGACTTGTGTTTACCACTGTTTGTCCCAGGGGAAAAAGATGACGGTTCCTATGGTGTTTTCATAATGAGGACATGTTAAATGTGACAGGCATATAGAAATGCTAACACTATCTCTTTTATTTAAGGTGGATGCAGGCTTCATTCTGGAGAATTGCCACCCTGTCTTTAGTGACAAAGGTTCTGTGAAATACACCGAAGAAGTAAATGTAATGAACTTTTTCCAGTTATGCAGTGGATGACAGGCCAGAGACATAAGCCTGTTCTTCCCAGTGACCTGAAGGATTTCAACATCACTGTGAAGTTCAATCACGACTGACACAAATCATACTGTGTGTTTTCCTACTGTAAGCGCATGTACTCGCACAACTACGTTTCCTACAGCTCACCTGAAAACACTGCATGAATTTAAAAACATAATGGAAATAGCTATGAAATATGGGGAGTCATTTGATAATGTTTAAATGTATTTGATGGGGAAAGCATGTTGAAACAGCAACTTTCAGCTTCTCTTTGAGTCACTGTTTATTGTCAAGAAAAACTGTTCCTTTGACGATATTTGTTGAAAGAATTTTCATGTTAAAGAAACCATACAAAATGATTAACTGTTCTGAATTTGCATTTACAAATTAGTTTTCATACAATTCATTCATTGTGCTGCTTTGTTACAGTTGCAATTTTCAAAATATATACACAATTTGCAAAATATATGTTTACAATGGTCTCACACAGGTGTTTGTGTATTTTAAAGACTTTCAAAATATTGAACCAAAGATATATAAATATCTCTGCCATAACAGTCAGATGCTGCAAGAAGATTAAAGATGGATTTTACTGTTTCCATCAGAGCAGGAGTGAGTGGGCACTCAATTTCTGGAACATGAACTCCAACATCATCTTCTGTCACACTATCAAACGTCTCCCAGTCTGTTCCAAACAGTTCCAAATTCTTAAATGAAATAAAAACAAATTACTTCATACATGCATCATGCAAAAGCACAATTTGACAGTATGACTAAACGCATAGAAAATCAAAAAAAAAAAACAAAAAAAAAAACTGACAATTCTCTTCATCGTCACCAGATGAATTGTGCATGTGTCCCATTATCCACATCTGGTTAGGGTGAGACCATAACGGATGATTGTCCCAGCTTTCAGAAAAAGTGTGGAGGTCACGCTTCAGACGTGGGAGGAACACATAATGTGCACAAAACACATGAAGGGAATCTGACAAGTCCAACAAGCCATCTTCCTCAAGGCTGTGAAGTATTTTGTAATACAGCTGAGTTACGCTGACCCAGACGTCTCGCCACAGGCGTTCAATTCTAGAGAATACAAAATGTATCGATTAAAAATGATAAATTAAACTATAGTGTGACATCCTAATTTGTTTATTACCTCTGACTATGTACGCTTTTCCCGGCAATGAAGCTTCCTCTTCCGGTCCCTTTCACACGAAACATGGTTTCTGCAATTGCCACATTTTCCACACCTTCATCACCCCAGACCCTAAAATGGAGGGGTGGAGGGAGAGGTTAAATCTGCTTGACTGCCATAATGTTAAGAAAATAAAAATAAACATGTTTACTCATCCGTCCCTCCCGAACCTATAGCATCAAAATGACCCGAGGGCTAAAAATGACACTATTTTTGGGGGGGTCCAGAAATCTTATATTGTTCCATTTTTATAATTTTTTTCTAAATACTTATGTAGGTTTTTCTATTATTTTTTGGTGATTTTTTATTATATTTACCTTTTATTCTGGATTTTTTTTTTTTTTTTTTTAGAAAATATAAGTAAATAAGCACTTTTTCTACATTATTTAACCAAAAAAAAAAAAAAAAAAAAATACAATTTCAGTCCTGTTTTATCAAAAACCAACAGATGGCCTTGGAATTGAGTCACTGTGTGTCTCTGATGCCATCTGGTGGGGAAAATGTCAAAATTGCATTTTATGGTTACAGCCACTAGAGTTTATGGTTGTTTATGGATTCAAATATATATTGAAACATTAAAAAAATCCATATTTTGTAAAAAAAAAAAAAAAAAAGAAATAAATAAAAATCTAACTGAATTATAACCTAAACATATGTGTATGTGTATATTCATACAATTTCATTAATGTAAAATAAATATATATTTTAAAAAATATAACTGATATAAACTCATTGGTCTCTCAAATTTAACTAAGTCAAAAAAAAAGAAAAAAAAAGAAAGAAAGAAAAATGACAGTCATATCCCAGCAGAAACATGAAACATTATAATATGTTCTATTGGAATGCGTGTGTGTGTGTGTGTGTGTGTGAGTGTTTTCTGCATTGGGGATATTGTGTAGTCTCAGCCCTTCATTTGGGTATAAATCTTTACTGGATTGTCTCAGATTTTGTACATCAAAAAAAAAAAAAAAATGCAGTTTTCTCGTAAATTCCATTCCTTCCTATGTGGGTCAAAATGAACCCTCGAGGGACCCTTTTGTTACTTTTTTTATTGCACCCATTTAAACTCCTTGAATCCACTCAGTTTTTGTGTGTGTGTGTGTGTGTGTGTATTCCCGGTGCAAGTGTGACAAAAGTAAAAAATAAATCTTGGACCGGTACGATCAACACACGATTTTTATAATTTTTTGGAAAATCAGTTTTGGGTCAAAATGACCTGAGGGACGGATGAGGGTCTAAATGCAAGGAAGTGAGGAGCAGAAAAACATTTTTTTCCTACCTTGAAGGCCAGCCATGTTTTTGCACAGACTGGAGAAAGAATGATAAGGCAGTGCTTGAACGGTTGTTTGTTGCTGGTTCCAAGTACATGATCTATACCAAAAAAATAAATGTAATACATTAAATCGTTCAGTACATTCAGACATAGATAGATAGATAATCAGATTATAGATAGATAGATAGACAGATAGATAGATAGATTCCACTGGGTTGGAAATAAATGCGTTTACCTTTCGTGAGAACCCATCTTTCCCACCAAATATGATGATGTTGTACCTTCAAAGTAAAACCGTGTTAAACATAATATTGCATAATATTACACTTTCATAGGTAAACTATAAGACAATACCTTATGAGCTTGTGATTCGTGTCAATATGGACTAAGGACAATGGACTTTGAACAAAATATGACCTCCTGACAATACACCCCAGCTGTGTCATCCTTTCCAAAATTCCAGGGACATCCACTCTGTGCATGGATTCTTTTATGCGGTTCCATTGAACTCTATGTCTGTCTGCTTGCAGGCAGCCTTTTATCATCCTTTATTTATTTATTTATTTATTTATTTTTTTTACTTTTTTTTTTTATTAGACATAACATTCACAGGGGATACAGTCAAAGCAATAAAACACATAAACAACCAGAATACAAAACAATAAATACATAAATAATAATAAAAAAGAATTATAAACAGAAAAAAAAAAACTAATAAATAAAAAGTTAACAAACATCTTTTAGTAAATAAAATAAAAATACAAAATTAAAAATTACACGTAAAATGTCAACTTCAAAGAATACTCCGGAAGTAACCCTTACATCAAGGTCATTATTTTTTCCATCAATGCAGTAGTTTTAGCAGCTTTCCTATTAAGTGATGAGCAGAGAGACTCATAAAATAGTTTCAAATCAATACAAAAAATCCTAAAATTGGGCATACAATCAGTAACTTTACATTTGTGAAGATGAAATAGGCCACAAAGAGTTAACAGTTTCAACATATCATCCAGCTCCTTTGACCCTGATTCCCAAATCAAAAATAGTACATTAATTATCTCAAAACTAAAAAGTTTGTTGTAAGCTGAGAAAACAAGCCAAGACATTTCTTTCCAAAATTCCTTTGCATAATCACATTCAAAAAATAAGTGTGATATTGTTTCCAAATTAGAATTACAGAATGTGCATTGTGAAGAGATGTCCAACTTAAATTTTGAGAGTAAAGAATTACAGGGATAGTACATATGAAGAATTTTATAGTGAAGTTCTTTCATCTTGTTAGGTAACAGAAACTTGTTAATACCGGCTCATATTTTAATAGTAGAAAGAAAAGGGTAATTTAATTTCTATTTATAAAATGCTTTAGGATGACAACTAAACTTCTTAATAAGGGTTTTTCTAATCCAGAAATTGTTACATTTGTTAACATTACAAAGCTCCAGACCTCCAATACAAATTTTTGGCATTTCACATTTTGAAGATTTGCAACAATTTGCCCTAACCAAATGTAACAGTTTAGGTGAAATAGAACTAATAACCCATTCATACACTCTAGGTGAGGTATCCACTTCAAAGATTTCTGAAAATTCAGAATAGGAATAGAAGTTACCATCCTTTTTAACAAATCTAAAACAAAAATTACACCTTTGTCAAACCAGTTTTTAATAAAGACATTTTTTTCCACGCAGCACATTCTGATTATTCCATATAGAATACATCTATGAAGAGAAAAATTGTGACAGAAGGCAAGCTTACAAGCGTCCAGAGCTTGCTTATGAAAATTAGCGAGCTTAACTGGGAGTTTATTGCAACTAAAATCGCAAGCTAACAAAAAATTTAAACCTCCACATTTTTCAAAGATCAGTTTAGGAATATGAAACCATTACAAATTAGGATCAGCATTCATGCAACGTTTAATCCAACCAATTTTGAAAACCTGATTGAGAGTACTAAAGTCCAAAGCATTCACACCTCCCTCCAAAGTATTTCTAATCAGTGTCTTCCTTTTAACATATTCAGTTTTATTTTTCCACAAAAATTTAAATAACATAGAGTCAATAGATGAGCATGTTTTTTGGTCAACATATAAAGACAAAGCTGGGTAAACAATCCTAGAAATACCTTCCGCTTTAGATATCAAAACACGACCATAAATGGTTAAGTTTCTTTGTAACCAACAATTGAAAATATTCTTTGATTTTTGTATCCGTTGCGAAAAATTATCTACAGTTCTATCAGTCGGAGATTTACTAATTAAAATACCTTCTTACAGAGTTTTTGACCTCAATACCTTCTATCTGATCTTTGTCCAGACTGTGAACAGGCATAATTTCACTCTTATTTTTCGATTGATTGAGAGACCAGAAGTGTTAGAATATAAATTCAAAGCATCCAAAATAACAGGAACCTGCTTCTCATCTTTTAAAAACAGACAGGTGTCATGCGCCAGCTGACTAATTAGAAAAGTATGTTCCGCTATAAGAATACCCTGAACATCTAAGCATTGAGTAATAAAAATATTAAGAAACTCAGCGACCAATAAAAATAAAAAAGGTGAAATGGGACACCCTTGTCTGATACCCCTACTAATCACAAACCAAGGAGAAACACCATTTACCAAAGAGACATTGCTATTAATATTTTTGTAAAAAATCTGTACTATTTTAATGAAAGAATGACCAAAACCAAACCTACGCAGGGATTCAAACATAAACTCGTGTTCCACCGTATCAAAGGCCTTATAAAAGTCTAAAAATAAAATAATTGCTTTATCGTTTATCAATTCCTTATAGTCTAAAATATCTAACACTAACCGTATATTATTTGCTATGTGTCTGCCTTTCATGAAGCCAGACTGGGAAACAGAAACCATTTCTTCTAAACAGGGTTTCAGCCTGTTTGCATAAAGGGAAGCTAACAATTTATAATCTGAATTAAGTAAAGTAATCGGCCGCCAATTATCTAAATACAGGGAATCTTTGTTAGGTTTGGAATTAAAGTAATTAACCCCTGCTTCATGGACTCGGTCAATTCACCTTTCTGTACACAGTCTTTGAACACTTCTAAAAGAAACTCTTTTATATCTTGCCAAAAGGTCCTGTAGAATTCAAAAGGCAGTCCATCTGGACCTGGACTTTTATTAAGGGGGGATTTATGAATAATAACATCTAACTCTTCCAAAGACAAACCCGTCTCACAAGAAGACATATTATCATCGCTTATAATAGGTGTGAATGCCTGAACCCTCTCAAAAAAGCTATCAGAAATTTGTGGCTTAAATGTGGAAGTATAGAGTTATGAATAAAAACTGGAAACAAAATTAGAAACTCTGACTTCATCTGTAACTAAACTACCCTCAACATATAGAGAAGATATTTTTTTAACTTTTCCTCTTCTCTTTTCTAAATTAAAAAAATAAGCTGAATTTTTCTCCCCGAATTCTAGCCATTTCACCTTCGATCTAATAAATGCACCCTTAGCTTTTTCTGTATAGATGTTATCTAATTCTTCTTTTAGGTTGTGTAGTTTTATTTTATCATCTTCTTCTGTTTGTTGTTTTCCTAATTGATTCATTTTGTTTAAAATAGAGGTATACCTTAAATATTTTGCCTTTGCCAACTGTTTACTGAATTGAATAGAGAATTTTCTACACTCATATTTGAACAACTCCCAATTAGAAGATATTGAAACTGATGGTTTTCCTTTAAATTCTTCAATAATATTCTTAATACCTGAACAATAAGAGGAAAGTCCTAATAGAGAACAATTTAGTTTCCAGTATCCAGGATTTCTATGACAACCAGCACCAGAATCAGATAAAATAAGATCGATAAAAGCATGATCTGTGAGAGGAGCAGGACAGATATCACTGGATTTAATAAAAGGAGACATGAAATCAGGTATAAGCCAATAATCTATATGCAATTTTCTTAAGAGATCTGCACTAAACCAAGAAAATGAACGAGCTTCAGCATGCAAAAACCTGTAAGCATCCAATAGAGAAAGGAAATTACAAAAATCATTAATAATGATATTACATCTGCGTGATTCTTGTTTAGAAGGAAATCTATCCATACATAAGTCGGGAGCTTCGTTAAAATCTCCTCCGTCTATTACTGCAGCAGAAGGATATTTACTTTTTAAATCAAAAATTTTAGAAGAAAGATCCTAAAAAAAAACTGCTGTTTTGTGTATGATTGTTAAAACCATAAACATTGGCCAAGATAAACAAGAAATCTCCCAAAAGAATAACAACAATAATCCATCTGCCCTCAGTAGAAGAAAAGGACTGAAGAATAGAGCCGCTAAAACTACGATCAAACAAAATAAGAACTCCAGCGGAGTGGTTAGTGCCATGACAAAATAAAATATTACCTCCCCATTGATTACGCCAAAAGTTTCATCTTTGAAAGAAGAATGTATTTCTTGAAGAAAATAAAAATCTCTTTTCTGTGAAATAAAAAATAAAAATAAAGCTTTGCGTTTAGATAAGTCACGAATCCCCCGTACATTAAGAGAAAAACAAGAAAGTTTAACTGACAAAAGAACAATAAGAGAACAAGAGAAAAACTTTTAACCGCTACAGTAATAAAGAATATGAAATCTAATACAAGGTACAATAAAGCGCAAAACTTGAAACTTATTCAAACTCCTCTTTAACAGCGTAAACTATTATTTTAATCAGCCCTCTGCTTACCTTAACATTACAACAGTACTGCGTTTTTATCAACTTCTTGTCGGTTTCCTTACAATTATTTTGCAATTAAAAATTTTTGCAGTGAAGATGGCAATGACCTTAACTGGCATAAGGGCACTTAACCTCTAATGTCCATTAGACGTCAGACATCATCCACACAAATCTTTTTTCCATCAACAATTGGAAATGGACCCTTGAAACCAGCTCGACGACCCTCTTTTCAGGCTTTCTCCACCAACGGCCACAGTTTGTTCCGGTCTTCCTTCGTTCTCTGCGTCAGGTCCTCTGTTATCCTAATTTTTTTTTGTTTGAGCACATCTGATTTTTTTGCGTCTGCCCAAACACGATCACGGTGAGACCGCGAGAGGAACTATACAATTATCGTGCGATGGCGTGCATTTCCCAATTTAGGGCCAAGCCTGTGCGCAACATCAATCGAGGTTTGCAGAACATCCGCTAAACTTGGGGACACCTAAAGAAAAATGTCCATTATGACCATTTTGACATTCTCCCCGTCAACCTCCGGAACACCTGAGATCATTAGAGTCCATCGTCTCTTATAGGTGTCCAGTTCATCCACTTTGTCCCATAAGCGTTTGTTTTCTGCAGCCAAAGCAGACATCTGAGAGTCCATTTTATCAGATTTAGTAGCTGTATCCTCTGACTTTTTAGCAACAGCGTCGACCCTCGTAGCAAGGTCAGAGATGAGGATGGAATTGGACGAGACAGAATTCTCTATCTCCAAAAGTTTCTCCATGAAGTCATCCTGCTTCTTACCCAGTCTCTCTATTGCTTCAAGCAGGACCGCATTTGAAGGATCTGAGGCTGGGCGCTGCATTTTCGGCAAAGGGCTTGCTTCGGGAGATTCGGGAAACCACGTATCCAGTGAGTCCACAACATTACCAGATTTGGCATAAGTATGCATACGTTTAACACTCTCAGATCTCGAGCTGTCATCCACCTCCATCATGATGCCACACCGCAATTTTAGAATCCAAACACTTGCTGTAGCCTATCCAGTAAATAGTCGTTGTCGAAAAGAAGAAAAAAGCTCTCAAAAATATACAAACTCACTAATCGCAGTACATTAAATATATGGAGAACATAAAGTGTATAAAATCAACGCATGGAAACAAATTTTGTTTGAAGAAAAATCAAGTTTTGCACAAAATACAAGTAAGAGCAAAGTAAACGCCACCTACACCGACGCCCATCTATGGCGGATCGCCTTTTATCATCCTATATCCAGCATTTGGTAGTCTTCTTTTGATGGCCAAAATGGCATTTTACCTAATTTTTTAATGGAATATTGAACAATTGAGATTCAGCATGATTATGAAGTGCCATCAGCTCACACTTTTTTAAATTCAATTGCAGACCAGAAGCTTTTGAGAAATGAGACACCAGATTAATAGCAACTGGAATCTGCTCTGCATCACTAAGAAACAGGGTGGAATCGTCTGCTAGTTGACTTATTAATAACTGACTCCCTAAAACATTCAAAGGCCTGAGATCTTTACTGTTTTTCACATAAATTGCTAATAGCTCAGCTATTAAAATAAATAAATACGGACTTGTCGGGTCCCCTTGTCTAATACCTCTATTAATGTCAAACTTCTTAGAAGTCCCAAATGGTAACGATACTGAACTATTTATGTCTTTGTACAACATCTCTATTAATTTTACAAATTTATGACCAAAACCAAAAAAATTCAATGCATGTAAAATAAATTTATGTTCTACAGTATCGAATTCCTTATAGAAATCAAGAAACAAAACAAACCCATCATCCTTCATTAAATGTCCATAATCAGTTAAATCTAGGACAAGTCTAATGTTGCTGTGTATTAACCTTCCTTTAATAAAACCAGATTGAGTTTCACTTATAACTTGACTCAACCTAAATTTTAACCTATTAGCAATTGCAGATGTAAGAATTTTATAATCAACATTAAGTAGGGTAATCGGTCTCAGATTCTCAATAACTCTTTTATCTTTGTTTGACTTTGGAATGAGAGTTAACCCCTGTCTCATAGTTGGAAGTAAAGAATTAGAATCAAAACACTCCTTTAAAGCTTTAAATAGCAAATATTTTATATCCTCCCAGAAGAATTTGTAAAAATTAGTAGTCAAACCATCCTGACCAGGAGATTTACCTAAATACATTTTTTTAATAGCAGATTCAAGTTCCTCTAACCTCAGATCTCCATCACACAATTCTTTAAATTCAGTATCAGTCTGTGGGATAAAATCTTTTACCTTTTCAAGGAATTTCTTAGCATTATTTTCAGAGTAAGATGAAGAGTAAATGTTACTATAAAATGAGTATATTTCCTCGGATATTAATTTAGGATCTGTGATTACCACATCATTAATAATTAGACTATGAATTGCATTACTTTGCTGTCTCCTCTTTTCTAATCAACAAAAATAAGCCGTATTCTTCTCTCCTTCTTCCATCCATTTTGCACGAGACCTTACAAAAGCTCCTTGTGCTTTCATTAGATACAAACTATCTAATTTAGCTTGAAGAGAGAGTAACTTTTCAACATCTTGAATCATTTCTTGTGTATTACAAGAGGCATTAATTTCTTGAATTAAGCTCAGCTCCCTTTGCTTCAGATCTCTGCTTTTTTGTTTACCAAACCGAATTGAAAATTCCCTTGTTTTAAATTTAAAATACTCCCATTTAATCCCGTTAGAACGTAGAGAGAAGTCATTTTTAATCTTACTAACCAAATTTCTTATTTCACTACAATAATCTTTATCCTTTAAAAGTTCTGCATTAAACTTCCAATAGTCTTTCCTACCGGTATGTTTTATTGCTGGTGTCAAATTTAATGAAATCAGGCAATGATCTGTCAATGGCGCCGCAGAAATTGAAACATTAGTTACAAGCTCAGAATATTCCTCAGTGATGAGCCAAAAATCTTTTCGTGATTTAGAGGATCCATTAGGTTTGACCCAAGAGAACTGACTAGCATTAGGATGCTTGACCCTCCATATATCTGTAAGGGAATTTAACTGGCAAAACTCCAGAATAATGTTATTGAAATGGTGGCTTGTATAACTAGAAGGAGATCTATCCAGCCACTCATCAGGTGCCAAATTAAAATCACCCCCGATTAGTACCAAATTTGTATGAAATTTCGATTTAAACTGTGTAACAACATCTGTAATAATAGGCAACAAAATCTTGTTTTGCCCACTACTGTTATACCCATAAATGTTAACTAAAATAACAAAAATACCTTCACAGTTAACCACCGCAGTAAGCCAATGTCCATGAGCATCAGACTGAAAAGTCACAACCTTCCCAGGGCAATTGTTAAGGCATAAGGCGACACCTGCTGAACGACTGGAGCCATGACTGAACAAAACTGTCTCCCCACTGCATTTTCCAAAAAGCTGCATCTTCTTCAGTAGAATGAGTCTCTTGTAGAAAAACAAAATGTGTCTTCTGCCCCTTACAGAACAAAAATATGCCTTTGTGTTTTACTTTTTCCTTTAGTCCCCTTGCATTCAATGAACAAAAAGATAAACTAGATTTTAGTGAGAACATACTCCACTGGAACCCACAGTGAACAAACAGAAAATGTCACTGAACAGTTAGTAAAGAGATCTGAAGAATAAACTTACAACACAAAAAGAGTCTCTCAGAAATCAACATTTCCCTTTTTCAGAATATTCATCATCATGGAAAAATTTGCTTTCCCTCGATGAAAGCAAAAGGACCCCGAAAGTACGCCGCTTTCCCTTCTGCTCGAGCTTGTTTAATGCATGGCCAAAGCACTTGCCTCGCCTCTCTGTCCTCTTTAAGTCCTCAGCGAAATGACAGCCTGACTCCTTGCACACGGACGATCCCTTGGACAGAGCCCAGATTTGCTCTCTGTAGATTCTCTTTGAAAACTGCATTATGATCTGACGCGTGTGATTTCCTTCTTTTCTGCCAATTTGATGGACCGTGTCAACCGCTTCTTCCATTTCCCAGGACACACCAGGAGCGATCTTGGAAAGCAAGGTGATCACCTGCTCTCTAGTGTTCTCGTTCTGTTTCTCTGGCAGTCCTTTGATGCGTAAATTCCACTGTCTTTTGTAGCGATCCAATTCTCCTACCCTTGACCTCAGCTGTTTATTCTCTTTTTTGAGATCAGAAAGCTCCAGTTCCAAATCAGCTGCCTTCTGCTTGTGAGCTTTCATCTCTTCCTTCACTTTGGAGATGATGCTACTGTTCTCTTCCATTTTTCTTGTCAACTCCTCCAACTTATCTTCCTGCTTGTCAAATCTTTTACCGAGGGAGTAAATAGCCTCGAGGATATCCGCATTAGAAATGTCTTCCTCATAATCAGGACGCACTTTCTTCGTAATGTGCACTTTGCTGGGAGTGACAGGTAGATTCGCAGCATTGCATTCCGCCAAGAGACGCTTATTAGCTTCAACACAGACTTCCATCGCGTCAGCGTAATCATGATCACTTATGTTGCTGATCGCGACATTATCTTCCACTTTTCTACCTCTACCCGCCATCTTTAGATGATGAAAAACTAATTCATTAAGAAACAATTAGGGAAAAATCTAAAAACACGAAGAAAACCTTTGAGACTCAGCTAGCTGTTCTACAATGCTGCTATCTAGTACGCCATCTTGGCTGGACACTTCGTGGTCGTAATTCGCATGTGGTGTGTGTAACAGAGCTGTTGTGAAAACAAGCCTTGTGTCTGTAAACTGTCATAGTCGTACATTTTAGAGTTGTACTCTAACAAACACACAAAATCTCGTATCTGTAAACTGTTGTGGCCGTAGATCAAAAGTCAAGTCAAAGTCTGCTTTATTGTCAATTCTGCCACATGTACAGCACATACATACAGAGAATTGAAATTGCGTGACTCTCAGACCCATGGTGCATACAGTTAACAAAACACTAACAGTAGACGTAGAATGCAAATAAATACAGTTTAAAATATAAAAACAAACTATACAAATATACAAATAAGGACATTGTAGAAAAGAGTTTGATTAAGTGGCATAAGGCACATGGCAGATGAAATGCAAATCGGTTAAATAAACAAAACTAAACAAAACAAAACTGTGCAGATATGAGTGTAGTGCAAAAAGAGCTTAACAAAACGAAAACTGTGCAGATATAAAGAGTGTAGTGCAAAAATAGCTTATCAGGCTGTTTAAAGTGACAGAGAGGTAGTTGAGTGGGGTCAGTTCAATACTGACTGAGGTAGTGGGCAGTCCAGTGGTGCACTAAGTGACTGGTGCGGGTCACAGTGTGTAAGTGGGAGGGGGGGGTCAGAGTTCAGTGGTGCGTGGGGCAAAAGAGGCAAAAGAGGGGAGGGGGGGCAAGGTCGGGAGGGAGTTCAGCTTCCTGACAGCCTGATGAATGAAGCTGTCCTTCAGTCTACTGGTCCTGGCCTGGAGACTCCGCAGTCTCCTCCCTGATGGCAGCAGACTGAAGAAGCTGTGTGTCGGGTGGGTGGGATCACCCGCAATGCAGAGGGCTTTGCGGGTGAGACGGGTGTTGTAGATGTCCTGGAGGGAGGGGAGAGAGACACCAACAATCCTCTCAGCTGCTCTCACTATGCGTTGGAGTGTCTTGCGGCAGGACGCATTGCAGGCGCCATACCACACAGTGATGCAGCTAGTAAGGATGCTCTCGATGGTGCCTCTGTAGAAGGTGCACATGATGGGGGCCGGGGCTCTGGCTCTCCTCAGTTTGCGGAGGAAGTAGAGACGCTGTTGTGCTTTCTTGGCCAGTGCTGCGGTGTTGTCAGTCCAGGAGAGGTCCTCTGTGATGTGCACACCCAGGAACTTGGTGCTGCTCACTCTTTCCACGGTCGCACCATTGATGGTCAGAGGAGCATGCTGAGTGTGCACTCTCCTGAAGTCAACAACAATCTCCTTCGTCTTCTCCACATTCAGAGAGAGATTGTTGACACTGCACCACCCGGCCAGGCGGCTCACCTCGCACCTGTAGTTTGTCTCATCTCTGTTACTAATGAGACCCACCACAGTTGTGTCGTCCGCAAACTTAATGAAGAGGTTGGAGCTGTGTGACGGTGTGCAGTCATGGGTCAGCAGAGTGAAGAGGAGGGGGCTCAGCACACATCCTTGAGGGGCCCCTGTGTTAAGTGTGATGGTGCTGGATGTGTTACTGCCGACCCGTACTGCCTGAGGTCTCCCAGTCAGGAAGTCCAACAGCCAGTTGCACAGCGAGGTGTTGAGCCCCAGCTGGACCAGTTTGTGAATGAGCTGTTGAGGGATGATTGTGTTGAATGCTGAACTGAAGTCTATGAACAGCATTCTGACGTACGAGTCTTTTTTGTCCAGATGTGTGAGTGCTGAGTGGAGGGCAGTGGCGATGGCATCATCGGTCGAGCGGTTGGACCGATATGCAAACTGGAAGGGGTCCAGGGAGGGAGGGAGGGAGGGAGGGGGGGAGGGAGGGAGGGGGGGGAGGGGGGGAGGGCAGACTTGATGTGGTGCATGACTAGCCGTTCAAAGCACTTCATGAGGATCGGAGTAAGTGCGACTGGACGGTAGTCATTGAAGCAGGATGGAGATGGCTTCTTCGGGACTGGAATAATGGTGGTAGCCTTGAAGCATGTGGGGACAACAGCCTGACTCAGCGAGATGTTGAAAATGTCTGTGAAGACATCAGTGAGTTCCGCTGCACAGTCTCTCAGTACACGACCAGGAATGTTGTCAGGACCCGGAGCTTTGCGTGCATTGATCCTGCTGAGGGATCTCCTCACGCTGTCCGGGGACAGCGTCATCACCTGGTCGCCGGGAGGAGGTGGGGTCTTCTCTGCAGTGGTGCTGTTTTGTGCCTCAAAGCGAGCGAAGAAGGCGTTCAGCTCGTTCAGCAGGGGGATGGTGCTGTCACAGGTGCGCGGTGGGGGCTTATAGTCCGTGATGGTCTGAATCCCCTGCCACAGGCTCCGAGTGTCCCCGCTGTCGCTGAAGCGATGGGCTACCCTCCTGGAGTACTGTCTCTTAGCCTCTCTGATGCCGCGGGATCGGGAGATTTTGGAATCCAACTCTGACAAAAAAACAGAATTACATACAATAGTTTTAAATTACGCACGAGTATATTAAAATTACACACAACTGTTTTGAATTACGTACGATTATTTTTGACAGTGATTTTATTCCATAGAATCCGATCACGATAAATCCGAATGCATGCGTTTTTTTCCTGTTTACACTGTCATAGAACAGATCCGATCTGTGTCACATACACTCTCAAAAAGGATGTATTAAATAACACATTTTTTGTGTTATGGCCATTTTAACACATTTTGTGTAATTTTAAGTTGATCGTGTAAAAAGAAAGAGAGAGAGAGAGAAACAACACAATGTGTCCAACACAATATGTGTTAACTATCATCCAATCACACTGCTGCCTACATCACTCCACAAGCTGTTAACCAAATTCATGTCTATTTTTTCATTGGTGGATGACATGGATTTCCCCGCTAGAAATGTAATGATCCCAGAGCGTTCTCAGAGCGTCCCGCTGGTGTCAATGACATTCCCAGAACGTTTCCCGAGATGCTCATGATGTGAAGTTCTTTAAAGGGTTGGGGACGTTATTTGGAGGATCTTCAAACTGCTCAGAGTGTATTTGGTCCCACAATACAGAGTGTTAAAGTAACACTGAAGCAGAGTTGAACTTAATGAGAATGTTAACAAGCAGAATTACTGAAGGAAAGAGAAACAGAAAAACAGAGAGAAACAAACATAAACACAACTACAACTGACTTAGTCACAGACTTAGAGAAAATCAACTGAAATAAAACACATTAAATATCTCAAGGATTAAACAACTCCACAAACAGCATGATCAGCTTCACTTATTACTAACCAGTTTGACTTTATTTCTGTCATACAAAAGTGCTTAATAAGAATTAACAGAGGTTTAGATGCGTTTCATTTCACAAAACATCACCATCAATGTGGTCAGTATTTGCTTTAGTTGGGCTCTTAAATTGACAAAAATTATGGATTTTTTTTATTTTCTTGCTGTAGTTTTGTGTTTATAAAGCACGTTACTGTAAAAAAGAAGGCTTGGAAAACATATGATGTTGGAAACAATCATATAGTGTCTATGTTCACTGATGCACTTCACACTGTTGAAAATGGAAGCTTGTTTAGAAGTTTGTCTGCAGACTGAATTTTAACAGTGTTTGGACAATTAAAGCAATTGTGCACAAAAAGCTTTTATTTATGGCACACATTGAAATGAAGAATCTGCAAATGAATCTCAACAATGGTGAAAATCAACAAAATATTCAGATAAACATCTTTGAACATCAGAAAGCAAGCTACTATAAAGTCACATCAAAAATAGCAACAATTAAAGCAAATAATAAGAATAAAAAAAATACTAAGACAATTCAGGTGCATAATTTATTCATGTTGCTATGCATTCTAGGACCATGAATGAGTTTTGATTGGTGCACCCAGAATGCCCTGCAGCATGAAGCTTTTTGTTTGTCACCATCGTTGAGATTCATATGCTGAATCTTGATGAATGTTTGGATCTAAATTACACTGATGTTCCAAAGAATTTGTGCAAAGTCTTTTTTTTTTTATTAAATCCAAAAAATTAAATGATTAAAAAAAACAACACAATTAATTTAAAGGTGCACTATTTAAATATTTGAAGAATATCAACCTGTGTTAAGAAGAAAAACACACTAGTTGAGGTCAAATTAACACACAATGTGTTGTCCTTAACTTGACACGCAGGTGTGTTGTTTTTAACACATCTGTTTTAAGAGTGCAGCCTCATTAATTATTCTCAAGAAAAAATCAGCCTTTGCTTTTCTCAGGGTCTTTACCACTTTGTTCCGTAACGTAACAAAATGTTGTCTATCATGACTACAGGTGCATCTCAATAAATTAGAATGTCGTGGAAACGTTCATTTATTTCAGTAATTCAACTCAAATTGGGAAACTCGTGTATTAAATTCAATGCACACAGACTGAAGTAGTCTAAGTCTTTGGTTCTTTTAATTGTGATGATTTTGGCTCACGTTTAACAAAAACCCACCAATTCACTATCTCAACAAATTAGAATACTTCATAAGACCAACAAAAAAAAAAAAACATTTTTAGTGAATTGTTGGCCTTCTGGAAAGTATGTTAATTTACTGTATATGTACTCAATACTTGGTAGGGGCTCCTTTTGCTTTAATTACTGCCTCAATTCGGCGTGGCATGGAGGTGATCGTTTTGTGGTACTGCTGAGGTGGTATGGAAGCCCAGGTTTCTTTGTCAGTGGCCTTCAGCTCATCTGCATTTTTTAGTCTCTTGTTTCTCATTTTCCTCTTGACAATACCCCATAGATTCTCTATGGGGTTCAGGTCTGGTGAGTTTGCTGGCCAGTCAAGAACACCAACACCATGGTCATTTAACCAACTTTTGGTGCATTTGGCAGTGTGGACGGGTGCCAAATCCTGCTGGAAAATGAAATCAGCATCTTTAAAAAGCTGGTCAGCAGAAGGAAGCATGAAGTGCTCCAAAATTTCTTGGTAAACGGGTGCAGTGACTTTGGTTTTCAAAAAACACAATGGACCAACACCAGCAGATGACATTGCACCCCAAATCATCACAGACTGTGGAAACTTAACACTGGACTTCAAGCAACTTGGGCTATGAGCTTCTCCACCCTTCCTCCAGACTCTAGGACCTTGGTTTCCAAATGAAATACAAAACTTGCTCTCATCTGAAAAGAGGACTTTGGACCACTGGGCAACAGTCCAGTTCTTCTTCTCCTTAGCCCAGGTAAGATGCACAAGAGGAATACGACAACTGCAGCCAAATTCCTTGACACGTCTGTGTGTAGTGGCTCTTGATGCCTTGACCCCAGCCTCAGTCCATTCCTTGTGAAGTTCACCCAAATTCTTGAATTGATTTTGCTTGACAATCCTCATAAGGCTGCGGTTCTCTCGGTTGGTTGTTCATCTTTTTCTTCCACACTTTTTCCTTCCACTCAACTTTCTGTTAACATGCTTGGATACAGCACTCTGTGAACAGCCAGCTTCTTTGGCAATGAATGTTTGTGGCTTACCCTCCTTGTGAAGGGTGTCAATGATTGTCTTCTGGACAACTGTCAGCTCAGCAGTCTTCCCCATGATTGTGTAGCCTAGTGAACCAACCTGAGAGATCATTTTGAAGGCTCAGGAAACTTTCGCAGGTGTTTTGAGTTGATTATCTGATTGGCATGTCACCATATTCTAATTTGTTGAGTTTTTGTTAAATGTGAGCCAAAATCATCACAATTAAAAGAACCAAAGACTTAAACTACTTCAGTCTGTGTGCATTGAATTTATTTAATACACGACTTTCACAATTTGAGTTGAATTACTGAAATAAATTAACTTTTCCACGACATTCTAATTTATTGAGATGCACCTGTAAACTTTGATCTATTTGCAGTTTTTAAAGCAAGATCCCGTTTTTTCATTAGTTATAAGATATCTGAATTCATCCAAGGGACAGTATGTTTTTTATTTTTAGGATTGAATTTACAACTGAAATCTTTAATAGTACTCTCAAATTTTTTGGAGAATATTCGACTATTCATCCTGATCTTTTCCGATTAATAAATCATCCCATTCAATCTGATGGACCGCCCTTCTGAAGTCATCTAGTTTGCGTTTTGGAATGCCATAACAATCATATTTCCTTATGAATGAATTGAATCTCTTGCTAGATAATTTTCTGGCCACTAAAATCAAGTCAGAAAGGCCTGTTAACATATTAAAAGTTTTTAAAATTCTATCTGCTCGGTTACTAAAAATTAAATCGATTTGAGACCTTGTTGAATTAGTTATTCTTGTAGGCCCATTAATCATTTGCTTAAGATCGAAGTGATCAGTTATCTGTTTGAGATTCTTTCTAACCGTTTTATCGTCCCAATTAATATTAAAATCTCCCATAATAATAACTTCTTTGTTGAAATCACACTGTTTTAGTAATTGTTTCAAGTTTTCATAAAAACTAATATTAGAAGATGGTGGACAATAAATTACAATTAATACAAAAGACATCTGTGGTGATAGTATAAGGTTCAGACCAATACATTCCAAATCTATGCAATTTGCCCAGGCGATTTCAATACACTGGATGCCAGTTTTCACATAAATCATAACTCCACCTCCCTTAGAACCAACTCTATCTTTCCTATACAATTTAAAACCAGGTTCTTCTAATGCTGCAGACGGAGAATTATCATGAAGCCATGTCTCAGATAGACAAAGAAAATCTAAATTAGAGTCTAATAAAAGATTATGAATTTGATCACCTTTTGATATAATACTTCGTATATTCAAATGCCCACCTAAGAGACCCTTTGGCTTGACTTTAGGATCCCAAATTGTTCTTGATTGATTTACTGTCTGAAAGAACCCCCATTTCCTATTTTTTAAAAATACCTTGATTTATAACTTTACTTTTTACATTTTGCATAGACTTTGCAAACACTTGTGAAGTACCTAAACCAGAGTTTACAGAAATGTAACTGTTTGGTGACTCAATCGGCGCAGAATTCCCTCCATTCCCCAAAGGTCTTGAAATGCACGAGCTCGTCTGAAAGTCCGTGTCACTCCCGCTCGCCGCACGGGAACCGAGGCCTGCCTCAGACTCCGACAACCCCACATGGACACGCCATGGAACGCCAACTCCGGCCATGGAAACACCCGGCAACTCAGCCTCCTCTGTTGCGATGCTCCCCGCACCAACACCGCCACCAGCGAGACAGAGCGAGGAAAGTTAGTGTGTTGTGCATAGCCAGTCAGTAACATACCGCCACCAAAAGTGTGTACCTGAAGGATAGCTGGATCCGACATGGAATCCGCTGGATCGGTATGATGCGGTCCATGATGGTAGTGCCCAGCTGCTGGGCCTCCACCATCTCCCCGCTCGTCACGGCACTCCACGCGGGCAAGACACCGCCACCAGAACCCGGTGAACCAAAGCGAGGGAGGTTAGTTTGTTGTACATAACCAGACAGCAACATCTTGCGACCCAGAGTGCGTACCTGAGAGACAGCTGAGTCCGACGTAAATTTTTTGGTTTGGCGTGACGTGGACAAGCGGACAGGGATGAATATCTCCTGATAATAGCAAACAAATCATGATGATTAGGCCTAAAGCTTCACTTTGATGATGTCGAGTTGATGACTTTGAATGTTTTTTCACTCGCTTATACAGAGATGGATAAATAAAGGTTACCACTAAAGTGTGCTTCCCATGTCCGAAATTTCCCAAGGCATTGTATGTTTGTTTAACTAACCAATCAGCATTATTAACAAAATTTTTCTCATATATATTGTATAATGAATGGTTATTAGAATGAGCCGCAAAAAAAAAAAAAAAAAAAATTAATAGGACTTAAAAAGTTAAAAAGCATGCTGTAAACTAAGAGAGATGTGACAACGCCTAATGCTCCTGCCGCCATCTTGGCCTCCCAATCTCCTCTCTGTTCAAAGAGAATTTCATTCTTAAATATGAAATGATTTTTGTAAATCCAGTGGTCAAATGCTGTGTAGCACCTGACTAATGACTGATCTCTGTATGAATGTGAACAAAACTAAAGACTTTTTATGGAAGAGTGTATATAAGCAGTATAGGATATTTTAGAAAGTAAAGATGAAAAAGAGGATTTAGAGAGAGTCAATAAATTGTGAATAAATGATATTGCTATTGTGTAAATAATATGTAAACGTAGTCCATAAAAAAGTAGCTGTAGTATAATTACGAGTATTTTAAAATGTAACTTACTCTAATTACAAGTACTTAATATTTGGAATCTGATTGCGTAATCCAGATTACATGTAATCAGTTATACCCAGCTCTGGCTTCTGATAGTGAGCATGCATGTACTACCAAACAGTAACAATATGGTTTGAGTAAAGAATTGGTTATAACAGTTTTCTAATCACAAGCACACTGAACCGAGAAAACGTTCGACATACTGAGAGCCGATGAGCTGGAGATATTGAGCATCATCTGAACCAAACTGTTTCTTTTGGACAACTGATGCTGTGCTGATACTATGATCATGGGTGAACTGAGGACTTTAACGAGGGGGCAAATTTGGACAAATTTGAGTTTATTTAAAAAACAAATAATACATGTAAATATCCACATTTGCACATTGGTGCCTGTATTGGGTGCAGTTGCAAATTATGAATATAAAAAACCCAAGATGATGATGATTATTATTTGAGTTATAATTACAAATGACTTTATCTGAGTGTGTGTTTGAGTGTATTTTCATCCGCTGGGATTATAGAATTGACATCATGATGTAAAAATGTAAAAGAACTGGTGATTTTTTTTTTTTTTTTGAACCAGTTCATTGAAACAAACTGTCCAAAAGAACCAAAAGACCCGGACTTACCGTCACTTTTTAACAAGCATTATAAACATCAGAATGTAATCTTATTCCTAAACTAAAACCATTCACCTGTGTCTATTAAACTTTTGACAAAATCACACTGGGAAATTTAAATCTGTTCTGGCACTGCCGCTGACTCAGAGAAAGCAGCTGTCATGTTTAAGAATGAAACAGCGTTTGAAAACAATATTCCTCTCTAAATTATACACTATTCATTTGTACACAGTAAAATCTGGAGTGTTAAATTAACACCGCTCGGAGCATATATGGTCCCACTCTAAAAGAGTGTTGAAGTAACGCTGAAGCAGTGTTAAAGTTAATGAGATAATTAAGTGATTAATTAAGTGCTGATTGAGCATTAGTGATGAACAGCTGCTGTTAACAAACAGAATCACTGAATGAAAGAGAAACACAAGAACTACAACTGACTTCAATCACAGCCTTAGATGAAATCAACTACAATAAAAGAAAACATTAAATCTCTCAAGATTTCAGCAGAAGATGATTAATCATCTCCACAAATCTCTCCACACATCACCAGCTTCATGCATTACTAACCAGTTTGACTTTTTTGTCATGCATCTAAAATTGTCTTATTAAGAATTAACAGAGGTTTAGATGTTAATGTTTATTGAACATAATAAAATTTTAAGTCACCGTTGTGGAGATGAGCATTTGCTTTAGTTGGCCTCTTGACCCTCGGCTTTTTAACATTGATTTTTCTGTGGTTGCTGTAATTCTTTTTATGAAAATGTGATCAGATTATGTTAGCTGTTATTTAATAATGATGTAGTTGTTATGTAAATGCCTGATTCACTGATGTCATTAGTGATAATGTATAATTTGGTTAATGTTATTGTTCACAACTGTATTTTAATGAAATATGAATAACTTTAAAACACTTTGCACACCAGTTTAGAACATCTGTACTAATTAGACATGCAGACATCAAGAATCAGCATATGGATCTCATGGTGACGATCATCAGACGGATTCATGTTGCATTGCATCCATGGCTCCCAGCATGCATTGCGACTTGAAGAAATTATGCAGCTGCATTGTCTTAGTATTTTCTTTTATTCTTACTATTTTTATTTTTGTTGTGACTTTTTACTGCCTTGTTTTGTGACGTTCAAAAATCATATCAAAATTATCAGAATATTTTGACACCAAGGTTGAGATTCACATGCTGATTCTTCATGTCTATGAGTGCCAGAATTGAAACCTCTTCATGAGCCATATTTTTAAAAGTGGTTTATAAAGTTTGCTCACATTGTCATCTCATAGAACTGCAATAATTTAGAAATCATAAAAGCATTACAGATTCACACAAAACTCAACCAGAGACCCAGACACATGAAATGATTTTATCATAAGGTCCTTACCTTAACATATGTGTTTTATAAACACAATTGTGCCAGCCTAAGAGAAACTTTGGAAATACTTTTATATTTAAAAAGCCAAGTGTCAAGAGCCCAACTAAAGCAAACAGTTTCACCATAATGGTAAGTTCAAAAGAAAAAACAACATCTAAACCTTAATTCTCAATAAAGAACTTCTGTTTTAGACACTCCAGAAATAAAGTCTAACTGGATAGTAATGTGTGAAGTTGGTGATGTTGTTTGTGGAGATGATTAATCATCTTCTGCTGAGATCTTGAGAGATTTAATGTTTTCTTTTATTTCAGTTGATTTCATCTGTGAAAGGCTGTGGCTGAAGTCAGTTGTAGTTCTTGTGTTTCTCTTTCATTCAGTGATTCTGTTTGTTAACAGCAGGTGTTCATCACTAATGCTCAGTCAGCACTTAATTAATCTCATAATTATCTCCTTAACTTTAACACTGCTTCAGTGTTACTTTAACACTCTTGTAGAGTGGGACCATATATGCTCCGAACAGTAGTGATGGCCAGATGAAGCAAGTACTCCAGAGTGCAATCTGGACGACTGGGGCAGGGCGACACGTGTCGCTCCGCCCACCCCCAATTCCACTGGTTTATAACACGGCAAATCTTATTGGTGTAGACCCGAGCATGCGCATTCCTTTGTGTACGATTTTGTAATTGATTTGGCCATATTACAGAAATATTACGTGCTAAGTCTAGAATCATAGGCCTATCTTAATTATTATCTGTTTAGTAACCATGGTAATTTTAGCTAGATGAAGTTATTGTTTACAAATAAACTCTTGATGACAGCACCTCCGGGTTCTTCAGGCTGAATAGGCTTCATTCATATTTCCTTGAGGATCGGCAGGCCACGGATCAGCACTAAATTGGGATTTTATACGCAAATGATGATAATTTATTGTTTTTTAGAGATGAACTAACACGAACATAAGCAGCTGATTTTACGTTTTAAAGCACAACCATTTTTTGTTGTTGTTTAAATAGATGAGTTATAGCCTATGTTGCTCAATGCGTCACAAACTTGTAGGTTATAAAGTGCTAATAAAATGTTTTCATGGCAAGCTCAATGTTTCCTTGTTTATATCTTAATAAAATATTTGAGCCTATATTGATTCTCTTACAGTTTTTAAAGGTTCCTATCTTATAGTAAATAAGTGTCCATGACATCAGATATTAAAAATCCAATTATTTCTGTATCCACACCCTCATTGTGTGTGCGTGTTCTAATCTGTGTATGGGATGAATTTAGATTCAGTTATTAACACTCGATCATTTTAGCCATATAGACCTAGCTGTAACTATTGAATATTAACTCACTCGGAGCTGTAAATCTGTGCAATAGGTATGTGAGCACTTTTAATGAGTAAAAGCAGTGCTTGAAGTGGAAAAATAAAGAAGTACCGGTACTCACCACCCCAATTTATTTTTTTTATTTATATTAAATAAGTACTTTTTAATAATTCACAATGTATGTATAGTGCCTCAATCAATCAATAATTAAAGTTTTCAATACAAACACTCTTAAAACAGATGTGTTAAAAACAACACAACCTGTGTTATATTTTAACACACCTGTGTGTCTAGTTAAGGACAACACATTTTGTGTTAATTTCAACTCAACCAGTGTGTTATTCTTCTTAACACAAGTTGATATTCTTCAAATATTTAAATAGTGCACCTTTAAGAATACCACATCTATGACACAAATTGTGTTATTTATGACACATTAGTGTGTTAAAAAAAACAGATGTGTTAAAAACAACACAACCTGTGTTATATTTTAACACACCTCTGTGTCTAGTTAAGCACAACACATTTTGTGTTAATTAAATTTGAACACAACCAGTGTGTTATTCTTCTTAACACAGGCAGTGTGTTAAAATATTTAACACACTAATGTGTCATAAATCCAGAAGTGGGACTTTCAAGTCACAAGCAAGTCTCAAGTCAAATCCCAAGTCCTCAAAGAGTTAAAGTTAATGAGATAATTAAGTGACTAATTAAATGATGATTGTGCATTAGTGATGAACACCTGCTTGGCATCAATGAAGAAAAGAGAAACACAAGAACTACAGACTTCAGCCACAGCCTTGGATGGAATCCAAAAAAAAAAAAAAAATGATGCCACCATAATTGTGGTCAAGGTTTGCTTTAGTTGGTCTCTTGTCCCTTTTACTAATTCAAAATAATTTGTTTCTAAGCAATTGCAATATTGTTTCACAGCAAACATTTGTGCATTGCTGAATCAAACCTTTAAGTAGCAGATTAACTTATGATTTATGCTTATAACTCATGGTGAATGAACATCAAGAAACAGAGATCCTTTGTTTTTTTTGACTGACATTCAGCATGACATATGTGCAAAAAAAAAAAGTGCCTTATTAAACAAACCCCACTATAATGCTTCAATATTGAAAAAAAAAATAAGAACTTTTTCCGCTCAGGCTTTTAGACATAAACACTTATCATATGATCCTCAACAGTGGCGACAATAATTTTTCATACTGCAGTGCATAATGGGAGTTTTTACTATGGTGTTACCCAGCATGGATTGCAGCATGAAGCATTTTGTTGATTGTCACCATTGTTGAGATTCATATGCTGGTTCTTGATGTCTGTGTGTGTCTAAATAGCACTGGAGCTCAAATTTATATATTTATTACATAGATTTAAAATTCTTTCACTATAACTATTAGAGCAACACTTTGTTTGTATGCTATAGTTTCACAGGGTTGATTATGCAAAACTTAAACATAATTATAAAAAACAAAAAATAATAATAGAAAAAGATTTTTTGATTGTAATCAAGCCATCTCATGGTGATTATCTCATCACATAAGAACAGCTAATATCTCTGCTCTGCTTTACAACACCACATGCATTGCTGCAGAGAAAGATCTAACACAGGAGTCAAGGGTCAAGAGCCCAACTAAAGCAAACACTGATCTCCATGATGGTGGCATCATTTTAACCAATAAAACATCAACATCTGATTCTCTTTAATTCTCAATAACAGCAGGTGTTCATCACTAATGCACAATCATCATTTAATTAGTCACTTAATTATTTCATCAACTTTAACTCTTTGAGGACTTGGGATTTGACTCGAGACTTGACTTGGTCCCACCTCTGCCCAATCCTTTAAAGAACTCCACATCATCTCAGGAAATGTTCTGGGAACGTCATTGACACCGGTGGGACCTTCTGAGAACGCTCTGGGAACTTTACTTTTCTAGTGAGGACATCCATATACCTGACCATATACCTGAGTGCATCCACGTCATCCACCAATGAAAAAAGAGGCGCGAATTTGGTTAACAGCTTATGGAGTGATGTAGGCAGCAATGTGATTGGTTGATAGTTAACACATATTGTGTTAACTATATGTGTTAAATATCTCTCTCTTTCTTTTTACACATGATCAACTGAAAAAATTACACATAATGTGTTAAAATGGCCATAACCCAAAAAATGTGTTATTAATTAACACATCCTTTTTGAGAGTGTATGTATTTACCTCCCCCCACACATATAATATTTTTTATGATACACGCTGACCACGGAAAACTTGCACAGTATCTTTGTTGAGAAATCGCATCATTTCACTGTCTTGCTGGATAACACACACACACACACACACACACACACACGTTTATATGTTGCTGCTAGCTAAGTAATAACGTGCCTGTGTGCAGTTCAAAACACATACTAAGCATGCCGAACTGATGTTTACACATACACATGCACACAAATGACACACACACTCAGTTGTCAACGTTTTAAGTCTTCGTAAAGACCAAAGATTTTTTACTTACCAACACAGCAAACTTCTTCCTTTTAGCGGTTGCCAAACAATTCGACTTATCTTCTTATCGATGCTTCTTCCAGCTTCAAAATAATAAGAATGTGACGTAACTGGACATGGGTGTGGCTTGTGACATCATGCTTGGATGTGGGTGGGGTTGGATGTCTTCCGTATAACTGCAGCCTGGAGATCTCCAAATGGGGGCGGGAACTCCAAAACGGGGTGGGAGCTCCAAAATAGGGCATGGCTTCCTCCCATTGACAGACAGGCACATGACACGCATGCGCAATTTTCTCTTCCAATCAACTTCAGCGCAAACTCCGCCCCACAGATGATTCTAAAGATTTTATTGGTTGCGTCAATCACAGTGTTAATTTAATTTCCTATGCTATGCTACAAAAAATGCTAACCCCTAAACCTACCCCACACCCGACCCTAACCTTAACTAGTGAAATTGGCTGCATGGCGGGATTGGCGCTAAAAAGAAAGTTGCAGTTCAGGAGATAAGCAGTTAATAAGATTTTGCGATATGAGATGGCCAAGACAGGCCGTTCTGTAACTCCCCAACCGGACTTCACCGGACAATGGCACCTTTTTAGTTACACCCAGCGTCACTACCCCCTCATAACCTGTGAATTTCAAACCCCGGGACGCCCCCGTAGCTTAAAATAGTTAGGCTGACAGAGAAGATTTTAGAACTAGAGACATGCATCCAAACTTTAGTTGAGGATAGTAAGAATGTGAGGGCTGTAGATACTGCTTTGGATGCGACTAGCTGAGGGAGTCCTGTACATTGTTCAGTTCCGGTTGTGCCCGTGCAGCAGGGCAACTGGGTGACTGTGAGGCGGCATAGTCGCGGGTCAAAACACCACTCTTCTGTTCCGATCAAAACATCAAACAGGTTCTCCCCAATCGGTGACGCACCCACTGAGAAACCTGATGAAAGTGCTCTAGTAATTGGCGATTCTATTGTACGGAACATGAAAATAGAGACACCAGCCACCATAGTCCAATGTTTACCGGGAGCCAGAGCGCCTGACATCTTGGCAAATTTAAAAGTGCTGGCTAATGCTAAATGTAAATTCAGTAAGATTGTTATCCACGTCGGCGCTAATGATGTTCGACTTCGCCAGTCGGAGATCACTAAAAATAATGTTAAAGAGGTGTGTGAACTTGCAAGTACGATGTCAGACACTGTAATATGCTCTGGTCCCCTCCCTGCTTACCGTGGAGATGAGATTCATAGCAGACTGTCGTCACTCAATGGCTGGATGTCTAAGTGGTGCCCGCAGAATAACGTAGGTTTCATAGACAATTGGAAGAGTTTTTAGGGCAGACCTGACCTGTTGAAAAGAGATGGTGTTCATCCCTCCTGGGGTGGTGCCGCTCTTCTCTCTATAAATATGGCACATAGTCTTAGAGTTCGTACTTGACTAACTAGGGCCAAGGTCAGGAAGCAGACAGACTGGCTAAACCGACCGTCTGCTAGCCGCCTCACGTCACAGAAGTCAGTTAATTCTCAGCACATAGAGACTCCTTCAGCTAGATATCACACTATAGAGACTGTGTCTGTTCCCCGTACTAGAAAATACAGAAAACGTCCAAACCAAAGAAATAGTAACAATTTAATTGATGTTCAACAAATAAAAAATGTTTACAATACAGAGAAACAACTGATAAAACTTGGTTTACTGAATATCAGGTCCCTTTCTACAAAAGCACTATTTGTAAATGATATGATCACTGACCATAAGCTAGATGTGCTTTGTTTGACAGAAACATGGCTAAAACCAGATGAATACATTACTTTAAATGAGTCTACCCCCCAAGATTACTGCTATAAAAATGAGCCACGTCCAAAAGGTAAAGGGGGAGGTGTTGCTACAATTTATAGCAATATTCTCAGTATTTCTCAGAGGGCAGGCTTTAAGTGTAACTCGTTTGAAGTTATGGTGCTGCGTATAACATTATCTAGAGAAGCACGTGTTAGTGATAAATCCCCTGTGATGTTTGTATTGGCTACTGTGTACAGGCCACCAGGGCACCACACAGACTTTATTAAAGAATTTTCTGATTTTCTATCTGAGTTAGTACTGGCTGCAGATAAAGTCTTAATTGTTGGTGATTTTAATATCCATGTTGATAATGAAAAAGATGCATTAGGATCAGCATTCATAGACATTCTGAACTCTATTGGGGTTAGACAACAAGTTTCAGGACCTACTCATTGTTGAAATCATACTTTAATACTGTCACATGGAATTGATGTTAGTGGTGTTGAAATTCTGCAGCAAAGCAATGATATCTCAGATCATTATCTAGTCTTGTGTAAACTCCATATAGCTAAAACTGTAAATTCTACTCCTTGTTACAAGTATGGTAGAATCATCACTTCTACCACAAAAGACTGCTTTGTAAGTAATCTTCCTGATTTATCTCAATTCCTCAGCATATCCAACAGCGCAGAAAAACTTGATGATGTAACAGAAACTATGGACTCTCTCTTTTCTAACACTTTAGATACAGTTGCTCCTTTACGCTTAAGGAAGATCAAAGAAAACAGTCTGACTCCGTGGTATAATGAGCACACTCGCACCCTAAAGAGAGCAGCCCGGAAAATGGAGCGCAGCTGGAGGAAAACAAAACTAGAGGTATTTCGTATAGCTTGGCGGGAAAGTACCCTATCCTACAGAAAAGCATTAAAAAACGGCTAGATCTGATTACTTTTCGTCTCTTCTAGAAGAAAACAAACATAACCCCCGGTATTTATTCAATACAGTCACTAAATTAACGAAAAATAAAGCATCAATAGGTGTTGGCATTTCCCAAGAGCACAGCTGTAATGACTTTATGAACTACTTTACTTCCAAGATCGATACTATCAGAGATAAAATTGTAACCATGCAGCCGTCAGCTACAGTATCGCATCAGATAGTGCACTATAGATCCCCTGAGGAACAATTCCACTCATTCTCTATTATAGGAGAGTTAGAATTGTATAAACTTGTTAAATCATCTAAACCAACAACATGTATGTTAGACCCTATTCCATCTAAACTACTAAAAGAGCTGCTTCCAGAAGTCATAGATCCTCTTTGGGCTGTTATTAATTCATCATTGTCATTAGGATATGTCCCCAAAACCTTCAAATTGGCTGTTATTAAGCCTCTCATTAAAAAACCACAACTTGACCCCAAAGATCTAGTTAATTACAGACCGATCTCAAATCTCCCTTTTCTGTCAAAGATACTAGAAAAGGTAGTATCCTCACAATTATATTCCTTCTTAGAGAAAAATGGTATCTGTGAGGAATTCCAGTCAGGATTTAGACCGTATCATAATACTGAGACTGCTCTCATTAGAGTTACAAATGACCTGCTTCTATCATCTGATCGTGGTTGTATCTCTTTATTAGTTCTACTGGATCTTAGCGCTGCGTTTGACACTATCGACCACAACATTCTTTTGAATAGACTAGAAAACTTTGTTGGCATTAGTGAAAGTGCCTTAGCATGGTTCAAATCGTACTTATCTGACCGCCATCAGTTCGTAGCAGTAAATGAAGAGGTATCATATCGATCACAAGTGCAGTATGGAGTACCTCAAGGCTCAGTACTAGGGCCGTTACTTTTCACGCTTTACATGTTACCCTTGGGAGATATTATCAGGAGACATGGTGTTAGCTTTCATTGTTATGCTGATGATACTCAGCTCTATATTTTTCACGGCCCGGTGAAACACACCAAATTGAGAAACTAAGGGAATGTATAGTCGATATAAAAAACTGGATGACGAGTAACTTCTTACTGCTAAATTCTGAAAAAACAGAGGTGTTAATTATTGGACCTAAAAACCCCACATGTAATAACCTAGAACACTATCTAACACTTGACGGCTGCTCTGTCAATTCTTCTTCATCAGTTAGGAACCTAGGTGTGCTGTTTGATAGCAATCTTTCATTTGAAAGCCATATTTCTAGTATCTGTAAAACTGCGTTTTTCCATCTCAAAAACATATCTAAATTGTGACCTATGCTCTCAACGTCAAATGCAGAAATGCTAATTCATGCGTTTATGACCTCAAGGTTAGACTATTGTAATGCTTTACTGGGTGGTTGTTCTGCACGTTTGATCAATAAACTACAGTTGGTCCAAAATGCAGCAGCTAGAATCCTTACTAGAACCAGGAAGTATGACCATATTAGCCCGGTTCTGTCAACACTGCACTGGCTCCCAATCAAACATCGGATAGATTTTAAAATCTTGTTAATTACTTATAAAGCCCTGAATGGCTTAGCTTCTCAGTACTTGAGTGAGCTCTTATCACATTATAGTCCTCCACGTCTGCTGCATTCTCAAAACTCTGGCCATTTGATAATACCTAGAATATCAAAATCGACTGCGGGCGGCAGATCCTTTTCCTATTTAGCGCCCAAACTCTGGAACAATCTACCTAACACTGTTCGGGAGGCAGACACACTGTGTCAGTTTAAATCTAGATTAAAGACACATTTCTTTAACCTGGCTTACACATAACACACTAATACACTTCTATTATTCAAATCCGTTAAAGGATTGTTAGGCTGCATTAATTAGATCAACCGGAACCCAGGAACACTCCTCATAACACACGATGTACTCGTTACATCGTATGAAGAATGGCATCTACGCTAATATTTGTCTGTTTCTTTCTTATTCTGTTTCTCAGTCCGTGTCCGGATCAGATGGTGGATCGGCGCCGGGAGATGATGTCTGCGACCCTGATCGTCGGCGGAGGCCGGACACCTGGATGAGCCCCGGGGACATATCCCCAGTGAAGACCTCGACTTAAATACAATAAAACTTAAAATTAAACAAAATAACTATAATATAATAAAATACCTAACTACATAATACTATTATTGTTAGAAATTGCAAAAATATAAAAATAGAAATATAATACATTTATACATTTAAAATTTAATTAAAACAATAAGTAAAAAAATAAATAATAATATCCTGGCCAGAGGAGAACTGGCCCCCCGACTGAGCCTGGTTTCTCCCAAGGTTTTTTTCTCCATTCTGTCACAGAGGGAGTTTTGGTTCCTTGCCGCTGTCGCCTCTGGCTTGCTCAGTTGGGGACACTTAATTTCTAACGATTATCGTCAATTTGATTTCATAGATACTATTTAAACTAAACTGAGCTAGACAATGACATCTCTGAATTCAATAATGAAATGCCTTTAACTGAAAATTGAGTATTTAATCTTATTATTATACATTACTGACATTCTATCCTCCAATTTGATTATTGTTAAGTGCTTTGACACAATCTGTATTGTTAAAAGCACTATATAAATAAAGGTGACTTGACTTGACTTGATTTGACTTAAAACAAAGCGAAAGAGTAAAATCTTCCCCTGCGCTGTGCTGGGACGGCACACGGGAGAGGTCGTGGGTGATTCCCGTTTATATCATTAAACAGAGGTTCAAACTCTGGTCCAAACACCACTGACCATGAGCTTTGGGCTCTGCTCTCACGGAGAATATTGATTCATATAGCATATTTTATTTTAGATCAACTAGAAACAATGTTTAATTTATAAAGTTTTATTTTGAAATGTAAGTCAATAACAATTGGCTGAAGCCAAAGCCAATGGTGAAAGTCTTTGCGCGAAGAGACCCCACCCCATTTTGGAGGTTCTGCCCACTTTTGGAGTTCATACCCATTTTGGAGATCTCCGGCCTGCAGTTATACCTACTTGGAGGCTGCAGTAAGACCTTTTTTTTTTTTCTTTTTTTTTCTTCTTCTTTTCTTTTCTTTTCTTTTCTTTTCTTTTCTTTTCTTTTCTTTTCTCTCCCCACTTTCTCTCTCTTTCTTTCCAAAGCGTTCTGTAGTCTGCGCTCTATGCTTGCACTCCAGTTGCTAAGCAACCATGACCCATGCTCTTTAAGAAGATGCGGAAGTTTCAACAAAGGATAAATGAATGGCTTTCCAGCTCTAAATCACTTGCAGCAGCTCTGCTACTAAATTTATTTAAAAATGGCTATCCCTGTACAGCTATGATCAGCTGTTCCTCCATCTTCACTGAGTTAAAGACATATGCAGCAACATTTTTTTAATAACTGGCAAGACGGGGAAAAGCTGTGTAAACAGGTTACCTGCTGTTCGTCCAATCATTGACATCGCAAATATGCAAATAAGAACGTTAACCCGGGGTTTAGTAAAGTACAGTGTGAAACGTCTGTTAATGAATACCCAGGATTAACAGTTAACCCCAGGTTTAGTATGAGCAGTGTGAAACGCGATTACAGATAACCCAGGATTCCGTTTATCCGGGGTTTAGGATGACCCATGGTTAACAATTTCAAGTGTGAAAAGCCCTAAATAAGCTATTGAATCGAATCATTCCAAGAAAAGTCTAAAGAGTCTTCTCTCAGCCATCTAAGTTCATAAAACTGATCGATGACCATTACATGACGCCTGGTTGTCTGGACTGGCTTCCTGTCAAGACTAAAAACCTAACTCAATCAACACAGAACAGGGAACTTCTTGTCTGGAGACGTTGAAGCAACAGATGGTCAGTGCAACTTTAACCCAGCGTCAGCATAAATCGATAATCAGAGCAACAGGAAAGGCAGATTTACTGTAACTCTCCCCAGCCTAATAACTCACCAGACCTCCACATCACCACTTCCCTGACCTCTGGAACACGTGCTTTCTCCCCCTCCTCTTTTCTACATGCTGACCCATCACTGAAGAAAAGAGAAACACAAGAACTACAACTGACTTCAGCCACAGCCTTAAATGAAATCAACTGAAATAAAAGACATTAAATTTCTCAAGATCTCAGCAGAAGATAATTAAACAACTCCACAAACAACATCACCAGCTTCACTCGTTACTAACCAGTTAGACTTTATTTCTGGAGTATCTAAAACAGAAGTTCTTTATTGAGAATTAAGGTTTAGATGTGTTTTTTTTTTCAACTTACCGTTTTGGTGAATAGTGTTTGCTTTAGTTACCTCTTGACCGTTGACTTTTTAAGTATAAGTTTTTTTTTTGGTTGTTATAATTGTGTTTATAAAGCACATATGTGATGTCAAAGAGCTTATGATAAAATCACAATTTCATGCGTTTGAGTCAGTGGTTTAAAAAGTGATTGTATTTTATCTATAGTGCTTTTATGATTTCTATGTTATTGCAGTTCTATGATATGGGATGACAGTGTGAGAAAACTTTATAAACCACTTCTATAAATATGGTTCATAAAGAGGTTTTAACTCTGGCACTCATAGAGGTGAAGAATCAGCATGTGAATCTCAGCAATGGTGACAAAATATTCAGATAATTTTAATATCATTTTTGAACGTCACAAGCAAGGCAGTAAAAAGTCACAATAAAAATAAAAGTAAATAGTAAGAATAAAAGAAAATACAAAGACAATGCAGCGGCATAATTTATTCATGTCGCAATGCATGCTGGGAGCCATGGATGAGTTATGATTGGTGCACCCAGAATGCACTGCAGCATGAATCTGTCTGATGATTGTCACCATTGTTGAGATTCAGATGCTGATTCTTGATGTCTGTGTGTCTAAACAGTACAGTACCAGTTCTAAATTGGTGTGCAAAGTGTTTTTAAAGTTTTTCATATTTTATGAAAAAGCAGTTGTAATCAATAACAAACTAAATTACACATCATCACTGATGACATCAGTGAATCAGACTACACATGACAGCTATATCATCGCCAATATAACAGGATTATACTTCTTCTTGGTTTTTCTTGCCATAACAGTTGTTTTATAAACACAGTTTCAGCAACCAGAGAAAAACTAATGTAAAAAAAGTCCAGAGTCAAGAGCTCAACTAAAGCAAATGATTCTCTCCACAATGGTGACTTCAAATTTTATTATGTTCTATAAACATTAACAGCTAAACGTCTGTTAAGTCTTAATAAGAAATTTTTAGATGCATGACAAAAAAAAGTCAATCTGGTTAGTAATGTGTGAAGTTGGTGATGCTGTTTATGGAGATGATTAATCATCTTCTGCTGAGATCTTGAGAGATTTAATGTTTTATTTCAGTTGATTTCATCTAAGGCTGTGATTGAAGTCAGTTGTAGTTCTTGTGTTTCTCTTTCATTCAGTGATTCTGCTTGTTAACAGCAGGTGTTCATCACTAATACACAATCATCATTTAATTAATCACTTAATCATCTCATTAACTTTAACACTGCTTCAGTGTTACTTTAACACTCTTTTAGAGTGGGACCATATATGCTCCGAGCGGTGTTAATTTAACACTCAGGATTTTACTGTGTGTAAAAAAAAATACCACAGTTAATTGCAATAAAGTCTGTAAATATGTCCAGTTCTAATAAACACACATTTCTGGAAAAAAATAATAATTCAATAATATGACCAAAATGAAATTCAGCCCTGCATAAATCTGGTATAACTGAGCCTGTGGATTTCTTCATTTGTGATTTGTAGAACAGGATTTATGCACCTGCAGTGAAGGTTTTGTTGTGTTTGTGAGAGAGAAAGAAACAAAATACAAGTTGCAATTCCAAAAACATTTTCTTGATGACTTTACTGAAATATTTTCTACAAATACCACTGTCACAGGTGCTCTGTTTTGTTATAATAACTAGATAAAATAGATGTACTGTATGCAAATATAACAAAAGGACATAACTGAATATTCAGGGATGCAAACTTATCAACTCCATGATGGTGGCATCATTTTAACCAATAAAACATCAACATCTGATCCTCTGTAATTCTCAATAACAGCAGGTGTTCATCACTAATGCACAGTCATCATTTAATTAGACACTTAATTATCTCATTAACTTTAACTCTTTGAGGACTTGGGATTTGACTCCAGACTCATTTGTGACTTGAAAAGAATGACTTGGTTGCTCCTCTGGTGAAATCAGCTGCTGAGTTCATGGGTGGAATAAGCACATGGCAGGACTTTTACTTTCTGACCCCTGGACTTTACACCTCTGTCTGTAATACATCTGCTTGTTTTACACTCTTTGGCCACCATGTGGTATTGTGAGCAAATGAAGCCTCCAGAAATTAACCCTTTTGTGAACCAAGCTTAATGCTTCATGAAGCTTCATTTCACCATCACTAATAAGTACATATCACTGCAGTTTTCTAAATAAATGAATACTAGAGGCAGTGAAACTTAGACACCTTTAATTCCTTTTCACACAAATTTACAGAGTTTCGATTAATAAAGCCTAATTTTTGCACAATTACTTGAAGAATATCATGTTATGACTTCAAAACAATATCAATATGCTGGGAAATTTGAAAACTGATGCTTTTCAACATTAGCATCACACACATCCAGCTTCATATCTATGTGAAACTCAGACACCTTTAATTCCTTTTCACACAAATTTACAGAGTTTCGATTAATAAAGCCTAATTTTTGCACAATTACTTGAAGAATATCATGTTATGACTTCAAAACAATATCAATATGCTGGAAAATTTGAAAACTGATGCTTTTCAACATTAGCATCACACATATCCAGCTTCATATCTATGGGTTTTCATAGATGGTAGGTTTGTTCAGTAGCTCACGGAGTACGGAGATGTACTTGAGAGCTGAGGAGCTCCGGTTTGAATCCTGTGTAACTATGGTTTGACAAAACCGTTCAAGTCTGCAAATAAGGAAGTTCAAATAGCATGGTTGCATCAACAAATGTGATTTTATATCAGTTTTGCATTTGTCAACACTATCGGGTAGGTTTAGGGTTGGGTTTGGTGTAGGGCATATTTCCAACACGATAGAGCAGTGTTACTCATTGCGCGGCTCGCGAGCCTCACGCGGCTCGCCCAGCTTTTAATTTGTGGCTCGCATGGCAGTAAATAATACGATGATATGATCAATACAGAGATTTCATAAAAACATTAAAAACAAGCAGGGCTATAACATAACCCATTAAAAAACACACCGTGTCTACACCAACCGGACGCAAGCGTCGCAGTGCGACGCGACAAAAGACAATAGAACCCATTATAATTAGGGCGGAAAACGCAGACGGAATCACGGAATCCAGTCATAAAAACAGAATACTGTATAACGCGGAATGTCACGGAATTTGTCAAAGTTTGGATAAATAAATCAAAAGTTAAATCAAATCGCGATATGGACTAGTATCTGTAAATATTAAGCTGCAAAAATACTATTTAAATATGAATCCTTCGTGTCTCTTTATGAATGAATTGCACAGACGCGCGGTTTCGTTTACTACACACATACTGAAGCACGCATGACGCTCGCAGTGTTTTTAGCGTCTGCCGTCTCGCTAAATAAGGAAATAAATAGTTTAAAAACATGAACAACAGTCAGTGTCTGCTCTATTACAAATAATTTATATTTAAAAAAATACCCAAAACAGCGTAATTACAAGATGGAAATATAGACTAGAAAGATATTTAAACTTGCTCTGCCCTTACGTCCATGACATTGACTCACTGCGGAGTTGTTTTGGCAATCTTTCCAACTCTTAACGCAGAATGTGCTCTTGGATGGTTAGATACATGATAGGCTAATGTATAAGCAAATAACTTTAAATAAATAACTTTAAAAATAACTTTAACTTTTAAAAGTAACCCCCTTTGTATTGCATTGCATATTGTATGTTCAGGGATGACAGATTGATAAGCAGACATGCTATTTATGACTGGATGTAACTTTTGATACTTTGCGGTAAAAGTGGCTCTCCTATTGACTTTGTCCTACAAGTGCGGCTTTCATGAAAAACATAGTGAGGACCACTGCGACAGAGCATTAATTTTTAGTGACGGTCCCCGGATATTTGAATTCTGAACCGCCGCAATACATACCTGAAGCAACGTAATAAAAATGTGCCAGGGTTTAAGTATTGAACCCGTGTTTTAGCGCCACTCAGTGGACATTTCTCTTTGAAACTGCGGCGAAATGTGCAGTAAGGTACGTAAAAACAGTCTCACTAAAAAGTGCACCCAGGTACGTTTATGCCATGATCAAAAAAATCACCCCCAAACACTGCACAACTTTATAGAAAATGTAATAATGGAGATATATTTTAGATGTATAAAAAAGCAACTAAAAATTAACCTTATTGCCTATGACTGATATTAAAATTGTGGGTTATATCTTCATCACCTTTTTCAAACTTGACCTGATTAGTTCACATCCCTGATATTACAAAGAACTTGTTTTAATTGCAAATGAAAACCGATTGATCTGCTATGTACCTCTGTCTTCTATTTGCAAGGGTAAGAATACTTTATAAATCATCTTCTCGCCCATTTGTCTTTATTTTGTGGAACACAAAAGGAGAGAGTGACCATAGTCTCAGTCACCATTATTATTATTATTATTATTATTATTTTATTTAGAAAAGCAAAGGTAGTGGACGGTGACTGAGGCTGTCAGTCTGTTAATGTTCTGCCCTACATCTCCTTTTGTGCCTCACTGAAAATAAAAGTCAAATACATTTGGTAATAACATGATATATTTATTCTTAAGTGAATATAGCTTTTAATTTGTAACAATATTAATCAATACTTGACAATATTAGCCTATAATTAACTTTATGCTTCTTTGTGTGTATTTGAGTGTAAATGCATTTTCTTTGCTAGTCTTATATAGAAGGTTTGTGCTGTAAAAATGTATTTGTAACTGTGTGTATAAATTGTATTGTATAAATAATAAAGAAATTTTGACTGAATGTGATGTGTGTTTAATAAATTATTCAATTCAATTCAATTCAAGTTTATTTGTATAGCGCTTTTCACAATACAAATTGTTGCAAAGCAGCTTTACAGGAAATTAAGTTTCTACAATATATTTATATATTGTAGAAACTTAATATATTTAACTTATGGCGAAATTTGGTAGTTCTGTATGTTGTCTGAGGGTATGCTTCATCTGAGGTCCTCTGAGGGGTTGGCATCATCTCTTCTCAGGTGTTCTGGATCCAGACTGAAGCTTGTGTAAATCCTAGTTACCACGGGATGTTAATCCCGTGGCAGAAACAGAGAAACAAATAGAGACATAATTAGCGTAGCTGCTGTTCCAACCAAGCAACAATTATTTGTTCAATCCAAGCTAAAGAACAATAATGCGTGTTTGATCAGATATAACTGCAGTACAAGATCATGAGATGCATTATGTGAATGCTTGGCTAAAGAGATGTGTCTTTAATCTAGATTTAAACAGAGAGAGTGTGTCTGAACCCCGAACATTATCAGGAAGGCTATTCCAGAGTTTGGGAGCCAAATGTGAAAAGGATCTACCTCCTTTAGTTGACTTTGCTATCCTAGGTACTACCAAAAGTCCAGAGTTTTGCGACCTTAGGGAGCGTGATGGATTGTAGCGTGGTAGAAGACTAGTTAAGTACACAGGAGCTAAATCATTAAGGGCCTTATAGGTAAGTAATAATATTTTGTAACTGATGCGGAACTTAATAGGTAGCCAGTGCAGAGACTGTAAAATTGGGGTAATATGATCATATTTTCTTGACCTAGTAAGGACTCTAGCCGCTGCATTTTGGACTACCTGTAGCTTGTTTATTGAAGATGCAGGACAACCAGCTAGCAGTGCATTACAATAGTCCAGTCTAGAGGTCATGAATGCATGAACTAGCTTTTCTGCATCAGAAACAGGTAACATGTTTCGTAGCTTGGCAATGTTTCTAAGATGGAAGAATGCTGTTTTTGTAACATGGGAAATATGATTTTCAAAAGACAAGTTGCTGTCTAATATAACACCCAGATTTTTGACTGTAGAGGAAGTAACAGTACATCTGTCTAGTTGCAAATTATAATCCAAGAGATTCTGTGTACTGTTTTTTGGTCCAATAAGTAATATTTCTGTCTTATCTGAATTTAATAGGAGAAAATTACTGGTCATCCAATCTTTTACATTTTTAACACACTCTGTTAGCTTAGATAATTTAGAAGTTTCATCTGGTCTTGTTGAGATATATAGTTGAGTATCATCAGCATAACAATGGAAACTAATCCCGTATTTTCTAATAATATTACCAAGGGGCAACATATATATTGAAAATAGCAGAGGACCTAGGACAGATCCTTGTGGTACTCCATATTTTACTGGTGATAATTGAGATGACTCCCTGTTTAAATAAACAAAGTGGAAGCGATCAGACAGGTTATTAGGTCGTCTACGAGTCATTTAGCACCGGGTTCTTCACAAACTTGAGGTGCGTCTCAGGAGTGGGGAGCGGCGCTCATTCGTCCGCTCCCCGGTTCCAGTCACGGTAGGCTCTGCTCACCGGGGCCCCGGGGGGGGTCGACCGGCTATCCCATGCCCATCAAAGCCCCTGCGGCGCTGGGGGTATCGTCACATCTAGGCGGGATTCTGACTTAGAGGCGTTCAGTCATAATCCCACAGATGGTAGCTTCGCGCCATTGGCTCCTCAGCCAAGCGCACGAACCAAATGTCTGAACCTGCGGTTCCTCTCGTACTGAGCAGGATTGCTATTGCAACGACAGTGTATCAGTAGGGTAAAACTAACCTGTCTCACGAAATTAAATTAAATTATTACATACAAGCTAATTTATCCAGTACACTCTCAAAAAGGATGTGTTAATTAATAACACATTTTTTGTGTTATGGCCATTTTAACACATTATGTGTAATTTTAAGTTGATCATGTGTAAAAAGAAAGAGAGAGAGAAACAGCACAGTGTGTCCAACACAATATGTGTTAACTATCATCCATTGCTGCCTACATCACTCCACAAGCTGTTAACCAAATTCGCGCCTCTTTTTTCATTGGTGGATGACGTGGATGCACTCAAGTATATGGTCAGGTATATGGATTTCCTCACTAGAAAAGTAAAGTTCCCCAGAGCGTTCTCAGAAGGTCCCACCGGTGTCAATGACGTTCCCAGAACATTTCCTGAGATGATGTGGAGTTCTTTAAAGGATTGGGCAGAGGTGGGACCAAGTCAAGTCTCGAGTCAAATCCCAAATTCTCAAAGAGTTACAGTTGATGAAATAATTAAGTGACTAATTAAATGATGATTGTGCATTAGTGATGAACACCTGCTGTTATTGAGAATTACAGAGGATCAGATGTTGATGTTTTATTGGTTAAAATGATGCCACCATCATGAAGATCAGTGTTTGCTTTAGTTGGGCTCTTGACCCTTGACTTTTTGTTTTAGATCTCACTGTAGCAAAGCATCTGGTGTTATAAAGCAGAATGGAGCGGTTAGCTGTTTTTATGTGATGAGCTAGTCACCATGAGGTAAAAACCTTTTTATTATTTTATTTTATAAATATATTTAGGTTTTGCAACACCAACCCTGTGAAACTACTGCATGAAAACAAAGTGTTGCTTTAATAGTTATAGTGAAAGAATTTTAAATCTATGTAATAAATATAAAAATTTGAACTCCAGTATGGTTTCGACACACAGACATCAAGAACCAGCATATGAATCTCAACAATGGTGACAATCAACAAAATGCTTCATGCTGCAATGCATGATGGGTAACACCATAGTAAAAACTCCCATCATGCACTGCAGTATGAAAAATTATTATCGCCACTGTTGAGGATCATATGATAAGTGTTTATGTCTAAAAGCCTGAGTGAAAACAGTTCTTTTTTTTTTTTTTAATATTGAAGCATTACAGTGGTATCTGTTTAATAGGGTACCTTTTTTTTTTTGCAGACACTTTCATGATCTTCATTCACCATGAGTTATAAGCAGAAATCGTAAGTTAATCTGCTACTTCAAAGTCTGATGTGAAACAACATAGCAATTGCTTAGAAACAAACTACTTTGAATTAATAAAAGGGTCAAGAGATCAACTAAAGCAAACCTTGACCACAATTATGGTGGCATCGTGTTTTTTTTTTTTTTGTTTGTTTTTTTTTTTTAAATTTATTTATTTATTTTTTTCAGTTGATTCCATCCAAGGCTGTGGCTGACGTCTGTAGTTCTTGTGTTTCTCTTTTCTTCAATGATGCCGTTTGTTAACAGCAGGTGTTCGTCACTAATGCACAATCATCATTTAATTAGTCACTTATCTCATTAACTTTAACTCTTTGAGGACTTGGGATTTGACTTGAGACTTGCTTGTGACTTGAAAGTCCCACTTCTGGATTTATGACACATTAGTGTGTTAAATATTTTAACACTGCCTGTGTTAAGAAGAATAAGACACTGGTTGTGTCAAAATTTAATTAACACAAAATGTGTTGTCCTTAACTAGACACACAGGTGTGTTAAAATATAACACAGGTTGTGTTGTTTTTAACACTGTTTTTTTTAACTCACTAATGTGTCATAACACAATTTGTGTCATATATGTGCTATTCTTAAAGGTGCACTATTTAAATATTTGAAGAATATCAACCTGTGTTAAGAAGAATAACACACTGGTTGAGTTGAAATTAACACAAAATGTGTTGTCCTTAACTAGACACACAGGTGTGTTAAAATATAACACATGTTGTGTTGTTTTTAACACATCTGTTTTAAGAGTGTATTAAGTATGTGAGATTTTTAAAACAAGCAGAAATTGTTAATAGTATAAGGTCGTTTTACCCAACTGAAATCAACATTGTTTCAACGTTAGGTAAGCAAACCAATTAGATCGAATTTATGTTGAAAATGTGTTGATTCTATAACATTGTTTCAACCAACTGAAAATCAACGTCGATTCAACGTTAGGTAATTAAACCAATTGCATCGATTTTTCGTTAGATTTGAATGGCGTTCACGCAATGGTTCTCGAAGTTGGTTCAACATTACCCCGATGAGCAAAACGATGCCAGATCGACGTCGGAGATCATTGTCGTTTCGACACCACGAGAAACATCGATTCTACGTTAATTCTATGTTAGTTTTCTATCTGGGAAGTGTTTTACTTAATTTACGATATGTATTTTATAAAATAATATTACTTTGTTGATATTTATATGATGTGCGTGCCTAAACGATCCGAAACCTTTCTCACAGATGACATTTGAATTTGAAGGGAAACTCCAGAAGTGTTTACAGAAGTAAATAGAGTATGTATTTTGCAACGTCATGCAAATCAAACCACTGTAAACTGCCCAAATCTAAATGGCAATATGAGTCATTTGTTCTTGTGTCTCATGACCAATTTTTGTGATTTCATTAAGCATGAATTGAGTTTTCATGATATTGATGTGTTCTTATATTGGATTTGAGTGCTGTTTTCATTGAATTAATTTGAAAATAACACTTTTCAGTAAACTCAGACTCTCTATACTGAGTGAGTTACATTGTTCATCATTCAAAGTGATTTTGTGCCCTCACAAGTCTTCGAGTATGGCACATGAGTTGCAATGAACTACTTTAGACACTTTATCATCTTATTATCTTTAAGCATTAAATTGTGTTTTGTATTCAGCAAAAGTGAGTTGTATGGGTTTGGAATTACAATTTTAAGTAAACAATTTCTTTAATATTGTTACAGATGGTGCTTACATGCTGGCTTAACAGAAAAATCAAAAGGAGATGAAGAGTATGAAGCCACCAATACATGGGTAAGCCACAATTGCATATTTTAAGATTATTGATTGTCATGTTTATTTTTTTTTAAACAATAATAATAAAGAGTCTGATCTCTTTCTAAAAAAAATATCAACTGTAAGTTTTTTGTTCTGCTTGGACTGTCATTTATTTATGTGCTGTCCCATTTATGTGCATTCATTTTGATAGGACCTCAACCTCAACGCAGCGAGATCAGTATGCACTTGGAATTTTGACTTTGTCTCTGTCATTAGAAGACCCATTTTCTAGTATGACTGACTTTCTTTTTACAAAATACATTTACAGTGAATTAAATGCTTAAAGGGATAGTTCACCCAAAGTTAGCCCATGATTTACTCACCCTCAAGGCATCCTAGGTGTATATGACTTTATTCCTTCAGACGACTCCAATCGGAGTTTTATTAAAAATTATCCTGACACTTCCGAGCTTTATAATGGCAGTGGGTGGGTGTTTCTGTTCAACAGTCCCAAAGAAGTGCAATAAAGTGCATCCATCCATTATAAACAATGCCTCACATGGTTATGGGGGGTGAATAAAGGCCTCCTGTAGTGAATCAATGTGTTTTTGTAAGAAAAATAACCATATTTAAAACATAAACACTTTCCTCTAGCTTGCAATAACTGTCGTGTGCGCAAGCCGTTCCGGGTGGATGACGTAGGTCTTCAGCGAAGCGTTAGCTCCAGTGACAATATGCTAGTCTCGCGAGAACCAACATTTGTTTACAGGAGCAAAGGAAGCAAAGTTTCCTTACTTTAGCAAAGGAAAACCAGTCTCCTCTTGGCTTACATCGAAATCCTCCGACATTTCTCTTTACAAATCCTTGTTTTGTATTTCTAATTCGTGATTCGTTTATTTTGCTCTCTCCTCTGCTCTTCCGCGTTCGTCACTTCGTCACTTCTTATGCTACGCATACGTCCTACGTCATCCGTCCTGAAGGGCTTCCACATAGAACATTTAGCACAAGCTAGAGAAAAGTGTTTATAACATTTTAAATATGGATATTTTTCTTACAAAAACACATGGATTCGCTATAGGACACCTTTAATCATCCCCCAGAGCCATGTGGAGCATGTTTTATCATGGATGGATGTGCTTTATTGCACTTCTTTTGGATGCCTTGAGGGTGAGTAAATCATGGGGTAATTTAAATTTTTGGGTGAACTAACCCTTTAAGTCATCATTTACTCACCCTTGTGTTGCTCTAGTGCTGTATGCCCTTCTTTCTTTTTCGGGCCTGCTTGTCCTTATAATGTCAGCATATGCCAATCAATATCAAGCTTTTAAAAAAGATGCAAAACAGAACATCATACAGGTTTGGAACCATATGAGGATAAATAAATAATGACAGCTTTTTCAGTTTTGGATTAACTATTCTTGTATTGCAATTCATACTTGTCTCTGACATATCACCTGATTATAGTTTTGATAAATGGATGTGAAATGAACCAATTTTTTTTTTTTGTTTGTATTTTTATCAATTTATTTATTTATTCAGTTTTACAGGCGCAGTTTTGTGATGCTGCAAATAGGAGTGGATATATTGCTTGGCTGAAAACTGCAGAGAAACACATCTCATCATGCTGAAAAAAAGAATGAGACTATTCTCTCCAAGGAGGTCCAAACACCAGCACAGACTTTGATTAGTGAGCATTAACATGCATTCAGCGTTTATGGTAATGAATGGAATGCTGTTTTTTAACCTGATAAATGTCAGCATTATAAACCTTATGACATTAAGTGTACATATGGACCAAATAAGAATATGTTTTTTGTGTGTTTGCACTGATTTGCTTCGACATTATGATGTTTAATTGTTGTAAGAACTCTTTCTTTACATGTATTGAAAACATTGAATGTGAAGACATTTTGGTGCAGGGAAAAAGATTTACAATGTTTCAATAAAATTTTTGTTTTTGTTAAATGTGAGCCAAAATCATCACAATTAAAAGAACCAAAGACTTAAACTACTTCAGTCTGTATGCATTGAATTTATTTAATACACGAGTTTCACAATTTGAGTTGAATTACTGAAATAAATGAACTTTTCCACGACATTCTAATTTATTGAGATGCACCTGTGTGTGTGTGTGTGTATATATATATATATATATATATATATATATATATATATATATATATATATATATAACCTCTGACACAATGAAGAGTGAAAACTCCTCACATGAAGATAACGAAACAAATGCACTTTGACGGATCTTCTTCCGCCTGTTCTGCAAAATGTAAACCAAATAACAAATGTATATTTCTGAAAGTGTAAATATTGTGAAAATATCAATATTAACTATGTCTAAGCAAAGGCATTCCTCCTGGAACAGGTTGCGCACTGCTGCACAGAGCTAACACGGGTTTGGCGGGTGTTCATTTCATACTCTGTGACAGCTTATTTAATGTATAAATTATACATTGTATTTAATGTATAAGGTACATGTACAACAAATTGATACTGTCATAGTGGTATCGTGTAGAACGATTCGGGTAATCTTCCCATCCCTAATATATATATATGCTAAAGTGAAATGTAAGTTTATTTTTATTTTTAGATTTGTATTATTTTTCTTGTGTAAGGTTGCTTTTATTGTCCCATTCCTGTTATTTTGAATAAAGTTACACGTTTGGTGTTTACAAACAGATTTGTCTTTAATCTGGGGGTAGTATATTAAATAAATGTAGGTGTGTATTATGGAATGCCAAACCTGCCATAATTATAAGTAAATAAATAAATAAATGTACAAAGAAATGTAAAAAAGCAAATATAAATAAATAAATAAATGTACAAAGAAAAGTAAAAAAACTAAAATTAATAATTATTTATAATTTTATTTCCTTATTTATGTATTTGTTTAAATTTTTTCCACATTTATTTATTGCCACTTTTATTTATTTTCACATTTATGTATTTATTTACGTATTTATTTACACATTTATTTATTTCCACATTTATTTATTTATTTCCACATTTATTTATTTTCACATTTATTTATTTCTACATTTCTTTGTCCGTAGGGTAATGAGGAGGGCGTGTTTTGCCTCAGGAATAGCAATCGAGCCAGAGTAGTCGAGGGGTAAGCTTTGAGGCCACAGTGACACCTTGTGGTGCCCAAACGAAAGTGTAGCCTACATGATGTGCCTGTTGATAGTGTGTGATGAATGACTTAGATGGGCAATATGGCCAAAATCTTATATCACGGGTCAGTGGCGAACTACTGACAGTGCAGGCAGTGCAGCCGCAGAAGTGACTATGTTAATACATACACATATAAATATAAATAATACAATGTAATTAGTGCCGAGATTCTTCACAGCAGTGAATAAATACATAAATTTGCATGTTTCTCAAGTGTGTGTTGATGGTCTAGTGGTAGAACTTTTGTCAAGCATTTCTGAGGTTCTTGGTTCTAATCCACCCTCATATAGATTTTTTTTTTTCTCATTAAAACCAAAAGTGTTCATCAGTGATTGTGTATCAAGAGCTGGGACACGTTTGTGCACTCTAAAAAAACGCTGGGTTAAAACAATCCAATTTGGGTTATTTTGGTAACCCAACGCTGGGTCAAATATGGACAAACCCAGCGTTGGGTTATTTTAACCCAGCCAGTTGGGTTAAATTTTTGACCCAACATGCTGGGTTGTTTTAATTAACTCTAATATTAATTGAAAATTACTATTGTTGGCTTAAAATTAATCAAAAAAAGCAATTAAAAAGCAGACACAGAATTACTAGAGGTAACAGTAATAATCAAAACGTGAACATTGATTAATAAGTGAAAACACCCATAGACAAAAATATAAGACAAATTGAATTAGGCAGCATAGATTTCAACTTTGTATACATTTAAACTCGTTTAACAAGAATTTTAGAAATAAAAATATCGCACCCTGTTTATTATTAATTTTATTTTTATTTTACAAAAGCACAAGATTTCATTTTTATTGTGAGTGGACACAAATAAAAGTAGACCATTTATAGTTTATAATGATGTCTTGCACTAATCTGTATGGCCAAAAATGAAGGAGTAGGCTATTTTAAGTTGTTTCCGCTGTTATGAGCAAAAAATCCATCAGAATGCGCCATGCGTTCATAGGCCATAGGGTTAAAGCGTAGCCTAGTTTCATAGGCCTATTTATGTTTGAATATTAGGCAATAATACATAAATATTTTTTTTTCATCTATGTTGATTATGAAAAGTGAACAGCATGACCAAGATAGAGATGCACAATATGTCGGGAGACATGGAGTGGGTCAGACATGATTTTGACCACTTCATTGAGTTTTGTTTTGTAGAAAGCCTTTCTTTGAAGTGAATTTCGTTTTGTATAAATTGCATCTTAATTTTAATCAATGTTTCATCAACCAATTGTCTGGATTTAATAAATAGGAAGAAAACCAAGAACGTCAGCTGTGGAATGGATTGTAACAAACGAACGCACCATGTTTCCGCGGCCTTTAAGTAAGGCTGAAACAATACGTTATTCTGTTTTTAATACATTTCTTGAATTATTAATATTTAATAATTAATTGATAAGATATTGATTTTAGTGTGGTCTAAATTAAGTAGATTAGACACAAATTCGCTTATGGGTTCCCTTCTAGACAAGAGTGCTGTGTGTTTGTATGTACTTCATAACCGTGCAGCCCAGGGGGCCCATCGTAATAGCCTGCACTGGGGCCCTCATTACTATGTTGCGCCACAGTCACGGGTTAAGTCATTTAATATCACCCTAACTGTAAGTATACTGGGTGACATGGTTACATATACTCTTTATTCTGGACATGGCCGTAAAACATCGTCTGGTCTGGATTTCTGAGATGTCTTGGGCTGGCAAACATGAACAGTAACATCTTCAATAGATCTAATAACAGGCACTCTGAAATGGAAGCACTTGATATTTTCCATTAATAATCACATGTGGTGTGAATGGATGGGGCTAATAAGAGCTTGCGTTTGATTGAGACTTGGACACCAGGGCTGCGTTTCCCATAAGCATCATAAGCTTAAGTTGATCGTAAAAACGATCGCACTAATCTTAGACTTGCAGACCGTATCCCAAAACCATCATAACTTAAGTAGTACTTGCAAATCTTCGTACACTCTTAAAACAGATGTGTTAAAAACAACACAACCTATGTTATATTTTAACACACCTGTGTGTCTAGTTAAGGACAACCAGAGGTGGGTAGTAACGAGTTACATTTACTTCGTTACATTTACTTGAGTAAATTTTTTGGGTAACTAATACTTTTAGAGTATATTTAAAAATGGGTACTTTTACTCTTACTCAAGTACATTTTTAGTGAAAAAACGGTACTTTTACTTCGTTACTGTGGGCGACGCTCCTCTCGTTACCTTAATGTAATACAAGTTAAAAATCCTTCAATTTATTCCAAAACGCGCCGTCTACTTTTTTTCTGGGCAATGAGCGATGCCCGTTCGCAAATGATTCATTCTTTTGAGTCAATTCTGTTCGAAGGCTTGATCAAACCAGTTGGCAAACCAGTGAATCGGTTCGTGAATCAGTTTGAATGATTCATTCAGTTCTGCCGCACGCGCTGATCGTCTGAAGCGGTTCTCACTCAGAGTTGTAACATCAAGAGCGCTGAAGACGTGGCTTTGGATCTACAGTCAGTTGAAAGCAAATCTGCAAAGGCTATGGTTTACTAGCTATGAAGATCTTTATTAGATGAACACCGCGTGTGCTGTCGGTTCCACAGGTAGAGATTCAATTACAGTACACGATACTATTATGACATTACCAGTTTGTTGTACATGTACCTTACACATTAAATACAATGTATAATTTATTCATTAAATAAGCTGCCACAGAGTATGAAATGAACACCCGCCAAACCCGCGTTAGTTCCAGGAGGAATGCCTTTGCCTAGACACAATTAATATTGATATTTTCACAATATTTATGCTTGCAGAAATAAAGGCTACATTTGTTTATATTTTGCCGAACAGACGGAAGAAGATCCGTCAATGTGTATTTGTTTCGTTATGTTCAGATGTTCTGTAGCGGTCATGTGAGGAGTTTTCACTCTTCTCCGTGTCAGAGGTTATAAACATATATACATATATAATACATAATTAATATACTTTAAAATATAATTTAATTCAATTCAGTGATGCAAATCAGAATTTTTAACAGCTGTTTCTCCAGTTTTCAGAGTCATATGATCCCTCAGAAATCATTCAGATATATTGATTTATTATCAGTGTTGTTGAAAAAAAACAGCATCTGCTGGTTAGGTATGTTTTGCAGCTGGGATGATGGTTTATGCTGGTCATGTGCTGGTCATGTGCTGGTCATGCACATGTCCATCTTAAACCAGCTAAGGATCAGCATAAACCAGCAAAGGACCAGCTTAAATCAGCTCAAACCAGCATCCCATGCTTCAAAACATACCTTACCAGCAAAAGCTGTTTTTTTCAACAGGGAACAGTTTTGCTGCTTAATATTTTTTGGAACCTGTGACATTTTGTTCAGGATTCTTTTATGAATAGAAAGCTATAAAAGAACAGCATTGATAATAAATCAGGCTGATAAAAATTCTGATTTGCATCACTGAAATAATAATAAAAAAAACAAAAGTATTTTGAATGGCAGTGTGTGTGTGTGTGTATATATATATATATATATATATATATATATATATATATATATATGTGTGTGTATATATATATATATATATGTGTGTGTATATATATATATATATATATATATATATATATATATATATATATATGTATATATATAGAGAGAGAGAGAGAGAGATAGATATTTAGATAAAATTTATACATCTAAATAAAAATAGACTATTTTCAGTATATGATCCAAAGTAACTAGTAAGTAACTACTTGAGTAGTTTTTTTATGCGATACTTTTTTACTCTTACTCAAGTAATTATTCAGACTATTACTTTTACTTTTACTTGAGTAAATATTTCTTCCAAGTACTTTTACTTTTACTTGAGTACAGTTTTTGGGTACTCTACCCACCTCTGAGGACAACACATTTTGTGTTAATTTCAACTCAACCAGTGTTATTCTTCTTAACACAGGTTGATATTCTTCAAATAGTGCACCTTTAAGAATAGCACATCTATGACACAAAGGGTCTCTTGACCCTTTTATTAATTCAAAGTAATTTACTTCTAAGTAATTGCAATATTGTTTCACAGCAAACATTTGTGCATTGCTGAATCAAACCTAGAAGTAGCAGATTAACTTATGATTTCTGTTTATAACTCATGGTGAATGAACATCACGAAAGGATTTCTCTTTGGTTTATTGACTGACATTCAGCTATTACAGATCTGCAAAAAAAAAAAAAAAAAAGTGTCCTATTAAACAAACACCACTATAATGCTTCAACAATAATAATAATATATAAAAAAAAAACACGATGCCACCATAATTGTGGTCAAGGTTTGCTTTAGTTGGGCTCTTGTCCCTTTTACTAATTCAAAGTAATTTGCTTCTAAGCAATTGCAATATTGTTTCACAGCAAACATTTGTGCATTGCTGAATCAAATCTAGAAGTAGTAGGTTAACTTATGATTTCTGTTTATAGCTCATGGTGAATGAACATCATGAAAGGATCTCTCTTTGGTTTTTTTGATTGACATTCAGCTATTACAGATCTGCAAAAAAAAAAATCTATTCAACAAATACCAATGTAATGCTTCAATATTGAAGGGAAAAAAAAAAAAACTATTTTCACTCAGGCTTTTAGACATAAACACTTATCATATGATCCTCAACAGTGGTGACAATAATTTTTCATACTGCAGTGCATGATGGGAGTTTTTACTATGGTGTTACCCAGCATGCATTGCAGCATGAAGCATTTTGTTGATTGTCACAATTGTTGAGTTTCATATGCTTGTTCTTGATGTCTGTGTGTGTCGAACTACTACTAGAGTTCGAATTTTTATATTTATTACATAGATTTAAAATTCATTCACTATAACTATTAGAGCAACACTTTGTTTGCATGCTGTAGTTTTACAGGGCTGATTATGCAGAACATGAACATATTTATTAAAAAAAAAAAAAACTAATATTTTGATTGTAATCAAGCCACCTCATGGTGATTATCTCATCACATAAAAACAGCTAATATTTTCTCTCTGCTTTACAACACTACATGCATTGCTGCAGAGAGAGATCTAACACAGGAGTCAAGGGTCAAGAGCCCAACTAAAGCAAACACTGATCTCCATGATGGTGACATCATTTTAACCAATAAAACATCAACATCTGATCCTCTGTAATTCTCAATCCTTTAAAGAACTCCACATCATCTCATGAAATATTCTGGGAACGTCATTGACACCGGTGGGACCTTCTGAGAACGCTCTGGGAACTTTACTTTTCTAGTGAGGAAATCCATATACCTGACCATATACCTGAGTGCATCCACGTCATCCACCAATGAAAAAAGAGGCGCGAATTTGGTTAACAGCATGTGGAGTGATGTAGGCAGCAATGTGATTGGATGATAGTTAACACATATTGTGTTGGACACATTGTGTTGTTTCTCTCTCTCTCTCTTTCTTTTTACACATGATCAACTTAAAATTACACATAATGTGTTAAAATGGCCATAACACAAAAAATGTGTTATTAATTAACACATCCTTTTTGAGAGTGTAGCGCTGCTGCTGGAACTTTAGATGGAGTTCTTGATGGAATTATTGCTGGAGCTGCTGTTGGAGCTGCTTCTGGAGGAGCTGCTGGAGCTGTTGGTGTTGCTAAAGCTTTGGGTGGAGCTACTGATTAGAGGTCTACATGGGCTTTAAACTGAAGCCTGAACCTGGTCCCTACCCAAGATTGGTTTCTCACAACAAATAGCATAACTTCTGAAATATACTCTACTTCAGGATTGCATGCAACAGTCAGTAAACAATACATGCATAGAAACAGAGTTTCATAAAGTTACAGTGGCCACTTCAGCACACACAGCAAAAGAAAAAAAGCATGTACTTACTGTGAAACGTTGTGAACAACAGATGTAACAGTCACACAAATTCTGCTGAGCTCTTTACTGGTTGTAACAACAAGATCATATTTTTTTTTCATTGCGCAGATTTCCTTGTATCATTTGGTACTGTAAGAATTCGAAGTTTCAGACAGTGCCATGTGACATAAACATTGCTAGAGCAGGAGCACAAGCCCAAAAACAGTTGTGTGAGTATATATATTATTTTTTATACACACAATATATAAAATATTTGCACACTTTGCAGGTTGTGACAAACTTGAGTCCGACCTGAGCCCGAAGCTATTCATTAAGCATTAACCTGAACTCGACCCAGCAGCAAACCTCTACTTCTGCTTTTGGATCTGTAGGTGGAACTGGTTGACTTAGTCAAACTGCATATCTTCTGTAGGATTGTGGGCATTGTGGAGCCTATCACAGCGTCTCGGCCTATAGGCAAGGATGGATCAGTTAAACTGTGCAGTGTGTGTGTTTATTCTGCATTTGTTTTCTATAAATGTTTAGGCTCATGTGCTTACATACTCTTCATATTCTGCTTGAAACTTGAACACCAGGGTAAGGCTGCCGCCCTGCAGCTTTTAGAGGAAGCAGAGCAGACACAAAAAGTTATATAGAAATAATGATCACAGACATAATAAACAGGATATGTAAGTGCACACATTTTGACAAATGCATGTAAATTGGCTGAAGAAAGGGAAGCAGTGTTTGCTATCTTTATCACTCTGTGTAACTGAATCTCATTAAAGACTCTCATTATTGCACCTCTTGACTCCTGACTAATCATTCCTCTTCTCATTCTGACACAACTGAAGTCTGTAAACTGTAACATCTGTTATGTTACACCAGCTTATAATTCTATGAATTCTTTAATTAAATTGTCCTTATGTATTGCATTAATGCAAGAATATCAGACATATGAATATATTCATTTTTCATGTGGAGTTTCTAAGGGTGATATTACAGTTTTTCTCGATTGCTAACACACAATTCACAAAACAATTCACTATTTTCTCACAACTATAAACACAATCTCAAAACTACACACCCAATTGTGCAAACTTCAAACTTCCAGGTCAAAGTCACACATTTTAGTCAAAAACACATTCTCTTTTGTCAGAATCTAATCTTTGGCCTCAGATGACACACAAAGCTGTTAAATACACAGACTATTTTCCTGACTAGAGAACACTAGTGAGATCAATTCAAAACACTCTTACAAAAACCTCCTTTTGGGAAATATGAATCATTTTGCTAGTCAATGTCTGTTACAGTATACGGCATAAATAGAGGGGTGCAGATACAGTAAAATTCAGCAATAAACATTAAGAAACGTTTACTTTCATGACACTACTGTAAAGTTATCTTACAGTAGATAAAAAACACTAGAAGAGAAAAGTACAAAAACCAAACAACTGAATATACAGTGAACACATTGGAATATACTGTCAGTTACTGTACAGCAATAAACAAACAAACAAACAAATAAATAAATACTGCATCCTCTGCCAAGCTGCATTACAGTATTGGTAATATCCTTATATGTTATACTGTACTATAGCAGTTTCTTAGTCTTCTGACAAAAGACTTTCTCTGCCTTCCCTAGACAGTCATCTCTCAGTTCTGCACAAATACATGTAAGAAGTACTTGACTACAAATAAATCAACAGTTATGAGTTTGAGGGTGTGTGCTACAGTATTTACAGTACAAGTTCTCTCATCTGAAGTACTGCTGCTATGTACTGTAATTATAATGTGTAAGTAGTGTAAAAACCCTGTGGATGATCCTGCAGACAGCTTTCCTTATGATCATCCCATGCAGAAGAACACGCTCAACTATAGTGCTTTATATTTCATCAGCAACAAATGACCTTTGACCTAGCCCCCTTCATTTTTCTTTTCTCCTCCTATTCCTCTTTGTATCCCACTACCAGGATTCATTTTTCAAAACTCGTAATCACCTGTGCTCTTGTTCATATCATCCTGAGATTCTGACCTGTGTGTCATCAGTTTTGCTACTGAATGTTCACACGTGGATAAATGTGCTATTTGTGTTCATTTTGTGATTCATGAGGTAGTTATATTGTGTGTTTGTGTTTTCTAAATGAGAACATGGTTAAACCTGTGCAAAATGATGCCGTTCTTGTGTAGAGTTTTGCAGAAAACACTGAGCAAATTGAAACGTGTGTGAAAGCAGGTGAAATGTGTTAAAAGTTTTGAGAAACGTGTCTTTGTTTTGAGAACTGTATGAATGGTTTGGAAAACTGTGCCAAATGAATCAGTTATAGTGTGTTATCAATCGAGAAAAACTGTAACGAAGTTATGTGTTAAAATCTCTAAGATTGTTATTTAGGCTCTAAACATTTACTGCAATGAATATGAATATTCAGAAGCACACTGAGCCATGTGTGGAAATAAGATCAGTTTTATTTATGATGACTGGAATACACATCAGTACAGCATAGAAGAACAAGCTGTCAAACAATATCTGTGGTACATCTATTATTATACTCCAACATCATCATCTCTCATGAACTCTGTAAAACAAATAACACAAATGATTACAAAATATTGTCAGCACCACACGTTTCACATAGCATCTATTAGAACTGCAATGAAATAAAAATATTAGATAAATATATGATGCAAAGAAATAATAAAAATCACAATTTCAGGGTTGTGTATCTCATTGAACAAAGACTCTCCAAAAAAAAAAAAAAAACATCCAAAAAAACATAAACCGGTCTAAACCACAACAAGGGCAAATCCGTTTATAGACATAACAGACACATAGACATGCATCACTGAATTTCATGCAGTTTATTTTTTACAACAATTGTATTTAATTATGATTATTTAATTATTTATTTAGTTCCACTCTGTAATTATCTGAGAATCTATGAAAATGGTATCTTTACTGCTCTTGAAACCACAGTTTTGGTAACATGAAATTTACAGAATATATCAGAGACTAAACTAAGCGAATCAGCAAAAATCTGAATTGTGTTCATGACAAAGAAATAAATGAGTAATTTATATTAATGTTATTCATTTGTCAGTATACTGAACTCAGTGAATTGTTTCATCTATCTGTAAAGCGTTAGCAGCTTCATTGTATTGCTGTAAAAGCTCCAGCAGCTCCTGCTAATCCTGCTAGCGCTGTAACAGGAAGTTCATTTCCTCCTAGAAAGTGACCAATCACAGCTCCAGCTGATAAACCACACACAACACCTGCTGCTTTGAGTGGTAACTGTCTAACAGCGCTGGGACGCTCATGGGAAGATGAACTCTTACACAACAATCTCCAGAAAACCCCTGTGAAAACTCCTGCAGCTGCTGCTGATCCTCCAGTAAAGAAACCCTTAGTGAACATCCATCCATGTGAAGAGTCTTTCCTCCACACCAGAACTCCTCCTGTCACTACAGCAAAAAACATACATACACAGACATATTTCAGCTTTATCTGCTTCAAGAACAGATCTTTCTCCCTCTTCCCAGCTTTCTCCAGTTTCTCCTCCTCAATTTCTCTCCTCACTCGTCTCTCAGTCTCTCTTCTGACTCCTTCTAATGTCATCTGATGTTCTCTCTCTCTCCTCTCCGATCTCATGTGTCTCTGATCTGCGTGAGTGAAGAGCACTAGAGTAAATCTGAGAGCTTCTGCTCAAACCAGCTGATGAACTCCTTCTCCTGCTCAGTGAAAGTGCTTAAAGACAGAAAGAGCAGGATGACATGAGCTCCTGCTGAACATAATTCAAGAGCTGTCTTCAGCTCCGAGTCTGAATCAAAGTCGGTGTGAGTGGAGAATCTGAAGTCTGGAGTATCGATCACTGTCACGCTCCTGTTATGAACAGATCCAGTGTGTGATTTACAGACTCTGGTCACTGATGAAGAGCTCTTTTCTGACTCAAACACCCGGTCATTAAAGATGAGGTTTCCTGTGGCGCTTTTCCCGGATCCGGTTTTACCCATCAGCAGCAGCCGGAGATCTTCATCTGCCATCAACCTCTAAAATACATTAAACCATGCAGCATACGGTCAATTAAAACACTTAGACAATTATTATGTCTATTACAATGGCCAACTAATCCAGAGGGTCTAAAATAAAATACAAAATACAAACTCACCTGATCCTTCATTTTTAGGTCCTTTTTAAAAACACTTTCAACAAGAACAAATAGGGCCCAAATTACAAACAAGCAAATATGTTAAGATATACACAACACAATACAATCACATTAATGTTGCTTCAGTGCTTTACTGTAGTATACAGTATAAAAGAAGCTGAGTGTGAATAAAATCTGAGAGTATACAGCTGTTGTTAAAGAAGTTTGCAGGATAAGTATAATTAGTGATTCACAGACTGCAGTTAATCTGTGGACACTGTGGATAATCTGTGTAGCAGCGGGTCAAGTGTGTGTGTGTTTGTGTGTGTGAGTGTGTGTGTGAGTGTGTGTGTGTGTGTGTGTGTTAGTCACCTATCTTGGGTGTTTCTCTGCTTACAGCTGAATTGTTGGAACAGGCTTCAATATCCTCACGACACAGAAGACAAGCAGTCTGGAAAATAAATTAATGTTATTAATAATCATTATTGTATGAGTAAAAATAAGGTTTCTAGTTTCAAATAGAGACCAAATATTTATTTTGTCAAATATTTTTGTATGAGAGTAATTAGAATTGTTTGTGTTTAATATTTTACTTGCTTATTACAGTAATAGAGCAACAACAGTCTTGAGTGACTCACAGTCAAACAACAGCACAACGCATCTTTATATTATAATAACAAATATTATCTATGAATATTTTATCAAGTACACAGTGAAGCTTTAGCTAAATGACCGAAATAGCCTTCAATACAGCCTTCATCATGTTTGGTATATTTCATACTGTACTACGGTGTATTAATGTAGCGTGCAGCTGTTTCTCGAAGGTTTCTGGCAGATAATGCCACGATGATCCTTGCTTTAGTCTTCAGTTCTCATCATTTCAGGAGTTTTGCAGAAGATGCGTGTTTTTGGAAACAGATCTGCGCCTCACTAACATCTCTCTCACACAGCATACACTTAATAAACTAAACTCAGTTACATCAACACTTTCAAACAGAAGATCTTCTGCTGTATTTCTACTCTGTTATATAGGCTACTCTTCAGATTTTATCTGTTAATAGACCTCTGCAAAATACATGTTTAATGTCTGTGGTAAAGTTGATTTCATATCCGCACATTCAGACTTCCATGTTCAATAGCTTTGTTAATATGCATTTAAAAAGGATACTTACAATTAATTTTCATTACCGACTATAATGAGCAGAACTTTCTGCAGAAGTGATGTTTTTAAAAGTCTTAAAAACACCTTCATGTCTATGGAGCGGTGTGACGTCATCTCCATCAGAGGGACCGTCTACAAATTACATGATACTTTTGTGGCAGGTTGTTAAAGACTCTTTTGAGCTGAAAAGTGCTGATTGCTTTTATTTAAAATGTTTCAGAGCATGTTGGTATATGATACATTCATAATTTATATCTTTCATAAACAATTTGTGTCTCAGGTGTAATTTATTTTATTTTTTGCTATCACTGTGTTAATTACTGTGGTTTCTTCAATGACACATAATTAAGTTAAATAGCTTTTAAAAGGCTTGATGGAGTGTTCCTGAACACACTGGAAAATCTTAACTTGACCCTAATAAACATACTACAACTCTTTATTGTGCAGTAATTTTCTTTATATGGTCAGTTTCTACTACTTCATAAAGTGTTGCATTGGTTTCTTCAATGGCACCATCCAGTTCAATAACTTTCCAAAGGAGGATCACACCGCTCCAAAACAAGTTGCAAAATATTTATTTGACCCTAAAGAACATACAAGTCTTTAATGTGCAATTATGTGCATTATATGGTCAATTTCGTCTCCCAAAC
>CM077230.1:35479410-35506910 GCA_039654775.1 Spinibarbus caldwelli | reverse complement strand
AGAAAAAAGGGGGGTTAATACATTACAAACTAATAAAATAAAATTGAGACTTACATATCATTAAAGATAGGAAAAGAGTTACAGACAGATACAGTTTTTAAAGCTTTTTTGTTCTTAGACAACTGGATTAATGAAAGTTATCGCTCAAATTATTTTATAAAAACTAATAAGAGAGGTCTAGAGTTTGAATATTTGCATCTGTGGATGTGAAAATTTCCTTTTAGATTGTTCATACTCAATAAAACCCAGTACTACATCCTTCCACAACAGAATACATTCATTATAAATGTTACTCCTAATGAAACTTAAAACACCTTGTCAAAATTTCTTTGTAAATGGACAGTTCCAAAAGAAATGAACAACAGTTTCAACAGAGTCATCACAAAAAAAGCAACTGGAGGAAATATCACTTTTGATATGCTTTGCAGGATAGAATTTATGAATTATTTAGTAGGAAATCTCTTTAACTTTGTTAGTTAATAAATAAGAATAAGGAAGCATGCACACTTTTTTCCAGCAGATGTTACCCACTGCATTATTCCAATAAGCAGTCACAGCTGGCAGAGTAATAATATTCTGCTGAAATAATGAATGGACTATCCTATTATTATTTTTGCATGGAGATGCAAAACAATCTACCAACAAAAGTATCAACCAAATTAGGAGAAACCGGTGACAAAGGATACCTCTCAGTAAAGCAACAACACCTGATGGGATAGACCCCATAACTATGGAAAATTCTTTTGGAGAGACAAGAAATTGAAAGTGATCTAAAAATTCTTTATATGAAAATAACAACCCTTGAGAGTTCATTAACTGACTGATCAACAGTATGTTTTTATCAAACCAACTCTGAAAAAAATATGGATTTACTCTTGTATAAAACATTACAGTTATTCCAAATAAAGGATCTGTGGGGTGAAAAGTTGTGCTTGAATATTAGCAACCAAGCCAAGAGAACCTGCCTATGGAAAGCAGATAATGTAGCCGGTAGTTTAGCAATTGTATAGTTACACATGAGAAGAAAATCAAGTTTTGGTATGAAGGTTATTAATCCTTGAGATAAAGGAGGAAGTTTATGGTTTTTGATACTCTCAATGAAGACATTTAAAAGGAAAGGGGCAAGAATATCTGAGAATTGTTTATAGAATTCTGCTGCGATGCCGTCATTGCCAGGTGATTTGTTACATTTAAGATGTTTGATAGCATCAACTACTTCTTCTAAGACTATGTCTTGAACACAGCATTCTTTCTCTAAAGCACTAAGTGTATTAGTATTTTTAAGGGAGTCAATAAAAAAAGTAGCAGAACCAATACAATAGCTAGATTCATAAAGATTAGCATAAAAATTATAACAAAAAAGAGAAATAGCTTGTGGGTCATCAGTAACAGTCGCTGTCTTTCAAGGTTAAAGAAGTATGAGGAATTGTGTTCCCCCTGTTCTAACCAACTCTAGACCTGACAAATGCACCTTCTGCTTTGCGTTTATATATCTCATCCAATTTACACTGTAAATCACTTAATTGTATTTTTTCCTGCAGGTAAAAGTCTATCGGGAGAAACCATGGAAAGAGAGGTAATTTCAGATACAATTTGCTCCTCCAAAATTCTATTAAGTTTACAAAGAAAATCATAAGACCTTAAATATTTACCAACTTCATATTTTAAAAGTTCCCAATACCTAATAAAAGTACCTTCCTTTTGTGCCAAATCCCAGTAAAAGGAAATTTGAACATTGAAAACAAAAAAAATTCCAAGAAAAAGAAAATATATTCCATTGTTATTAACAACATAATTAAACATTATGTCAAGGTTCATGAAGGAACTGCAGGGAGTTTGTGAGTTTAATGAAAAGCTAATAATTTCTTACATCATAAAAAATTAAAATTTAAATAATTCATTTTAAAATAACAATTTAAATAACACACTTACTAAAAAAGATGTAATATTTTATTGTTTACCTGCATGTCAATGCCAGAGAACCGTAAACATGCAAATGTGTTACCTTAGCTTGTTACCTTAAAATCTCAGGGGTACTTGAAGTAAATATATTAGGTGAAAGAGGTTTGGCTGACAAAAAAGTTTGGGAATCCCTGCATTACATGTAAATAAGAAATAACGTGAATTTGTGCATTTTAACGTGTTTGAAAGACAAAAGCCTTCTAAAGACAGTAATACATGGTTGAATAACCACTGAGTAATAATTAAAATTAAAATAAATTAGTGTTCATCAGTAATTTATGCAATGTTGAAATGTTGAGAAAACCCTTTTTTTTGTTAGTTGTTTAAATTCATTGGTCAAATGCTGTGAGGCCTCTCAGTTTTCTGTGTAATTATAGACACCTGACTAATGACTGTTTTTTTTGCATGAATGTCCACAAAACTGGAAGACTTTCATAATGTTTATAAGCAGCAGGCTATTTTAGAAAGGTACATTTAAAAGATGGAAAAGAAGAATTAGGGAGAATCAATAAATTATGAATAATTATTTGCTATTGTTTGAATAATATGTAATCATGTAATCAATGAAAAAGTAACTGTATTCTGATTACGAGTATATTAAAATGTAATTTAATCTAATTACAAGTACTTCATTTTTGGAATCTGATTACATAATCCAGATTACTTGTATCTATCTATCTACAAACCCTCTGTTCTGAGTAAGCGAAAACCATATCCACAGAAAAGCAGTCTTTTATTGACATGGTTCTTTGGGTAGTTTCTCCATCCACAATCTCTGTATAATCAGTTGATTTTATGGTTGCATAAATCTTTGTCTGTTCCATGCAGTGATACACCATTTTAAAATACAATGCTCACTGAAACAGACAGATATCTATATGTATTGTATCTAAAGGCCATAAATAGAGAATGTATTGCCTAATATTTTAGATATTGTGCCAGATTTTCACTTAGTGTCAATATTTGCAAAGCAAAACTGATAGCCATTAGTGCCTCCATAATGGTTAAACAGTTTAAATGAATGAAACTAGCTAGAACTTGATTCAGACTTCTCTTAAAAGGCAATAAAAGTTATGTATATCTTAGATTTACATTTTGCTATAATAACTGAGAAAAAGCCTTTATGAAAATAAGACAGACAGGGGTATCTGAACTTCAGAGTCACCCGTGGGCTCGTGTTTGACCTGCACCGGGGGCAGATTCCCTGTATGCCTTCAGTCTACGAGCGTCCAGCTCCCTCTGCGTGACGACGTGGTTTTCTCTAGCGGTCTCCCTCACCGAGTTCAGACGCTGGTCTCCGCTGATGTGAACGGGCTCTGCAGAAAACACAGCACCACATGAACACGCAGAACCAGTACTGTTTATACTGTTTAAACGGCTTAAAACCCATCTCTTCCATCTTTATTTGACCCTCTAACTCTAGCATTCTCTTTTCTAATTCCGTTTTATCTATCTGCCTTCTTTTTATTAAAAAAAAAAACGAACACACACACACACACACACACACACACACACACACACTTGACCCTCTATCAATTGCATAATTATTCTCTAACTGCTAGCTTTTCTTGAAAAACTAACACTAGCTTTCTTTTCTATATTCTATCTACTTGTCTTCTTAAAAAAAAATAAAAATCTCTTGTCCTCATTTGTAAGTCGCTTTGGATAAAAGCGTCTGATAAATAACTAAATGTAAATATGTAAATGTAAGTTTGGGTTCAGTGCGATGTTTTTTTTTTTTTTTTGAAAGAAAGAAATTAATACTTCAGCAAGGATGCATTAAATTGATCAAAAGTGACAGTAAAGACATTTATAATGTCACACAAGATTTTTATTTCAAACAAATGCTGTTCTTTTGATATTTCTATTCATCAAAGAATACTGAAAAATAAAATGTATGACGGTTTCCACAAAAATATTGTGCAGCACAACTGTTTTCAACATTCATAATAATCAGGAATGTTTCTTGAGCAGCAAATCAGTATATTAGAATGATTTCTGAAGGATCATGTGATGCTGAAAGTAATGATGCTGAAAATTCAGCTTTGATCACAGAAATAAGTTACAGTTTAAAATAGATTCACGAAGAAAACAGTTGTTTTAATCAGATAATCAAATAAATGCTGCCTTGGTGAGCACAAGAGACTTTAAAAACATTAAGAATTCTTACAGACCTCAAACTAGGGATGCACCGAAATGAAAATTCTTGGCCGAAGCCGAAAAAATGAAACACTGGGCCGAAGGCCGAATACCGAACACGGTTTTTCGCGTTTTCCCCCATGTATTTTGCCTTTTTTATTTTTCACCATTGCATAAACAAAATAGCCAAAATGTGCTTTTTACTGTTTTTGTCTTGCTTTTCAAAGAAAAAATCAATAACAAAACAACAGTTTAAAAATATTTACTTAACACTGAATTTTTTTTAATATTCTAGCAGATATTATACCAACAAAGCACAATTTAACTTAAAATTAATAAGTTACTAAAATAATAATTTTTGGCCATTTTTGAGACTCCCTTCTTGAATCAGGCATGTATTTATCTATTTTACTTTACAAACAAATGCAGCCTTGCTGAGCAGAAGAGAATTCTTTTAAAACATTAGAATATATTACAGATCCCAATTTGAGCACTATGTGTGAGTGTTATAATACATGTATTAATAGAGCTGCTGTAATTATTATTATTATTGTTGTCTTTATTTTATTTTACTTTACAGAACAACAGTAAAATTATAATACTAACATTTATGAATATTAATGGAGTTATTGCTTTTTCTCAGCTTTTATTTTGGCAGAAACCCGCAGGAAGAGTGCTTCTTTTTGTTGACAACAGCAGATATATAAAAGATGTTTGTCGCATCCATTACATTGTCACATGCCTTTAAAAAATTCATAAACGTGACTGAGCAACTGATGACTGTTTCAGCGCAGATTTTCCTCGCGCTTTGGACTCTGAATCCTGACAAGCTCGTGCAGCGCTGTCAGAAATCAGAATACATGCAATTCGTGCGTGTATTACAAAACACTGCGGTTTATTTACTAATCGTTTAAGGTCATTTGGCGATTTTAATCATCATACAGTAAACAGCAACAAGCACCTCTTCCTCTTCTCTTCAGAGACATGCAATGCAGCACTAAACAGTCTCTCGCTGTCGGTGCTTGTAATGATTTTTTGCGTCTTTCTCGGACACTTTTAAATGCTTTCACACTGCCCACATGTTTGCTGCATTAGTGCAAGCCTCTATCTGATCACGTCACATCATTGTTCGGTACAATTTATTCGGTCTTTCTGCTAACCCTGTACAAAGTATGATGCAGACTTTTTTTAGATGATCAAAATTCAGACTGTAGGTCCTTTTGTGTTTCATAGAATAAAGAAAACAAGGGGTTAATGTCAAATTCTGTGAGGTCATGTCATACTTAGACTGAATGCCCAGCCAAAGCATGTGCTGCCTTTGAGCCACATCAGGATCCTTTCTGACAAAATCATGATCCGTGGGCAACAGGAACTCCAGCCTCGGTTTAATCGAGGGACAGACATCTGTTCCAGGAAGTCCTTAACGTCCTCTGGAGGAAGCTGTAGTCACATGACAGAGAAAAACATCAGAGGACGACATACATATACTGTATGTATATATATATATATATATATATATATATATATATATATATTAGATTGCATCTGTGTTTTTGTTAAGTATCGTATGACACATCAGGCTCATATAATCTGACAGTGAGAATATGAAGCAAAAACATGCAATTCGGTGCGGCTGCTGATATTTCTATGATGAAATTCTGATGCTTGTAATGTAAATCAATAAGATCTTTATAACAGTACAGCAGATACTGATATAAAATGATCTAAATATCAGCGGTCATTCTATGTCTCCAATAATATGTTTTAGTAAAATGAGATTGAAATAATCCAAACATATAATGCAATGCTGATTGAGAGATGAAGAAATAAACGCTCCTCAGAAGATGTGAGATGAAGATCATTCCTCCGCTGAGGAACAGTGAAAGTAAAGCTTCTGGAAACAAACGCTCCTCAAAAGATCCTGATGATCAGATTTGAGACTAAAACATGATTGATGGAGAATCAAGTAAAGCTGAGCTGCTTCAGTCCAGTAAGAGTTCATCTGGAAATATGACTGCAGTTATTCTGACGTTTACTTGATAAAATCAGTCAAGATTTGACACGAGAAGCAGCAGCTGAAGCTGGACGTTTGTTCAAATACACTAGAAGACATTTTACTTGATAAAATGTATGAGCTAGGTTTCATCGTCAGACTATAAAAGGTAAAACATCACATCTTGTTCTTACAGCGCCATCTTCTGTTATAGTAAAGCACTCATTTTAATTCAGCACACAAACCTTTATGATGGCAGCAACCTCTTTTCTCATCAGTGTTCGTTCTAAAGTGAATCTCCACATCTGAAAGTGCAATATGAAATGTATTTATGAAATCAGCAAAAATTCTGAAAGCAACACTTTTCAGATCACCAACTATGACACTGCTGGTCATAACTTAGTATCAAACCAGGACACAGGAATCATATCAGGCTATGTAACCACAATATTTCAAATTTTTCAGCCAAAAGAGAGAAGAAAAAGAAAAAAAAAAAAAAAAGAAAAAAAGAAGAAAAAAAAACTCACCCTTACACTTGTGAAATTAAACTGTAAATGCTGCTGGATGGTAAGCTATTTACTGCTCTTATTCGTTCATGTAATTACTATCGTTATTATAATGTTTTTTTTTTTTGTTTTTTTTTTTTACTATTAATATATTTAGGTTCATGGCTGCTGTTTTTGTTTATATTGTAAGTACTCCTGCTTTTAATTAATCGTCTCCTTTTCTATTGTTTTTATGTCCATGGGTAAACTATGGTGGCCCAGTATTGCACAACACAATGCAATTAAAAAACCAAACATAAGCTCACAACAACATTAAGCCACAACACAACGACATTAATAACAAGTCAAGTCAAGTCACCTTTATTTATATAGCGCTTTTAACAATACAGATTGTGTCAAAGCACTTAACAGTATCAAATTGGAGGATAGAGTGTCAGTAATGTATAATAATAAGATTAAACACTCAATTTTCAGTTAAAGGCATTTCATTATTGAATTCAGAGATGCCATTGTCTAGCTCAGTTTAGTTTAAATAGTATCTATGAAATCAAATTGACGATAATCGTTAGAAATTAAGTGTCCCCAACTGAGCAAGCCAGAGGCGACAGCGGCAAGGAACCAAAACTCCCTCTGTGACAGAATGGAGAAAAAAACCTTGGGAGAAACCAGGCTCAGTCGGGGGGCCAGTTCTCCTCTGGCCAGGATATTATTATTTATTTTTTTACTTATTGTTTTAATTAAATTTTAAATGTATAAATGTATTATATTTTTATTTTTATATTGTTGCAATTTCTAACAATAGTATTATGTAGTTAGGTATTTTATTATATTATAGTTATTTTGTTTAATTTTAAGTTTTATTGTATTTAAGTCGAGGTCTTCACTGGGGATATGTCCCCGGGGCTCATCCAGGTGTCCGGCCTCCGCCGACGGTCAGGGTCGCAGACATCATCTCCCGGCGCCGATCCACCATCTGATCCGGACACGGACTGAGAAACAGAATAATAAAGAAACAGACAAATATTAGCGTAGATGCCATTCTTCTTACGATGTAACGAGTACATCGTGTGTTATGAGGAGTGTTCCCGGTTCCGGTTGATCTAATTAATGCAGCCTAACAATCCTTTAACGATTTGAATAATAGAAGTGTATTAGTGTGTTATGTGTAAGCCAGGTTAAAGAAATGTGTCTTTAATCTAGATTTAAACTGACAGAGTGTGTCTGCCTCCCGAACAGTGTTAGGTAGATTGTTCCAGAGTTTGGGTGCTAAATAGGAAAAGGATCTGCCGCCCGCAGTCGATTTTGATATTCTAGGTATTATCAAATGGCCAGAGTTTTGAGAACGCAGCAGACGTGGAGGACTATAATGTGATAAGAGCTCGCTGAAGTACTGAGGAGCTAAGCCATTCAGGGCTTTATAAGTAATTAACAAGATTTTAAAATCTATCCGATGTTTGATAGGGAGCCAGTGCAGTGTTGACAGAACCGGGCTAATATGGTCATACTTCCTGGTTCTAGTAAGGACTCTAGCTGCTGCATTTTGGACCAACTGTAGTTTATTGATCAAGCGTGCAGAACAACCACCCAGTAAAGCATTACAATAGTCTAACCTTGAGGTCATAAACGCATGAATTAGCATTTCTGCATTTGACGTTGAGAGCATAGGTCGCAATTTAGATATGTTTTTGAGATGGAAAAACGCAGTTCCAAACAACACAACGACATTAAGCCACAACACAACGACATTAATGCTGCCTTCACGTGCTATCGGAAATTTCCTATTTCCCACTTATGAAGTCGTGATTACGAGCTTGTCGTATTCATGTGCTTTAATGTCGGAAAGAATAAAATGTAGCATCCCATTGGTTGACAATCTTATAAACATTCACTACGCTATACATGCAGTTCGCTGACAATTCTGGAATGTCGGTCAAATACATGCTTATTTCACTGCTTATAAAACACAAAATATGCTTCGCATGATTGTTCATATCTAGCCTATAAATACACTACTTTAGCGTCAAGACAAAGGGATGTAGTTGTTGTAAGAACAGCATTGACAGCAGCAATGGTTGTCACCTCCACCATGTTTAAAGTTTATGACCCGCCCAGCTCAGAAACTCGGGTATCAAAATTACTTCAGAATTTCCCAGTAGTAAATACGATTTGAGAGGCCGTTCACGTCCAATTTCCGATTAGGAAACTCGTATTTACGATAATTCCGATAGCACGTGAAGGCAGCATAAGCCACAGCACAACGGCATTAAGCTACAACACAACGGAAATGCTCCCGACCACTAGGGGGCAGTGTTGACAGTTATTTCCTCGAGACGCCACAAGAAATTCTCAATGTAAGTGATCGTGTAATCTATTTTTAAATGAACAAAGTGTTTTCACTGAATGTTTTGATATCCTGGTAATCTTAATGTATCGATTCATGAATCGAGCAGAAAATAAATCAATATCATTTTCGATTTGGACAATTTAGTTCTGCTCTATGCACGGTCACTTCCGCGTTTTTCCTCAGGGGGCTTACTTAAATCCGGTGCTGTGCCGGAAGTCATTGTTCCTTAATATGTAGAGCTTTCAAAATGACAAGAGGAGAAGATGATTTTTCAGTTTACAAGAATTTCGCCGGATTACTGTAAATTAATTTCATCGCACGGAGAAGAGCATTAAACGTTTCAAGTTACATCGACAACTTTAGGGTGAGTATTGTTCTATTGTCTTCTAGCAAATCTAGCTAATAAGGCTGGATAATGCTGCGGCACCGATTTGACCAGCGCTAAAATCGCAGGGCTAAGTTAGAGTTTAGCTATAAACTCCGTCCACCTCAGGTTTTTATAATTCCTAAGAGATAGTAGAAATAACAGCAGAGCTCCCGGTAATCCACGTTTGTTTGCATCTGTGGCTCTGATAGGCGTTTGCTGTGATAGGCACATTTTCACTTGATATAAAGTATTTTAAATACTGTTCCCATTTTTAGATTGCCAAGTATCGTAATAAACCTCAAGTCTGACAGTTTCTGGCAGTTATTGTTATATTTTCAACTTTTATTATCTGTAACCCGAAGCTTGAATTGTTTACATTTAATATAGCAGTTTTCCAGGGATCCCGAACACAAACATGATGAAGCTGTTCAGTATAAAGCAAACAAGATCAGAAATGGTTAAGAGGTATAAGGAGATCCTTTGAAATATAACTGAACTCTTTACAGTGTAGTGGCATGTTTGTAACATTATATAAATTATTAATTTTTCATAATTTATTTTAGTTTAATTTACAATGTAACAATTTAAAATGCTACTGAAAGTAATTCAAAATGTATCTGAAATCAATTCCATATGTAACCCAATCTAATTATCTTCACAGATTGTTTTAAAGGACTCCCATCCATACTGTTACAGCACTGTTCCAGACAGCACACTATTCAGAACTGAGAATCAATGCAGTTCCTCCTGTACAGAGCTGCACTGAGTGGAGCAGAGCTGGCATAAACCTAGCACAACAGTAAGTAAGATAATTATCAAATTCTTTAATGAATGACATAATTAATAAACTTTGATTAATAATATTAACATGCCCCATTGGTATGCCTAGAGAGCCAAGCCAGGTCCTGTCAGTGGGACGGTGGTCCTGTTTGCAAGAGAGGGGTTAAGGTAGGAGTAGACTGTCTAATATTGTTACATCATCTTTTCATATCTTGCTATATTCATAATGTATAACATGCCTACATGATTAGCTCTAGCAGAAAAAAGACAAATGGCGCTTTTCCACTGTGTGGTAGACTCGGCTCGGCACAGTTCAGTTCGGCTTGGTTTGTTTCCACTGCAGTTTAGTACCGCTTTAGAGTGGACGGGATTATTCACGTGTTGTTATAGTTGCGCCGCCAATCAAGCTCTCGCTGCATCCCTTCCTCGGCTATCAACGAGAGGAACGTCTGTACTTCCATTTTTTGGTTGTTAAAAGAAAGGTGCGCTCATTCAAAACAGTTGCGTTCGATCCTTCGCTGGCTGTGCCGATTTAAATCTAGCGGGTCTGCTGTGTCTCTGCCGCAAATTCAATGACGCAGGCAGTGACGATTTTCTCCAGCCAATCAGTGATCAGCAGAGTTTACACGTCATGTTTTGGTAACGGTACGGTTCGCTTGGAACCTCGGCTGAGGTGGTACTAAAAAAAGTACCAGGTACCAGGTACAGTACCCAGTGGAAAACCCCCCAAAAGTGAGCCGTACTGAACCGTGCCGTGCTGTACCATGCAGTGGAAAAGCGCCAAAACACAATCATATTGAATATGGCTCCATTCATAATGTATGCAACAAGTAATGAGAGTGGTGGAAGATTTTTATTTTTTTAATGGTCAGTTTACACTATACATCTGTTTTTCATCTCAGGAGAACGCTTTACAGTGGTGTCACCAGCGATCTGCCTGACCTATCAGTCCTCCAAGTGGCAGAAGTGTAAAAAAAAACAAAAACAAAAAAAAACATACCATTACACTACCACAGTTATTAGTATTTTACATAACTATTGACCTATCAGTCCTCCAAGTGGCAGAAGTAAAAACCACCAGTTATTAGTATTTTACATAAATATTACACTGTATTAAAGTTTCTAAAATGTACGTGTTTATATTTACGTTTAGATTACACTAGTGAGCAAGAAACCGTATTAAAGTTATATATATTTGCATTTACATTATATTTAATTTACATTTTATATTCTAGTCTGTACAAATAAAACCAAATGAATCCATCCCAAGTGTTTTGTGTAAGGCCAGATCTCTCTGTGGAAGACCGACTGAAAGGTGGACCATGAAGAGGAGGAACTCATCGAAGAGCTGCAGAGACTGACACTGTCAAAATAAATTTTAAATAATTATGATACATGCATGTAACGTGTGCATCAAAAAATAAAAATATACATAACATTTTCTTTCTCTGCCACAAACAATATAATATCAATATTTACCATTGCATTGCTTGTTAATCCAACTTCACTCCTCGTTGTAGCTGTCCTTGCTCTGGTCACACGTACCATGCTGTGGGATGCAGGTTCAATTCTTCAAAAGGCCATTAAATGGCTTTACATCTCAAATCTAGATTTGATGAGACATGTTTTCAGAAAATACACACCACACAATGTAATAACAATGCCAGTTAGTTTGCCTACACTGAACCTGCACTGTTAAAAATTGCTGTAAAAAACGACCATATTCTGACAGTAACATCCTCATTACAAAAGTAAAAACAAAAACATTCTGGGTAAAATTTGTTGTTTTCGAGAAAGTAGCCGCCTGCAGTCCTTGAAGTAACAGCGCTCAGTCGACACTCAGAGACTGTGTTTCAAATCACACCCTACACCCTGATTCACTATTCCCTACATGAGTTTACTAATATAGTCCACCTGACAGAGAGAATGAACACTAATGAGTGAATTCAGCCAAGGATGAACAGCTGCTGTTAACAAGCAGAATCACTGGAGAAAAGAGAAAAATGAAACTACAGCTGACATACAGACACAGCCTTAGATGAAATCAACTGAAATAAAACAGCAGAGGATGATTAAACAACTCCACAAACAGCATCACCAGCTTCACACATCACTTGTCTGACTTTATTTTTGTCATATATCTACAAAATTACTTGAGAATTAATAGACATTTAGATACTTTATTGAAAACGGTTCGTGTGACCTCACCATTATGGCGATCAGCGTTGCTTTAGTTGGGCTCTTGACCCTTGACTTTTTTAATGCTAGTTTTTATAAAACACATTTGTTATAGCAAAAAAAAAAAAAGTCGAGGAAAATTGCATGTAAGTGTAATCATCATGAAACAGCCTGCTTCTCTGATTGCATTCAGTAGCTAATCTTTAATGATGTGCTATGGTTTCTTAGTTTCATGTTATTAAAGTTACATGACACTGCAAAATGAAAAACTTGTAAAACAAATTGTAAAACATCTTTCATATAACACTTGTAGTACTACAACATAATTAAGACACACACAGACATCAAGAATCAGCATATGAATCTCAACAATGGTGAGGCAAAAGCTTAATGCTGCAATGCATGCTGGGTACCAGCACAGTACAAAACTCATCAATGACTCCCAGCATGCATTGCGACATGAATAAATTATGCCACTGAATTGTCCACTTATTTTCTCTAATTCTTTCTATGTGCTTTTATTTTTGCATTTCTTTTTGTGTTGAGTTATATTAGCGTGTTTTGTGAAGTTCAGAGATGATGTGTTTATTTTGGTTGATGGTCACCATTGTTGAGATTCATATGCTGATTCTTGATTTGTGTGTTTCATAGCACTTTAAAGCTTTTTATTTTTTTTTAAATTGTCAGTGATTTTAACAATCTTGCATAACAGCCTGCTCATTCTTTTGCTCAAGTGTGTTATTACATCACTTTGGTAAGAAAAGACACACTGGGGGGAAAAAAAAAAATAAAAAATCAGTGAATATAGTATTTTATAATGATGGTTATATCATTAGCAAAACATAATTAACAATATTATAGATTATGCTTTGGCTATTTTTTGTCATAACAAATGTGTTTTAAAACACGTTTACAGCAACCAAAAAAAAAAGTTAATGTTAAAAAGTCAAGGTTCAAGAGCCCAACTAAAGCAAACACTGATCTCCATCATGGCAGTTAAAAAAAACCTTGCATTTCTGTGAACGTCTGACAGAAATAGCATCAGTCTGGTTAGTAATGTGTGAAGCTGGTGATGCTGTTTTAGGAGTTGTTTGATCAGATCTTGAGAGATTTAATGTCTTTTATTTCAGTTGATTTCATCTAAGGCTGTGGCTGAAGTCAGTTGTAGTTCTTGTGTTTCTCTTTCTTCAGTGATTCAGCTTGTTAACAGCAGCTGTTCATCACTAATGCTCAATAATCACTTAATTAATCACAGAATTATCTCATTAACTTCAGCACTGATTCAGTGTTACTCTAACACTCTGTAGTGTGCACACATTATGTGTTCATTTAAAACTATGGATTTTGCTGTGGGGTTTAAAGGGTTAAAGATGTAAGATGAAAAAAACAGCATGAAATGTAATTTAACAGCAATAAACTGTAATTAATTTACGGCAAAATTTACTGTAAAATTTAACAGTCAGATTAACCAAAGGAAAACAGTTATTTTTACTGAAATATTAGTGAAGGTCCACAGAAAACAGTTATGCAAAGTCATGAACTGATAAGAAGAGTAAATATTTAACTGATCTGTATTCATGTGTTTTAGCACAAGAGAGATCTGTTAGTTTAATGTAGTTTTCTGGGTCACCATTGTGCTGGAGAGTAGAGCCTGTGCTTCAGTCAATGATGAGCCACAAACACTGATATTCTGCTGTTTTATTTAAAGGCAGTATTTGTGCAGTTGCATAAGCAGCAATGATCTCTATGTTAATCTTTTCAACACATGCATGTGTGCTATAGCTGATGATGAACTGAAACGATTTAATTTAAAGACATGTTTTTAGTTATTTAAGGTGTTTGTAGTTTTATACTATGAAATATTTCTTCTTAGTGGACTCAAATGAAATAAGTTCACATTATTAACACCGTATGAATACTAGTATTTTAAACTCGAACTGTTTAAAGCAATTGGAGCAGAGTTAATTTCCATGGTAGTATAACAGTAACATACTGTACAAATGAAGAGCTGTAAATTTACTGTAAATTTATGTTATTTAATGGCACAATTCACGCCAATTAGTTGCCAGGAATTTCCTGTAAAATTACAATAAATTTTTAACAGTGTGAAGGTTACTTTAAAAATTTACATGCAAGTACTCTTATGAAAAAAAATATTTTAGCTGGGGTTTTAGCTTATTCTCCCTCATGTCATTCTAAACCATTATGAATTTCTTATGTGGGGGAAAAAAAAATATCTTAATAGCTGACTGACACGAACATTATTTACAACATTTCTGTATGCCAATGAAGAAAGCAAGCCATATGAGTTTACAACGACATAAAGGTGAGTGTATGATGACAGCGTTATTTTTATTTTTGGGTGAATCATCTGTTAACTCGTTAACACATATTGCCCAGGCCCACAGGAGAGGTTTTTAAACAAACAGGCAACCACAGCGACAAAAAAGAATTCACAATAGACCTACACTGTGCTCGGTAATATAGTAAAGTATATAAGGGTTTAGATCAGGGGTGTCAAACTCATTTTCACTGAGGGCCACTTCAACATTATGGCTGCCATCAAAGGACCGGTTGAAACTGTACGAATGTTACTACTCCTTAACATATTGTTAAATAACTGTCTCTATTTAAGTTAAAAATATTGCATATGCATTTGCATAGATGTAAAAATATATGTTATTGCTCTGTTATTTTAACATAAATCCTTTTAATTTATCAGGTTAAGAAATCAAAATTACTCCATAAATCAAAGTAAATAAAGACAAGTATCATCAGACACAGGTCATTACATTAACTTTGTTAAAAACTTTTTTGTTACATCTATGGTACAACAAATAATTGTGAGCTGGTAATAACCTGTGGCAGATATGGTATTTAAAAAAACAAATGAGTCTGGTCTCATGAAAGTGCGTATAGCACGATTTTCTGTTTCTATTTAGTATTTAGCATGCAATTTATACGCAGAATTAGTAATTAGCCTATTATTTTATTACTCTGCTCTATTGGGTGACCACCCTATAGATCTGTTGCAGGACAGTAGATGTGATTTTGTGGGACAATGCGGGACCCGTACACTCTTAAAACAGATGTGTTAAAACAACACAACATGTGTTATATTTTAACACATCTGTGTGTCTAGTTAAGGACAACACATTTTGTGTTAATTTCAACTCAACCAGTGTGTTATTCTTCTTAACACAGGTTGATATTCTTCAAGTAAACAGTGCACCTTTAAGATTAGCACATCTATGACACAAATTGTGTAATTTATGACACATTAGTGTGTAAAAAAACCCAGATGTGTTAAAAACAACACAACCTGTGTTATATTTTTTACACACCTAATAGCATTGGCATTAGTGGAAGTGCCTTAGCATGGTTCAAATCGTACTTATCTGACCGCCATCAGTTCGTAGCAGTAAATGAAGAGGTATCATATCGATCACAAGTGCAGTATGGAGTACCTCAAGGCTCAGTACTAGGGCCGTTACTTTTCACGCTTTACATGTTACCCTTGGGAGATATTATCAGGAGACATGGTGTTAGCTTTCACTGTTATGCTGATGATACTCAGCTCTATATTTCTTCACGGCCCAGTGAAACACACCAAATTGAGAAACTAACGGAATGTATAGTCGATATAAAAAACTGGATGACGAGTAACTTCTTACTGCTAAATTCTGAAAAAACAGAGGTGTTAATTATCGGACCTAAAAACCCCACATGTAATAACCTAGAACACTATCTAACACTTGACGGCTGCTCTGTCAATTCTTCTTCATCAGTTAGGAACCTAGGTGTGCTGTTTGATAGCAATCTTTCATTTGAAAGCCATGTTTCTAGTATCTGTAAAACTGCGTTTTTCCATCTCAAAAACATATCTAAATTGCGACCTATGCTCTCAACGTCAAATGCAGAAATGCTAATTCATGCGTTTATGACCTCAAGGTTAGACTATTGTAATGCTTTACCGGGTCGTTGTTCTGCACGCTTGATCAATAGACTACAGTTGGTCCAAAATGCAGCAGCTAGAGTCCTTACTAGAACCAGGAAGTATGACCATATTAGCCCGGTTCTGTCAACACTGCACTGGCTCCCAATCAAACATCGGATAGATTTTAAAATCTTGTTAATTACTTATAAAGCCCTGAATGGCTTAGCTCCTCAGTACTTGAGCGAGCTCTTATCACATTATAGTCCTCCACGTCTGCTGCGTTCTCAAAACTCTGGCCATTTGATAATACCTAGAATATCAAAATCGACTGCGGGCGGCAGATCCTTTTCCTATTTAGCGCCCAAACTCTGGAACAATCTACCTAACACTGTTCGGGAGGCAGACACACTCTGTCAGTTTAAATCTAGATTAAAGACACATTTCTTTAACCTGGCTTACACATAACACACTAATACACTTCTATTATTCAAATCCATTAAAGGATTGTTAGGCTGCATTAATTAGATCAACCGGAACCGGGAACACTCCTCATAACACACGATGTACTCGTTACATCGTAAGAAGAATGGCATCTACGCTAATATTTGTCTGTTTCTTTATTATTCTGTTTCTCAGTCCGTGTCCGGATCAGATGGTGGATCGGCGCCGGGAGATGATGTCTGCGACCCTGACCGTCGGCGGAGGCCGGACACCTGGATGAGCCCCGGGGACATATCCCCAGTGAAGACCTCGACTTAAATACAATAAAACTTAAAATTAAACAAAATAACTATAATATAATAAAATACCTAACTACATAATACTATTATTGTTAGAAATTGCAACAATATAAAAATAGAAATATAATACATTTAAAATTTAATTAAAACAATAAGTAAAAAAATAAATAAACAATAATAAGGGTCTCTCTTCGGTGTATTGACTGGCATTCAACTATTACAGATCTGCAAAAAAAAAAAAAAAAAAAAAAGTGCTCTAAACAACCACTGTAATGCTTCAATATATATATCAAAAAAGAACTGTTTCTGCTCAGGCTTTTAGACATAAACACTTATCATATGATCCTCAACAGTGGCGACAATAATTTTTCATACTGCAATGCATGATGGGAGTTTTACTATGGTGTTACCCAGCATGCATTGGAGCATGAAGCAGTTTGTTGAGATTCATATGCTGGTTCTTGATGTCTGTGTGTGTCGAAATAATACTGGAGGTCAAATTTTTATATTTATTACATAGATTTAAAATTCATTTACTATAACTATTAGAGCAACACTTCCCATACAGCAAAATGACTCCGCGGTGGATCAGCCGCGGAGGTATCGCGGCTTCCGGAACGTACCCGCGAAACGGACCCGTATCGGCGTCCACTTGCGCGCAGTGACGGATCCGCAACTAAGGCGTATCGCGGATCCGCCATGGCTCCGCGTTGCATCCGTTTCGCATCCGCGATTAAAACCTTACCTCCCCGGCGGGTCCGATTGGGACCCGTAAATTAATACATATATCCGCCGCGGACCCGCAACGGACTCATAAAAAAATCCAGGCTCATCTGGCCCGGATCCGTTTTGGACCCGTTTATCTCATTTTCAAAATCCCTTTTGTTCTTGCTGTAGGATAAAATAGGATAAAACTAAAACCATCACTAGGCCTAGGCTACTACAGCAATATAGACCTAAGCTTAAATCTGCATTGTCTTGTATTTTTAACCTAACAATATTGTAAATAGGCCTAACAGAAAAGGTTCAAGTCAAGACATCAATTTACTGTACAAAAGTAATCACTACTCATTGGAAATATAAAATTGATATTTAAATTTATGGAAAGTTATAGGTTATAGCCTATTCTGTTTTTGTTAAGTAGCCTACGAGGCTACTCTACATTCATTTTGTGGTCAAAACCTAATTTAGTGCTTTATAGGCCTAGGTTGGTGCAAACATAAAATATTTTATCTATTAGGCTACAACTTCAATGAAATGCTGCGCAAAATATCAGAAAATGAATAACTGGTGAACGACAAGAAGTTCAATAAAAAGGTTGTTTATTGCTTATTTCTCCTATTACTCCGTTTGTGTGGATGGAGGCGGGACACGTCTCCTCGTTGCCCGATCCGCCGCCAGGTTGAACCACCTGATTGCGTGCTTGGTGACCTCCGCGTCCGTGGCTGACTGTGTCACCGTGTTTTTCCTCACAGCACCTGTAATCAAACAGACAGATATGTTTATGTTTATGGTATGTAGCATCCAAAGCCAAGTATGCTTACACAATACAATATATGAGATAGGCATTAAGGAGATTTAATTAAAAAAAGAAACATGACTTACAAAGTTATAAACAGGGTTGTGGTGGTTAAAATAAGAGGTGGGTAAGCTATGAATTCGTGATCAGGGTAAGGTGTGCTGCGCCTTTCGTTATCAGATGTTTAAAAAAGACATCCAAAATGTTCAAACAATATCAGTGGTATGAAATGGTTCCTTGATCAGAGCACATATTGTATGTGGATAAATCAGTGTGGTTTTGTAATGTTTTAAGTTTGTTAGGGTCCTACATACATTCTGTTTGGAGGTAAACTCTTAACATTACATTACATAAACTCTTAACAGGTGGATAAACTCTATTTCTGACATTTGAGCGGTGGGTAAACTCCATTTACTTGCGTTTAGTTTCCACTACAGCCCTGGTTAACATTACATTAAGTCATTTAGCAGATGCTTTTATCCAAAGTGACTTAACATTCAAGCTACATGTTGCAGCAGAGACCTTAGTGTTAGGTTAACCATTCCAAAACCAACACTAAATTAAAATACAACTCACATGGTAATTTACAACCCACACAAAACTGCATTCCATCAGTGTGTATTATTATTATTATTATTTATTTATTAAGACAAATGTACACGAGTGAAGCTATCGCAACCACCAGGCAGCCAATATGTTTGCGTGCATTTACTTTGATAACATGATGGGCCTGTTACCCACACCTGGGGTGCGTTTCTCTTGACATGACAATCCACTGTGATTCCAATCCCCAAACTTCGACCATAGTTGTGCTCTTACACACAAGTGCAGGTACGCCACTGTTTCACCTAAGATTGTGCTGGAAGTTGGCATCTCCACTTTCTAGAAGCGCACCCATGGTCAACGCCGTTTACAGTGCCAGCAACAAACTGAAGGAATCAAAAGGAGGGAGTCTCACAGCAGAGGGGATCCCACAGCAATTTCGAAGATTTACTGCATGTCAGAAAGGTAGGCTTTTTATTATTATCATTATTGCACTGCCTGATAGTGAACAGGAATATTTTTAGTAGCCTATTTTCCCTACTAAATAAGTGACCTTGTCAGGTTTTCACTGATGCACTAACTATTGCATTGTGCTAAACATAACATCAAGCATATAGGCCTACCTGATTGAAAATTTGTGTATGCAAAGTAGCCATCAGCTGCTCAGGGAGTCATGGTCATACTATGTTTGATTTTGAGTTTTTTAAAAAAAAAAAGATATCAAACGTCAAAAAAGTCTATGGTATAGTAGCCAATCTAAAAAAGGCTACACGGTCATATTGGTATGATGGTTGCTACGATTTTTAAGGCTGCCCCAACATTTACAAACTATTGACTTTGAACTTATTTAATATTACTTTGAATTATATACTTACTGAAAAGCAAGGTCTTCGCTGCCATCCTACTGAAGGGCTTTTTGTTATTAACACCCTTCCAGTTTATCTGATGAGCCACCTCATCTGTGAAGAGCCTGCCCAGGATGTTCCAGGTCACCCTCTTCACATCCTGGCCTCCAATGGTGGCTAAAGAAGAAATCTAAAAGGCAAAGACATCTTTTTTAAATAGACAGCAAGGTAAACATTTCTAAGCTTAAGTTGCATTCAAAATGTTTTTGTTCCTGTTGAAAGCGTCCAGAAATGTAGAAAAAGATAGAAAACTATGTTTCTTCTTTTTCTGTAAAGAAAAAAAATCCTGTTCTCTTGGATTTTTTTTTTTTTTTTCTAAACATGTACTTGGCTCACACCCTCATGGACCTGTGCCACCTTTACACACAATGTCAAACCAGGGAGATTGTTGCTCACTGACAGAATCTTACCACTGGGAAAAGGCATTTCAGCACAGGCCTGTTCAGGGCTGCTTCAATAGAATATTTGCAATAATCATGGACAATCAATAAACCTAATGGCACCATTCATATTAAGTAAGAAAACTCACCACTCTCTGTCGAGCTGGGCCATTTGACGGTTCCTTTAAAAACACTTCAAATGCCTCCACTGCCTCCAAATGTTCCAGGGGAAAATGGATATTGTCGGGCATCTCAACATCTGGCCCTGGGGTGCTGTTCAGCCTGCTGCTGAGGTAGTTCACCCTTGCCACAAGCTGGTCTTGTTGCTGTTTAATGGTTTCCAGCAGGCTAAGGATGTGGACCTCAGCCGCTGTTGACAAACATGAAATATAGCTAAAATGTAGTGTATAAAATATATCACATTACAGTGTTTATCCTCATTACTCATAATACTGACATTAGTTATTGACATTAGTTAATGACAAAAGTTATTGACAAAGTTTTGTTGTGGCACAGAATGACCCTCCAGTATTTGTCAGATATTGCTCACCAGAGCAGGGAATGGTATCGGTCATTCTTCCCCCTCGCCATGTTGGTCTGTAGGTCAGGCTTGAACAGGGCTCCTCTATTTGCCGCATGTTGAGGGCTGGTGCGGGGGGTGGAGGGAGTGGTGGAGGGCCTGCCGTTCCTGGCCCATAGTGAGGTGGGCGGTGTGTGAGAGGGTGAAATTTTTTTATTAAATGGTAGTCATCTGTTAACCATGACTGATAATACACATGGGGCCTTTCTATTCACTAATATTTCAGAAATCAGTCCCTACCTTGAGTAACTCTCCGCATGTTAAATGCGGCTGCAGGGAGTTGAGGTGGTGAAGGGTGTTGCTGTCCTGCCCCATGGTCAGGTGCTAAGGGAGAGAAATTGGTATTAAATGGTTGTGATCTGTTACCCATGGTAGGCTGCGAGCTACAGGGCCAAACAATGGCAAACAAAAAATCTCTGGTCATGCTGAACATTAATTTGTATGTTTCAACATTTTGGTACACTACCTATTTCAACCCCATGAATGGATTGACAATGAAAATCTGAGATGGTAATGAAGATGCAATCTATTGATTTGAAACAGTGACCCTTGCTGTGTTAATATCGATGGGGCCACTGTATTCAATATTATTTCGGAGATCAGTCTTTACCTAGACAGTTTTCTCCAGGTTGAGGAGTAGTTACTCTGCTGCCTGGCACTCGGCGAGATGGTCAAGTCAAGTCGAGTCAAGTCGAGCTTTATTGTCATTCTGCTACATGTGTGGACATATAGTGGAACGAAATGTCGTGTCTCGCAGGACCACGGTGCTACATACTAGTTAAACCTAAGATAAACATACAACAATGCAAGTATAGGAAAAACAATAGAGCTATACAACAGTTAACTATCTGACTATACATATACTAAAAATACTATAACTGCTATACCTAGTTGTCCACACATACACAAACTGAGACTGTACAAAAAACTTTACATAAATACTGTACATGAAATTGTGCGAAAGAGATATGTACATGAAATTGTGCAGAAAAATATATATTTTGTACATTAAATTATTGTGCAGAAGAGAGATTTTGTGGGAGACAGTGCATAGTGCAAAAAGATTTTGTAGTGCAGTGCAATGTTCAAGTAGACATATATTTTCTTAAGAGTCTTTGTGGCAGGGAGTGTTTATAGAAAGTGTCTAGTGTGCATATAGTGGGATGAGTGCGTTACTACAGGTGGTTTGTATAGCCCACTCACCTGTGTGTAGCACATTTCAGAATTGCACTTAGTAAAATTGTCAACAGTTTTTAATGAGTTGGGGGGTGGGAGGGCTGAGGTGTTCATGGTTTCAGAGGGGGACAGGGGGATTGGAGTTAAGAGCTCTCACAGCCTGGGGAAAAAAGCTGTTGAGCAATCTGACAGAGCGAGCTCTGATGCTCCGGTACCTTCTGCCTGATGGCAGGAGCTGGAAGAGGTTGTGAGAGGGGTGGGTGGGGTCCTTCACGATGCTGGTGGCCTTGTTGGAGCATCGTGAAAGGAAAATGTCCAGGATGGAGGGGAGAGGGGCACCGATGATCTTTGCGGCAGTGTTCACTGTCCGTTGTAGGGTCTTGCGGTCAGCAGCACTGCAGTTCCCATACCAGACAGTGATGCAGGTGGTCAGCACACTCTCAATGGTGCCCCTGTAAAAAGTGGTGAGGATGGGTGGAGGGAGACTTGCCCTTTTCAGCCGGCGGAGAAAGTGGAGGCGCTGTTGTCCCTTCTTGTTGAGTGACGTGACGTTGGTGGTCCAGGTGAGATCCTCTGTGATGTGCACTCCCAGGAATTTAGTGCTGCCGACTCTCTCCACGGTTGAGCCGTCGATGGTCAGCGGGGGGTGGTCAACAGAGTTTCTCCTGAAGTCCATCACAACCTCTTTCGTCTTACCCACATTGAGGGACAGGTTGTTAGCACCACACCATTCAGCCAGCTGTGCCACTTCCTCTCTGTAGTGCGTTTCATCGTTGTTGCTGATGAGGCCTACCACAGTTGTGTCATCAGCAAACTTGATGATGTGGTTGGAGCTGGACTTGGCAGTGCAGTCGTGGGTCAGCAGCGTGAAGAGCAGCGGGCTGAGCACACAGCCTTGTGGGGCACCTGTGCTCAGTGTGGTAGTGCTGGAGGTGTTGCGGCCGACACGGACTGACTGAGGTCTTGCAGTTAAAAAGTCCAGGATCCAATTACAGAGGGAGGTGTTAAGGCCCAGCAGGTTTAGTTTGTGGATGAGCTGTTGTGGGATTATTGTGTTGAATGCTGAGCTGAAGTCAATGAACAGCATTCTAACATAAGAGTCTTTCTGTTCCAGATGGGTAAGAGCTAGGTGGAGAGTGGTGGATATTGCATCGTCCGTGGAACGGTTTGGACGGTATGCAAACTGGAGTGGGTCCAGCGTGTTTGGGAGACTGGACTTGATGTGCTGCATGACTAACCTCTCAAAGCACTTCATCATGATTGGGGTCAGTGCTGTGGGACGATAGTCATTCAGACAGGACACAGGTGACTTCTTTGGTACTGGAATTATGGAGGTGGATTTGAGACACGTGGGGACGTTTAACCATGACGGATAATAGCTGGCTCAGCGAGATGATGAAGATGTCTGTTAGGACATCCGTCAGCTGTGCAGCACAGTCTTTCAGTACACGTCCAGGTATGTTGTCAGGGCCCGCAGCCTTTCGTGGGTTAATCCTGGATAGGGTCTTCCTTATGTACGTGGTGGAGCTGGAGGAATGGATACAAGGAGAGGGGAATATCTTTAGCACTAAGAATGTTAACCATATCTCTAAAATAATATTATGATTTGTTATTTTGATGTTAAGAGATTATTTCTTACTCTGCCAGTGCAATTGGCTTGAGCTTGAGGCTTCAACTGATACACCAGGCAAATTGAAAGGTCGTGACGACCTCAGAGATGCAAAGTCACCATTTTCTGGCTCTTCTTCACTCTCATCGGAGTCCCCGAAACAATGGCTGTTAAGTAACCATATCATTATGGTTATTGCAATCCCAAAATTGCCAAATATACATATAGTGCAAGCATCTCTGGTCTATTTTTGAATGCTACGGGAAATAACCTTCGTATTACTGTAGAAACATAACAAAAACAAGATAGAACACACTTACACTGGCTTCCAGACTCTTTTCTCTGGCAGCTCACCCTCCTGCTCTGCATCAGACTGTAGCTCAGAGGTGTTGCAGCCGGTCTGATATTGATTCATAAGCCTAACGGCGTCTTTGAAGTTGTCTAAAAAAATTAACATGAGTTTCATTGCTCAATTTCATGTGCATTTTCAGAACATAGAATGAATAGGTTATTCCAAGCAGAAAGAGAAGCAACCATGAAATTATTTTTAATCAAGAATTGTATTGGCATACCACAAGTTCTGACGACCATTACTTCATATCTTGGCCAGTTTGGCTCATGCTTCTCCTCGTTAGCAGCTGCCCTTTTCACACGTTCAGTGCTCTTAAAGTTGGGCCAGTACACCATCCCGTCATCATACCAGTCAATTGGCACAACAGCAATGTCTTCGCTTGCTTGAAATTCAATAGGTTGTTTGCAATCACGTGATTCTGATGACGCGGGAAAAGCAGCTGGAGGGCAGGAAGTGATTTTTCTCCATAGGAATCAGTAGCAGAAACTAAAATGCCTGTGTTTTGCATTGTTTATGGATGCCCAAATAGGTCAAACGGAGAAAACACAAGAGATTTTATCGTGTACAAAAATGTGTTGTTCATAAGGGAGGAAAGTCAAGAAATTGACTGAAAAACACAGGAAAAAGTGGCTTGTAAACCTGCGTCTGCGGTCGGGAGGAGCCGAGTTGGCTACTGCTCGTGTGTGCAAATGTTTAATATAAGATATAATAATATATTATGATATTAATAAAGACATATATAAATAGATACAAGGTGACACAGCCCAAATTCACTCAATGCTAACGCACACGTAGACACGATGCAGTTCAGAGAGCTTCACTGATTATAAAGGAACCGTGAGATTGTGATAAATTGAAGTGAGTGACAGCTTTTTAGTGATTACATGGACGAGCTATTTGCTCGTTTTCTAGACTATAATCAAATCATAATTTAAATAAAAGTTGTTTTCCGTGCTGCTAACAGGACCCACGGCCACAAACCCTGTACATGCAGCAAAGTTTCAGGAGTTGACATATGTCCCACATCCCTCATATAAATACGGGATTCCACTTTCGAAATAGCTTGTTTGCAATCAGGGTAAGTTGCTTAGCCTATATCCACCGCCTCAATGGCATGCAAAGTATTTCAACTGAGTTTAAAAATCGCTCCTCTTTATAACATAAGGATCACGTAACATATGTTGTATTTTTCTGTTTATTTTCTCTTGTTATAGCGCCTAAACCAGTACAGTACGGACATTCCTCTATCTCATCCGTTCTCTTTTTTCTGTGACTCCTGACACTTTGCTGTATACAGGGCTTGTGTACGTGGGTCCTGTTAGCAGCACGTAAAGCAAAAACTTTTATTCAGCCTAGAAAGCGAGTAAATAGCGCTTCTACATAATCACTAAAAGATGTCACTCACTTCAATTTATTACAATCTCACAATGTTCCGTTATAATCAACGAAGCTCTCTGAACTGCAAATAATATCTTATTTACATCGTGTCTACGTGTGGCGTTTAGCATGAGTGAATTCTGACTGTCTCACCCTGAATGCTTGAGAGGTGGCAGCCCTGCATTATATATTTATATCTGTATTAATATCTTAATATTATTATTATTAGCCTATATCTTAACCATTTGCACACACAAGCATATCCGACTCTCTCCTCCCGACCACAGACGCAGGTTTACAAGCCACTTTTTCCTGCGTTTTTTCGGTCAATTTCTTGACTTTTCCTCCCTTATGAACAACACATTTCATACACGATAAAATCTCCTTGTGGTTTCTCTGTTTGGCCGATTTGAGCATTCATAAACAACGCAAAACACAGGCATTTTGAGTTTCTGCTACTGATTCCTATGGAGAAAAATCTCTCCTGCCCTCCAGCTGCATTTCGCGCCACAGCAATGACGTCATGTGCAAACAACCTATTAGATGAAAAGGCATCCTTAATGTAGAAAGAAAGAAAGGGTTATTTATTCCTCAACAAAAAAAGGAATAACATGGACTAAAGCATGCACAAGTGTACAGTGTATACAAATAAGGAAGTAAGATGAAAAATCCTCAAAAATAGTGGCGCAGGTTAAGAGGTTAAAACCGTTTTCCCGGTTAGCGGGGGTGCATATAGCGCTCAAAACCAACGTGAAAAACGTAGCTAGTAATATTCACTCAGCATTTTGTTTTCTTGTTAAACTGTTAAATGAGCGGTGATCGTTAAATCACCCTACGGACCGTCTATTTGCTGAATGGATTCAAGGTAACGTTAATAGTCGGTAGCTAACATTAGCAGATAAACCCGTACTTTTTGACGTTCAAACAGGCGCCAATACCCATTAGTTGTCTGAACCGACTCAAACGGTGATTAAAATGCCGAAGCTTAATTTTCATTATAAAGAGGATGGCAGATAAACACTACACATGAGACCAAAACTGCCAAAATGCAAACTTAACAATGCACAGCTAGCTAGAAGCTAGCGCTAAACCATTATCCACGAGTGAACATGCTAAAGTTGTCCTAATATCAAACAACGTCATTACAGTCATTAATATACATGATAATATCGATACATCAATAAACTTACTCAAGAGAGTCAGCGCAACCGTGTCCCAGCAAAGAAAACCTCCAGTGATATGACTCTCGTCTCGGCTCGGCTCTTGCTGTACTGTGGTTCAACCGTTACAGTAAAGGCGCATCCGCGTCCGTGGATCCGACATGGGTCCGCTCAGGATCCAAGAGGTCCTCGCTGCAGCCTGTAGCACGATGACGTAGCTGGATCAGATCCAATACGTATTGGATGTTTGACGCGCATGCGCAGTATTTGATTTTACTGCGCATGCACATAGTGGGGCTGTAATTGAAGCTAGTTTTTGATGTAAATTAAACTGTAATTACGAGATATGTGTTTCATAGGCGTACACAACTAATATAATACTGTGATTTTAAACTTGTGTATTCAAACTTTAAGCAACAATGGCGTAGTTTTGAATGAAAGAGTATGTAATGTTTATTTTTTATTAGGCTATTTGGTTCGTTTTGGAAATAAAAATCTACTAATTACAATTTAGTTTGTTCTTTATGAAAAAAAATGGGGTGTAACTATTGTCTTTATTTTTTCTTCTGATAGTCTTATAGTTCTGTCAATAATTCGTTCATGAATCAAATATTATTTTTCGTTCTCACTCTCTGTGCTATACGTGACAGAGTATTAAAGTTATAGGACTACTAAAATATGCGGACAACTTTTTTATATCGTATAAAAATAAAAAGAAGAAAAACAATCCTGTCAGTCGGGTTCCGTTAGCCGATAGACCCGTTATCCCGGGTTATAACGGGTTTTTACAGTTAATCCCTTGTCCAACAAATAAATACACACACGGTCGGGGACAAGGCATATTAACACAAAGATGATCATTTCTATTTGTGTGTGTTAAATGCAAGTGAAATCCCCGGTAGATAGACTTAATGGATAAAAACATAAACCATCCATTCCGTTTCGAGAGCTCT